>CM053622.1:330979136-331005366 GCA_028646595.1 Phalanger gymnotis
TAGGCTGCTATGATTGGTTCTTGAGTTAGCCCCTCCCCTTAGGACCCTGGGAGGTTCACATCCACATAGGTTAGGTTAACACCTAATAGGGCATGGCTCTGGAGTTAGCACCTCCCCTTAGCCAGCCCCACCTTGGGCCCCACCCCAGTCACCAATCCACACCCACATAGGTTCCACACCTAATAGGGGTTTGGCCCTGAGGCTTAGCACCTAGTAAGGCTCAATGAAACACACTCAAAGCAAACAAAAGCCAAACTCTTCAAGGGCCCTAAGTGCTAAGGAGCCCATTTTGCTTACCAACACAAGGAGGCAGAATTCGATGAGATCAATGGCACAGTAAGATGAGTTGGCCTTGGCAAGCAAAAAGGCCCCCTCTTCAACAAAGACTGGAGTGAAGAAGGTGAAAAATGAAGGACATGTAGAGGGGTTTTGAGGTAGTCCTTTTCAAAAGTCCTCTTCCTTCCACTCTATCTTCACAGATCTCATCCACTCTCACCAGGTCAACTATCATCTCAATATAAATGCCTCCTATAGATCTCTATGTCCAATCCTAATCTCTCCTCTAAGATCCAGGCTTGTATTTTTTAACCATCTGATGCTTCCATATGAATTCAACATCTTAAAAATTTCAAGTCTCCCATTTCTGCAAAAGCCAGCTCTTCTTCCTGAACTTCCCACTTTTGGAGAACAATATTTCCTCAAGTACCTAAGCTTGAAACCTTGGGTACCTCTCTCTCCCTTGTCCTCCACCTTGTTCTCCAGATCTAATCACCAATTCTCAACAATTCTTTCTTCCTAATTCTCTCAAATCTCTTATCCCTTTCCCTATCCACTACTGTCACACTAGTTCAAGATCTCATCACTGCCTGAAAAAATTCACCGTTTACTGTTACTTCCACTTCCAGTTGTCCCCCAACTCCAAACTACTGCATTCGCTGTTGCTACAGGAGTTGTAATAAGGAAACAACTATCACTTAATTGCTACTTAGCGCATACTATCTTATTATTTTTTAGGTATATGTCCTATATTCTCAATTAGCTATCAGTTCCAAAGGGGTCAGAAACAAGTCTTACATGCTGTTGTATCCCTAACACCTAGTAAAATGATTTGCACAGAGTAAGAATTCAATAAGTATTTATTGCTACTCTTTCTAAAATATGATACCTATGACCTCTATCATAAAAATTAAATGCTCTGCTAACCAGCAAATTCTTCATAATCTTTGGTAATGTTATGTAAAGTTATTTTTTCATTAGCTTCCAAGAAAAAACTCAGTATTTTCGAGGTGAATTACTTTTAGTTCGCTGGTACTACTGGATGTTCCACTGCATCAAATTAATCTACCTTTATTTTTTTCAAAGAGTTAACTCACCATTAAATAAGGAACAATTTTCTGCCTACTCAATGGTAGCATCAAGGCCAAAGCATTCAAATTCTCATATACCGTAGATGAATGTGGAAATTACCATCAATTTGTCTCTGAGGTAAACCAGCCATCGGGGAAAGTTCTGTGCAAGACATCAAGTTCAACACCAAAGATACATTCAGCTCTTCCAAACCTGGTCCAAACATAGCAAATCGAGGTTCTGTCTGAAGGATCAGTGACTGTAAAAAAGAGGCAACGGCTCCATACATGTGGCGACTGGATTTCAAGTGTCTTCTGGTATGTGGACAGCTCGTTTTATACCTGTTTAAAATAGCCATAACTAGAAATTAAAAAGAAAAAGATCTTATTTATGATAATGTATCTTCTTTAATCAATCTCATTAACCCATGGAGACTGCCTCACGAGGAATTTTAAGTGTGTCGATCAATAAGTTTGTTAAATCAATAATTAAAAAACAAATATAATAAAGGTATTTCAAGTGTCATCAACAAGTTATCCTTCATTATTTTACACCTATCAAATTGGGAAAGATGAACAAAACAAACAAACAAAAAACCGGAAATAGTCAACACTGGGAAGACTGTGGAACAAGAACACCAACATACTGTTAATAGAACTGTGTTTTGATCTATGTGTGTTCTGGAAAATAATTTGGAATTATGTGTGAAAAGTTAACTAAACTGTTTATAATCTTTGACCCAATGATCCCACTACTGAATGTGCATATACAAACACAAACACACACACACACACACACACACACACACACACACACACCCTAGAAGTCAAATACACAAAAGTTAAATATTTATCAAAATATTCACGGTAGAACTTTTATGGTGGCAAAGAACTGGAAACAAAGTGGGTACAAAACCCCCAAATACTACAAATCAAAAGAAATCTAGTCACACAACTTGTCAGTGAGAAACGAAAGGCCCAAACCTAACTCTCAAGCTAACGTTCCATTCACTCTCCCATACTAAAAGAAAGTCAGTCAAATTAAACTGGAATGGGAAATGGGAAACAGTTAAGTGATTAAGGATAGGTAGCTGGTATAAGATTTGCTGATGAAAAGTGTTCCAGCCACTCATCTGCCTGACATGTGAAAAGTTAACTAAAATGTTTATAACCTTTGACCCAAGGATTCTACTAAGGGGGCTTGACTGACTTTATTCACCCCACCACAGGCATCCTGAAAAGACATAGCTTTCCTTCTCTGACTCATCCTAGTCTGCCAACCAGGACCTAAGTCCCTGAGAAGGGATCATAAATTTAGAGCTAAAAAGGACTTTACGTATAACAGAATCCAAAAATATTGGTTTTATGAATGAGGAAACTGAAGCCCACAGAACTTAAAGGACTTCCTGAAAGTGACACATTTAACAAATGGCAATCAGGAATGGCACCCAAATCCTCTGACTCCAAATCTAGCACTATACTACCCTGACTTCACAGGAAGCAGCCACTGTTTTGTTTTTTAAATTTATGAAACTGAATACTTACATTGCCATATAGTCATAAAGTTCATTGTCAATCACCTCAGATAAGGGTTTTTTTAAGACTTGTAGGTCTGGTAGAGATTTCCAGTCAACAGATGACCAAGAGGGAAGATCTCGCAAAAGAAAAAATTTCCACAGTATGGGATCTCGTACAGTTACATTCCAGTATCGACTTGTCCTTCCCAGTTCAAACAGATCATGCGGTGAAAGAAATGACATAATGTACAACTGCACATAAATCTGAAACACAGAAGGACAAGAAAGCAAGTAAATTGGACCTTCAATAAATCATAGCCCAGATAATGTGTATTTGATAAAAAAAATAATTACAAAACAATCAAGGAATTAGAGGACTGCAAGATTACCGAACATCGTTAATCCTCAAAGCTGAATTTGTTGTTTTGGTCTGTAGCCATAATTTCATTTATTCACTGAGGTACAAAGAACTGCCTGGTACAGAAGGTACCATCTTCCAGAGATGCTGATGGGCTGTATCACTGGTAACTCATGGTCCTAGAGAATCATCTGAAGGCACTGAGAGGTTTAATAACTTTCAGAAGGTCACAAAACTAATACATATCAGAGGCAATGCTTGAATCCAGGGCTTCCTGACTCCAAGGCCAACTTTCCTATCCCCTATAGCATGCTGCCTCTCTGTGGTGAAACTATAACATGCTGTAGTCTAACACAAATCCCTCATTTTATGATTTAAGTCTATTTTTTTTGGTCTTCAGTGGAGAAAATTGGTCGCTATTTCACTCTCATGGATCTTTCCAACCTTTAAATTGTAGTACTTTCCTGTTAAGGCTTTCTTGAAGGCAACTGCAACTGGCAATTATGGTTTAACATTACATAACTTTATTTTTTAAAAACCACAATGTAAAAGTCCATCATCTGAGTTCCTATCCAAAATTCAATTTTACTATTTTATGGAAGTCTGACCCATCTCTCAGGCAATGATTGGTTAAACTACAATTTTTTTCAGGGGATTATAATTTTTTATACTATCAATCAATCAAGAAACATTTATTAAGTGCTTACTATGTGAGAGGCACTGTGCTTGGCATTAGGAATATAAATAGAGAAGGAAGAATTCCTACTTTCGAGGACCCACTTTCTAAAGAGGAAAGAAAGCACACATTGGATCACAAAGTACAGAAACATAAAGTAAAAGAATATAAATATATACAAAGTAGTTAAATTCAAGGTAGTTTAGAGGAAAAGCACTAGAAGTCAGGGGATCAGGAAAGGTTTCTTGTGCAAGATGATGTTTGAGCTTCATGATGAAGGAAGAGAAGGATGCTATGAGGGAGTGCGTTCCTGGTGTGAGTGACAGCCAATGCAAAAGCACAGAGATGAGTGAGGAAAGCAAAGGAAGCAGAGTTTGGCAGGATTATATAACAGGGAGGAGTAATATCCAGCATCTTGGAAATATATGTTGAGGTCAGGTTGTGAAGGGCTTTAAAAAAAGTCGAACAGAAGATTTTATATTTTATCCTAGAGGCACAGGACACAATGCAATTGATTGAGTAGGAGTGTAACATGGTCAGATTTCTGCACTGAAGGAAAACTATTCTAGTGGCAGTGGATAGGATGGACTGGACCAGTCAGAGACCTATGGCAAGGAAACCAATTAAAAGAGTATGTCGTGATAATCTATGGAAGAAGTGATGAGGGCATGAACTAAGATGGCAGCTTGTGACAAAAGAGAAGGGGCTGGATGCAAGAGATGTTATATAGGTAGAAATAGAAAATTTGGCAGCTGAATGGATGTTTCGGTGGGTCATCAAGGATAAGACCAAGGTTATAAAACTGGAGATAAAATTAGAAGGATGGTGGTGACAGTGACAGAAATAGGAAGAGTGGAGGGTGATAAAACAAGTGGGATGAGAGGAGAAGATAATGAGTTCAGTTTTGAATATGTTGAGTTTTAAGATGTCTCTGGGAAGTACAGTTTAAAATGTCCAATAGGCAATTGGTGACACAGGACTGGAGCTCAGGACAGAGACTGGGTTTAGACCTATAAATCTTATAGTGATCTGCATAAAGATGATAATTAAATATATGGGAATATATGGGCACTGATGAGAGAGTATAGAATGAGAAGAGGGTCTAGGATGGAACCTTAGGAAGCATCCAGTTAGGTAATAATATATGGATGATGAATCAGCAAAGGAGACCAAGAAGGAGCCAATCAGATATGTGGGAAGAAAACTAAGAGACAGCAATGTCACAAAAATCCAAAGTGGAGAGAAAGAAGGTGATGAATAAGTGCTATATAAGGCAGATAGTCCATGGATGAAGACTAAGAAAAAACACATCAGATTTTGCAGCTAAGAGATTGCTGGTAACTTCGGAGAGAGAAGTTTCAGTTGTATGATGAGGTCAGAAGTTAGACTGCAAAGTGTTAAGGACTAACAGGAGAATAATTGAAGGTAGGGCATTTTGACATCTTTTTTGAGGAATTTAAGAAAAGAAATTTAAGACAACAGCTTGAGGGGATGAGAGGGTATAGTAAAGAGGTTTTTAACAATGAGATAGATGTGGACAGATCTGGAGGCAGTAGGAAAGGAATGAGGAGATGGAGATGAAAAAAGGAGAAAGAAAGAGGAAAGAAGAGGGCAGGAGAGGAGAGGAAAATAAAGGGAAGAGAGAATAACTGAGGATGCTGTAGTAGGAAGGCCGAATTTATGATCTCAAATATAATCATTATGTTTGAATGGTCCGAAATCGCAAGGTATGAGAGATTCTCTAAGGAGAAAACAAGAAATTTATTTAGGCCCCAGAGCAGCAAAAACTTGAACCAGCCTCCCCATTCCAACATCTTGACAAAAAGACTCCAGGCCCAGAAAGCCCATCTCACAAGAGCAACCAGGAGGCCACAGAAAAAGAAGATAGTATTTAGCCAAATCATGTTCACTGGCCTCACGTTCCTGCTCGCACTCAGGTAAGCCCTGCTTCCGCAGCTTCCTGCCTCTGCAGCTTCTGGCTTCCGCAGCTTTCTGCTTCTGCAGCTTCTGGCTTCCACACCTTCCACCTCCGAAGTTGTCTCCCGGCTCACCCCTCCTCGAAGCCGAGCTTCCTGCGTTCTCAAGCCCTGCCTCAATGACCAGAGACCATTGGTTCCCGAGCTGGCCCCTCCTAAGTCACCAATCCACACCCACACAGGTTTCACACCTGACAGGGCCCTGGGCCTGGGGCTTAGCACTTAACAGCTGAAAGTACTTCCACTCAAAAGAAACAAAAGCCATGCTAATGAGACAATTTTGATTAACAACACAGATGCAATCTTGGAGAAAATGAGAGGGTATCAAACACACAATGTAGAAGAGTTGGCCTTGGCAAGGAAAAAAGTCAACTATGATAAAGTGGGGGAAAGTGGGTAGGAGCCAAGGTGGTGGAGTAGCAGAAAGCAGTGCACAGAGGAGCTCCCCACAATTTCCCTCCAAACATTTATAGAAAATAAACCAGACCAAATCCCAATAGGGAAATACAAGAAAAAGTCAGTGAGCTATTTTTCAAGCTCAGGTTGGGATAGAGAGAGAGAACTATGGACACTGGTGTGAGCAACAGATTCCAGGTCACAGATCTAGGGTGGGCCTAAAGAAAAGACTTATGTTGTGACTCCTCCATTCTCCCCCGCCACCCCCACACAGCAGTCTCAGACCCTAAGCACTATACCAAGAAGCAGGTTCCGAAGTAAACAAGTAATGGTGTGGTTTAAACCCCCAAGAGCAGAGAGAGATTATAATTTCAAGCTTTTAACCCAGTCTGAAGCCTGCAGAGGAATAACCAGGGCAGGAGTCCTAGACCAAAGGGGAGCCCTCAGTTCTATAACTGAACCATCAGAGTTTCCCACCATGGCTGAATCCAGCAGCAGTCTACTATTGCTCAGACCCAAACCTAGGTCAGGAACACTCAATAAATCAAGAAGACAAAGATAGGACCAGCTCAGACCCTCTCTACAGAAAAGAATAGAGTCAAGCCTTAACATTAAATCTAGTCAAGAAGCAGGCTGGAAGAATTAAAAAAAACACATAAATCCACCATAAAAAGCTATTGTGGTGATAGGGATGCTCAAGACACAAAACGAGAAGAAAAGAACTATTCCAAAACATCTATCGGCACAGCCTGAAAGAAAAGTAGTTTGGGAATAAATCCAACTAGAATTCCTGGAAGAGAAGAATAACGAAGGTTTTGTTGGGGTTTTTTAAGAGCTAAAAATATTTTTGTCAATGAAATGACAAAACACTAGAGGAAAAAACTGGAAAAGAAATAAGAATATGAAAGAAAGAACTGAAAAGGAAAGTAGCAATTTGATAGAAGTACAAAACCTTCCCCAAGCAAAAAAGAACTTACAACTTATTATCAAAATGCACCAAATTTCAGAAGTCAATTAATGACTCCATGAGACAACAAGAAATATTACAGTGAAGTAAAGACTGTAAAACAAAACAAAATAAAATATAAGGTATCTTCATAGCAAAAACACCTGACAAGGAAAACAAATAAAGGAGAAAAAAATTAAGAATCATCAAACTATCTAAACACCATGACCTAGACATAACTTCTCAAGAAATCTTAAAAGAAAACTGCTTAGATCTCTTAGAACCAGCACCTAAACTAGAAACAGAAGGGATCCTCTGATCACCTCCCTAATGAAATCCCCAAATGAAAACTCTCAGTAATGTTATAGACAAAATTCAGAGGCTCCAGACCAAAGGGGGAAAAGAAAGAAAGAAAATATTCAAGTACCAAGGAGCCACAGAGTCAGGATCACACAAAATTTAGTAGTCACCATCATAAAGGAGCTGAAAAACTGCAACACCATATTCCATATGGCAAAGGATATGGGCTTACAGCCAAGAATTACTTAACCAGCAAAACTGAGTATAATGCTACAGGGGAAAAAATTGTCCTTTAATGAAATAGGGGAATGACTGAACACATTAAGGTATAAAAATGTTACAGAATATTATATGTTGCTGTAAGAAATGATGAATGAGATAGTTTCAGAGAAACCTGGGAAGAGTTACATGAACTGATGCAGTCAGGAGAACAATTTATACAAAATAACAATATAGTAAATACAAAGAGTGTGTGTGTGTGTGTGTGTGTGTGTGTGTGTGTGTGTGTGTGTGTGTGTGTATTTTGGACATGGCCAATGCAAAAATCTGTTTTGCTTGACAATACATGTTTATAAAAAGCATTTTTTCCCTCTGTTCTTAATGCAGGTTGAGGAGGTTGTTGGGGTGGGAAAAGATTTTTGTTGATTGAAAAAAAATTAAACATATTTTAAAAAAACACAGGGGAAAGGAAGCCTGAGAGATGCAAGGTGTTCTGAGATGAAGAGAATGGGAGAAAATTGAGCTCACATCAAATGTTCTCAACTTTCTCAGTAAAGTAAGAGCTCAGAGAGAAGGAAAAGGGAAGTTTGGGAAACTGGAGCAAGGAAGAGGTTGGGAATAGTGAATTAAATATGGAGGAATCAATCAATAAACATTCATTAGGGCACTGCCTTGCTATAGTAAGGGCCCAGAACTAGCTAAGCAATATTGATTTGTAATGTAAGCTTGGCTTAGTTTCCTCATGCATGCTGCATTCAATAGCATGAGAGTAAGAGGGGGGTTGATAGGTTACAGTCTGATAGGAGAAAGCCAGAATTTCTAATTTGGGAAACAGAACACTTGTGGGTAAAGACGAGATCTTTTCTATGGTCATCCCCTAGATACGGCTAACATGTCTCAAAGGAGCAGGTCATGAGATTTAAGGTGATGAACACTATGGTTGTTTTCAGTAAGATTTTCAGAGGGAGCCTGCCTGTACCTCCCCTAATATCTCATGTAGAAAAACAGAATTCACTCAGAGAAAACAATATCACTAATGTGAAATATTAAATGAAACATAACATGAAAGCAGTCAGAAAAAGTAGAAAATATGCTATGTAATATAATTAACATCAGAGTATATACCATGTGCTCAAATTAAAATGATTTTTTAATTTTTTTACATTTAACTTTAATTTTATTTTTCCTCAGTTGCATATAAACAAAAATTTTTAACATTTGTTTTTTAAAATTATGAAGTCCAAATTCTCTCCCTTCTCGTTCCTCTCACTTAAAAGGCATGCAACTTGATATAGGTAATACGTGTGCAGTCATGAAAAAATTTCCATGTTGGAAAAAGAATATGCAAAAAAAAAAAAACCCCGAGAATAAAGAATAAATAAAAGAAAGGAAGAATAAAGAA
Organism: Phalanger gymnotis; assembly: GCA_028646595.1. Classification (NCBI taxonomy): domain Eukaryota; kingdom Metazoa; phylum Chordata; class Mammalia; order Diprotodontia; family Phalangeridae; genus Phalanger; species Phalanger gymnotis. The sequence goes on from CM053622.1 coordinate 330,988,273, forward strand.
AAATTTTAAAGCATGCTTCAGTTTGCATTCAGACTCAATCAGTTCTTTCTCTGGAGATGGATAACATTTTTTATCACAAGTCCTTTGGAACTGTCTCAGGTCATTGTATTGCTAGGAATAGTGAAGTCATTCACAGTTGATCATCATACAGTATTGCTCTTATTACGAACAATGTTTTTCAGGTTCTACTGATTTAACTTTGCATCAGTTCATATAAGTCTTTCTAGATTTTTCTGAAATCATCCTACTTGTCATTCTTATAGAACAATAGCATTCCATCACAATCATACATCACAACTTGTTTAGCCATACTCTACTTGCTGGGCATATCCTCAATTTCCAATTTCTTTGCCAACACAAAAAGAGCTGCTATAAATATTTCTGTACATATATGTCCTTTTCATTTTTCTTTCATCTCTTAGGGGTACAGACCCAGTAATGGTATTTCTAGGTCAAAAGGTCTGCCCAGTTTTTTAGTGCTTTTTATTTTACATTGTCTGCTGTTATCTTAAGTGAAATTTCTTTCTATCACTTCCTGCTAGACTTTGTTGGTCTATGTAGAAATGCTGATGATTTATATGAGCTTATTTCATTTCTTACAACTTTTCTAAAGTTGTTAATTTCAACTAGTTTTTGGTTGATTCTCTAAGTATAGAGTGAGAGTTTTGTTTCCTCAATTATCTATCCTAATACCTTTAATTTCTTTTTCTTCTCTTATTGCAGTATCTAGCATTTCTAGACTTGTATTGGATAATAGTGGTGATAATGGGCATTCTTGCTTCACCCCTGATCTTATTGGAAAGGCTTCTTGTTTATCCCCATTACAAATAATGCTTGCTGATAGGTTTAGATATCTATTATTAGATATCTATTTTATTATTTTAAGGAAACTTTCATTGATTCCTATGCTTTCTAGTGTTCTTAACAGGAATGAGTGCTGTATGTTATCAAAAGCTTTTTCTCCATCTATTGAGATAATTGTATGATTTTTGTTGGTTCTGTTATTGATATGGTCAATTGTGCTGATAATTTTCCTAATCCTGAACCAATCCAGCATTCTTGATATACCTCTCACCTAGTCATAGTGTATGATCTTTGTGATATATTGCTATAATCTCCTTGCTAGCATTTTATTTTAAAATATTCATTAGGGAAATTGGCCTTTAGTTTTCTTTCTGTTTTTGCTCTTCCAAGTTTTGTACCAGTACCATATGCATGTTGTTAAAGGAATTTGGTAGGACTCTTTCTTTCCCTATTTTTCCGAATAGTTCATATAGTATTGGAATTAACATCAAACAAAGTCCTTGCTCCCATGCAGCTACAAGTGCTATCATTCCTTTTGGCCTTGAGACTGTGACCTAGAACTATGTACGGGAAATGCAAAAGAGACCTGAACCCAGCGCCACCAAAGGGTCCCCTGCAATCTCCTTCCAACCAGCTGTCCAACACCCCACCACTACCACCATCTGTGGGCTGAGAGCTCCTGAGGCTGCTGCCAATACCAATGCAGCCACTTCCAAGGTCCACTGCTGGCACCATGCTATCCGTACTGAGCTCTATGCCCAGCCCTCACCCTGGTGAGACAGACCTTTCCTGCTAATCTCCTAAATTGTCTTGGGCTGGAAAACTGTTTCATTTGACCTTTTGTTGGTTCTGCTGCTTCAAAATTCTATTGGAGAGGAATCTGGGAGAGGTCAGCTGACTGCTTTTCTACCCTGCCATCTTGGCTTCCTCAAGTTACTTTTAGTATGAAAAATAGTTATCATAGAGGCAGCATGACGGCAACTAGCAGGCCAGGCTTAGAGTCAATGACAGTCTTTATATCCCCGGTATCGTGCTTCATAAATTTTGATTCACAGACTGATTTTACCTTGAACACAAATTGGGTGACCATGGTCACTTACCTTCTCATCATCATCAACTGTAATACTGCAAGACATGGATAAGTTGATGTGCATGTGTAGAAGGAGTTTCCCAGCTTCTACACCAGTTCTTTATAGACAAATTAAATAGCAGGTCTGAAACTTTGCCTTGCCACTGCCCCCCACCCCAAAATAATAAACTATCACTTATGTTTTTTTATTAACGACTCATTAGTAACAAGAGTTTCAAGGAAGCTAGGTGATGCAGAGGTTACAGTGCTAGGCCTGGAGTCAGGACGACCTGAATTCAAATTTGGCCTCAGAAATACACTAGCTGTATCTAACATCTACAAAATGAGATGATGAAGAAAATGACAAACCACTCCAGTATCTTTGCCAAGAAAACCCCAAATGGGGTCACAAAGAGTCAACATGACTGAAACAAATGAAAAACATTAATAAGAGTTACTGACTTCTAGGAAAAAAAACTATCCAATTAATTACCTCCATTTCCCCTTCTCTAACTCCTCAACCCTTTGCAATCGAGCTTCCAGTTTCATCACTCAAATGAATTGCTCCATCCCAAGTTACCAATATCTTCAATCTAAATCTGACGACCTTTTCTAGGCTCTAGTACTTCTGGACCTCTTAGCTGCATTTAACACTGGTGCCTATCCCTCTCCCCCAGATACAACTGTCTCCTGGTGCTTGTCATAGTACTCTCTGCTGATTCTCCTACCTGTCTAACAAACTCTCCTTGGTCTTCTTTAAAGGCTCATCATCCTTAATATCACTCTTCTCAATTCTGGGGATATCCCAATGTGGTCTTAGGAACGCTATTCTCTCTCTTCTGTACACTCTAGCTTGGAGTGTCTATGCCAAGGACTCCCAAACCTCTATATACAGCTTTAACCTCTTCCCTTAGCTTTATTTCTGCACCATTCTATTGAAAATTTCATGTCATGGCAAATGTATCATATTCAATATGTATAAAACTGAACTCTATCTTCTCCCCTAAACATACCCCTCTACCCAATTCCCCTAGGTCTGTCAAGGGCACCATCATTCTTTCAAGCTCTCAGTCAGGTTTGAAACCGCAGCATTATACTCAACTTACTTTCTCACTCAACATATCCAATCCAGTTTTCAAATCTTGTCACTTGTACCTCCACCTCTCCCACCTCTGTTCTGTTCTCAGTACTCATGCATCTACCAACTTAACTCAGGTCCTCATTACTTCCTGCCTAGACTATTGCAATGGTCTCCCACCTCAATTTCTTCCCATTCTAATACATCATGCACCCAGCTGCTAAAGTCATATTCCTTAAGTGCGGATCTGACCATTTACTGCCTACTCAACAAACTACAGTGGTTCTCTATCGCCTCTAGGATAAAATATAAACTTCTTTTTGTTTTTTAAAACTCTTCAAAACATGGTTCCAAACTTTGTTTCCAACCTCGTTAATCAAAGTGTAATTTATTAAATCTTAAAACTTCACTAAGACTTTTGGGGCAGTCAATGAACATTTATTAAAGCTCCAACTGTGTGCCAGCCATCATGCTAAACAATGGGGATACACAAAGAAAGGCAAAAGACAGTATCCACTCTCAAGGAGCTCGCAGTCCAATGCAGGGCACAATATGCAACCATGTACAAACAAGCTATGTATAGGAAAATATGTGTAGGAAATACTGGGGGAAATCAACAGAGAAAAGGAGTTATAATTAAGTGAAATCAGGAAAGGTTTCCTGTAGAAGGTGGGATTTTGTTGTTTGTCCTTCATTTTTGAAGACCAATGACATCATGACGGCTGATGTTCTGACTCCTTGGTGAGCTTTTAGCTGGGACACGAAGGAAGCCAGAGAAGCCAAGATGAGAGTGTGCTCCCTCTCCTGCACCCTAGAGTTCAGCCAAGCTGCCCTTCTCCCTGTTCTTCACACATCTTTCCTCTGCAATGTCTTTCCTCTACGCCCAAAATACTCTTCCTTCTCATCTCAGCCTCAAAGAATGTGCTACAGGGTTCTTTCTGAATCATGTCAACGACTACTGCTCTCCCTAACTCCCATGTATGTATTTACTCTGAATGAGGTCAGTGTTGCTTAGTAGAGAGTACAGGGCTTAGCATCCAGGAAGAGATGAGTCCAAATCCTGCTTCTCAGATACTTACTGTGTGACCCTGGCCAAGTTACTTAACATCTAGGCCTCAGTTTACTTATCAGTAATATAGAGATAGTCACAGAAACTACCTCAAAGGGTTATTGGGAGAATTCAGTGACATCTTACATATAAAGTGATGGGGCACTTGTGCTTGGGGTGCTTATGCTTGTACCCTAATTCTAACATCACATTTCCCCTTAGCCTCTGCCTGGGTACCTGTGCCTGTCGCAAAATTCCAAGTAAATCACGAAGCAGTGTGGCCTGGTGGGTAGGAGGCTGGCCTCGGGTTTGGAGAAAGACTGGGGTTCAACACAATGCTGTGCGCTGTTTCACTTTTGACTCCCAGCTTCCGCCCATACGCTGCAGGCGCTTAATCAATGCTGGTAATTAACAAAAGTAAACGGAAGGGCCTCAGTCTCCGCCCGGCCATGCTAGGGGCTGGAGGGAGGGGGTCCGCGAGACAAAACAGAACCGAAAGGCCCAAACCGCAGCTGGGGCCGGGGGCTCGCCCCTCCCCCGCCTTGCCCGCGGGCGCAGGCGCACTGGCCGTCCGGGCCTCCCACACCCACCGGCAGCCTGGTCAGGGCGCTGGGCTCCTCGTCGTCCGCAGCCGTGGCGCTGTGCTCCGGCCTCTCCTTGCCCACCGACTGCCAGAAGCTCCTCCAGCCGCTCAGAATCGCCGCCTCTAGGCGGCTCCGGTCACTGAGGGGCGACAGAGACCTGCCGGGGCTGCTGCAGCCCGGCTCACTCTCCGCCATGGCGGCCAGCCTGGAGCCGCGGCATAGACACTGAGCCGAGGAGGAGGAGCTCGGGCAGTATTCCAGCGGGCGCCCAGACTGGCCCCCGGCGGGCCCGGCTTCCGGGGGGCGCGCGGGGCGGGAGCGCGCGGGGCGCTTGGTGTCGGCGTCGGCGCCGGTGCTGTGCTGCGCTTGGGTTCCAATTTTGGCCCTTTTACCTAGTTAAGTTACCTGTATGAGCTTAGACAAATTCTTAACTCCCCTGTGCCTACATTTCCCTCAACTGTAAAGTGAGGGAGTTAGGTTAGATAACCTCCAAATTCCCTTACATATCTAAATGGGGGTGGGGGGCATACAGCAGAGACAACACCTGCACCAGCTCCAGCCCCCTGAGGAAAGAGTCCTAGGGACCGGCTTTGGGACTGGGATTACTTAATCATCTCTCTAGGGATTAACCGCTGAACAGTAAAATGGGGGACATCTGTTAGGATTCCAAACAACGAAAAACGCATTGATGTCGCACACCTCTGGTCCCTGAGGCTGGTGAACAAGTTAAGTTCGGGAGTTCTAAGCTCCAGCCGGGCTGTCAGTCCAGTGTTGGTGACAGAGGGTGAGCAGGAATGCCCCAGGCTGCCTGAGGAGGCTTTCAGCTGGGGAATGAAGCCGGTCCAAGCTTCCATGCGAATCAGTAAGGGGATTTGGCTACACTTCCAGCCTGGGTAAGATCTGGAGATCCAGTCTGAAAAGAAAAGAGGAAAATTATTACATCACATGTTAACCAAAGAGCTATGCAATCTATGGAATCCTTTTTTTGAGAATGGATAGTATAATGAATAATAAAGTCAAAAGGACTGATACGTAATCTGGTCCAGCCACCTGCTTTCAAGCAGGGAAATTAACTAAAAATATACACAAGTCTCTCCTTGAAAAGCTACTTATGTTCTAGACTGTACTTTCTTAAGTGGAAAGGGGGCAAGAGTAGCTCCAATGTGGTGCTTTGTATCTGTGATTTTACTGGAAGGGGGAACTCCTGGTGATGAACCTGACTACAAATATACCAGGACAACTGTAACCCCACACATCCATTCCTTGCCACATCTTTTCATTTCTACCTTCACATCTCCCACTCCCTTCTATTTACATAGGTCCCCCCCCCACCTTAGTTAAGCACTTCATCACCTCTTGCCTTGTGACAGCCTCACCACTGACCTCCCTTCCTCAGGCTTCTCACCACCCAAGTCCCTGATTACTCTATTCACCCAGCTCCAGTGGCTTCTGACTGCCTCTAGGATAAAATATACCCTCCTCCGTTTAGCTTTTAAAGCCCTACTTCGACCCAGATGGGTCTGGAGGAGAAAGTGAGGCTGGTGACCTTGCACAGCCCTCCCTCAAATCAGTCAACTGCAAGTCATGTCATCATCTCCCTGATGTCATGGTCCTCTTCGAGAACACAGGACAAAGACAAAGCCCTACTCAACATGGCCTCAATCTTTCAGCTTTCATTACAATTACTTCTATCTCATCCTGCATTTTGTGATCCAGTCAAATTGTCCTCTCTCTGTTCCTCCTCCATCCTCCTACATACCTTTGCACTGGCTGTCACTCAAGCCAGCAATTCACTTTCTCCATCAGCCCCTCAAGAATCCTCTTTGTTTAAGATGCATCTGAAGCTCCACCCAAAAGCAGGAAGCTTTTGCTAAATCCCTCAACTGCTAGTGCCCTCTGGACCAAACTACTTTGCGTTTTACTACTGTATGTTGCTCGAATTTTTGTGTGTACTTGTCTCCCCATTACAATGTAAGTCTTTTGGTAGTAGAGATCACTTCATTCTTGGTACTCGAAATCTCCAAGGCCTAGCACAGTGTCTGGAATAGGATAGTGCTTCATATTGTTTTAATTATTGTGTCCAAAGCAGATTAAAAGTAGGTAGAGAGAGAGAAGGCAGATTAAGTATGATTGGGTGGCTTGGGGTCAACCATATATGGCAAGCTCCCACCAATCGGCATAGCACACATCCCTCCCCCCAGCTTAAAGGTCTGGTAGTGAAAATACGTGAGGAAGGCAGGGTGGCTCAGCAGGAAAATGACAATGAATCATTAAAAACAGTAAATAATTATAACAAGAATCGGGCACTTTTCTCATGCAGAATATTTAAAAGACTTATAGGAGCTTCCAACTTTAGAACCAGAAATCAACTAGTCCAACACTTTCTGCAGTTGTGGAAACTGAAACCTAGGGGTTAGCTGATTTAACTTGTCCCAGAGATACATTTTTTGAAGTGGGAGAACCAGAAATACTACTAAATGAAAACAACGCAAGGTATAAATTTAGATCAACCAATCATTCATTTAACGAGCGTTTTATTTTGTCCCTTCAAGCCAGGCATAGAGCTACAAACTGGGCATACGAAGACAAAAATGAAAATGTCCCTGCCCTCCTGGTATTTATGTTCTATTAGAGTTCTAAAAGTAAAATATTTACAAACTATGTCAAACTCCAAGCAGATAAAGCCATTGCTAACTTATTTTTTCGGAATTCTTGATACTCCAGAATTAATAATAGCACACAATTGTAGGCATATCACCAAACTCTGTATATGGCACAAAGCATTTAATAAATGATTCCTGAATGAAGACTGCCTCCAAAGTCCCAAATAGCAACTTATTCGTTCATTCATTCATTCAACAAGCAAATACAAAGACAAAAACCAAATAATACCTGTCATAGATGGGCAGAATATGTACAGCACGATGTGCACCAAGCCTGGAAAAACAAAACTGAAGGGTTTTACGTGCCAAATAGAGAAGTTTGCATTTTATCCTAAGGGCAACAGGTAGATGACAAGTGGACCTTCTTGGGTGGTGGAGTGACCTGGTCAGATGTACTTTAAAAATAAGAATTTGGTAGTTACATGGAAGATGGATTAAATAGAGGAGATTGAGGCAGAGATACCCATTGACTGGATTTAAGTCACACAGGAGTTCTCAGCTTACACAACAGTTGTGAATGTACCATAAAGTCCCTCGTAGTCATAGCAATTCACTATTTGCCCCATATTTCCAGAAGTCCCCTACGAATCAGCGCTTTTTAAACTGTGGGTCATGATCCCATATGGAATTGCGAAAAATCTGGCAACAATAAGAGGTTTCCAAATGAACAACAATCAAAAATTAATTAAAAGTCAAACATGTAATAACTCCTAGGTGTTTCTGGCAGTGCTTGCCTGTGTTGCATCTCAAAACTTCACTGCAGCATTAGTTCTGAACACAAAGCAGTTTGCATTGCGCATCTCATCAGGCCTTGCAACATCAAGGATTGCTGCCAAAACTCGAAAAGGGGTCAGGAGTGGAAAAAGTTTAAGAAGCCCTGCCCTAGTTAATAACATGCAATGAGCATGGCAGAGGAGATTCGTGACATAGTCCCATAGTCCCTTCATACAGATTGGGAATTTAGGGTCCTCCCTGCTTGTTGCACGTGTGATCTGGGAACATAGCCACTTTTGCTGCTTCTTAGTGGTAAGAAAGCAGAAAATATAAACCTAAATGTTAAAAGTTCTGCTGCATACAAGCTAATTAATGAGAAACTGGGCATCTTGCTTCTGTCTTTAATGTTTCCTTTACTAAACTATCCATTTCTTATGTAGTCACAATGGGAAGAAAGCTTTTTTGTTCTTACAAAATGACAGTTCTGTTTATTAAAATAATGCCTTCTTATAGTTATATCAAACTTGTACTTAGATTATTTCACTCCACAACTGACCTATGATAAGATAGGCAAGGCAGGTAATATTATCCCTATTTTACAGACATGGAAACAGACTCAGAAAAATTAAGTTACTTGCCCAAGAGGTCCTAGTTAATCAATGGCACTGCTAAGATTTAAACCTGTTTAGTGTGGTTGCTATTACAACACAGATTTTTACAATGATACCCTATAATCAAAAAATCAGTTGATGAGCTCTCACAGTAATAAGGATGGCAAAGTTCACTAAAAACAGATCAACAAAATCCCAAAATTCAAATCAATAGACATTTATTAAACACCTATTATGTGTAAGGCACTATGTTAAGTACTGGGGACCAAAAGACAAAAACAAAACAGTTCCTGCCTGCAAGCTTTTATCCTGGAATTGTACAGTGCTAATGCACATACATATATAAGGCAAACCATGGAAGGCAAGAGCATTAAAAACCATGGGGGCTGGGAGGAAAGAGAACACTAACAGGTTTTATGCAAACAATGGTTCCTGAATTGATCCCTGGAGGAAAAGGAGGCTTCTAGAAAGTGGCATTGGGGAAGCAGGGCATGCCTGGGTATGGGGGCAGCTTGTATGAAAAGTCCTGAGACAGATTCTGAAAGCAATTTGGAATTATACCCCAATTAAAGTCCTTTGATCCAGTGGTATCTTTACTAGTCATATGCCCCAAAGATATTAAACACAAAAGGACACATATTTACAACAATATTTATATCAGCACTTTTTGTAGTAGTGAAGAAGTGAATCTAAGGGGGTATCCTTAAATTCTGGTATAGGAATATAATTGTACCAAAGCAAATGACAAAAAAGAATGGGTTCATAGAAATCAGGAAGGCCTGTATGAACTGCTATAGAATGAAGTGAGCAGAACCACAACAATTTATATTACTATAATATCACAAAGAAAACCCGTTTTGAAAGACTTAAGAACTCTGAGAAATACAATAACTAACCACAACTCCAGAGTATGGTGATGAAGCATGCTTCCCACTTCCTAAAAAAGTGACGAACTAAAGGTACAAATTGATACACATATATTTTTTCAACATAGCCTGTGTGGATCTGTTTTGATTAACCATACTTATTTGTTACAAGAAAGTGAGGTTTTTTTTTATTTTGGGGAATTCATATTTACAATTGGAGGAAAGGGGAAGCTAGTTATAGTGATGACAAAAAAAATGAAGAAAAGAGCATCAATGAAGCACTGAAGAGAAATGCACAGAACAGAAAGAAGGTTCAAAAGGAGACACCAATAAGCAAGACAGATTTTAAACTATTTGAAGATATCATATGCTTTAAAAAAGGATGCAAGCAGGACATAAAAGAGTTATGATTTCATATGCAATCTTGTTTTCTCTTCTTTGTATATGGAAATGCCCACATCTGTTAACGTTTGTTAAACAGTGTGGAATGAAAGAAATAATTCTTTTAAAAGCTAAGAAAGTACATTAGGAGAACATGGAACATAAATAAGTTTGTGAGAAAATACTTTAGGAAGATGTTAACATAAGTTGGTGAACAGTCAACAGACCAGTTTGGTTGGAGCATAGCGTATTAAGGAAACGGAAAGAAGATGGATGTCAAATATGTTGTGGATGTAGAATCAACAAGACTTGGAAACTGGTACTGTTCATCCTTCATTTTCAAAGAGGACCACCGACATCACAGGACAGTGTCTGGACTCCTGTGTGAATTGGATTTAAGAGAGGCAGAGTTGCACAAAGTTGTTTGCCTCATTCTCTCTTCCAGTCACTGAAGTTAAGTGGCAAAAAAAAAAAAATAAGTCAGGATGAATGGTGATGACCTGGGATGCAGCGGACTACTTGGTGTCTTTGATGTATGACCAACCTGCACAACATACAGCCCACACACCACTTATGGCCTACCAAAGGATTCTGGGCAGTCTATGAAAAATGTAGAGCCTATATGCCCGTGGTCGTACGTTGGGCAGGCCTGCTCTAAGTGTTCCACGGCATCTGCCTTTAGTGCCTTCATGGCTGTTACAACAAATTGTTCTCATCTGTCCATTCTGCATGGGGTTCATCGTTTGGGATAGACACCCCCTAACTCACCAACAGGCCAATGGGTTTGAGACCTGTTACTGCTGCACATGCTACAGCTTCTTGGAACCACGGGTGAGAGTTGGATGACACCAAAAGTGGATAAACATCCCTAAAAAGGGCTGGGCAAGTCCTCACAACAGAAGTGCTAGTCCTCCTTGATCAACCCGTACACTAGTAGGGGTGAAGGAGAGGGAAGATTAAGAATGGCCTTTAAGGTTATAAACTTGAGCAACCAGAAAGATGGTGATAACCTCACACAACTAAATAAGTATGGAACAGATGGATTTTGGTGAAAAGGGGTGGGAAGAAAAAGACAGAAAACTTACCATAACCTCAGACAGCTAAATAAGATACTATCAGACTCTTAGCCATGAGGTACTTGGAGGCTTTCCCATTCAAATTCAGAGTACGCTGAACTCTCTTTCAGAAGTAAGAAATATTCAACAATTCATATACATAATCAGATTGTCATTTGAGATGTTATTTCAGAAGTTTAAATTTTTTTAAAAATCGAATGATGGTTGATAGCTTAACAGAGGAAAAAAAAATCTGTAACCATACTACACTATATAATAGGATCTAAAATTGCATTAATTCAGAATCAGCAAGTCTTATTTTCCAGAGTTCTTGAAAAAAGTATCTTTTTGTGGTGAAAAAGGAAAAATTAGCAAAGGTAAGAATGTATTAGTGATGACAATGTTTGAAGAAGTCTAGTATTTCCTTTGCATTTGTGGTATTCCATGATTGTCCTTTCAGGGGTCCTTCACAAATAGATATATACTTTCTTAAAATCTTTTCTCCTATTTCTTGAAAATCCAAGGAATCTTTGAGTGGAATGATGCTTGTCCCAGGTCCATTAGTGTCTACATCACAATTTTCTGGCTCTTCATTTACACAATACTTCAGTCCCCAATAACACATTTCTCCACTGTACATCATGGCCAGCAAATGAGTGTCACTGAACACACCTAGAAAAATCATTTAGGTTGAGATTACAATTACAAAATTAAATTTTTAAATATCTCCATAAAACTTTCTGTAACCTCTCTATTTTTAGTTCTTCCCATGTACAACAAAACTTCAAATAATGACAACTTGATCAATCAGATAGTTGGCTAAATGGCATTCTTTTCTCTCTATTTCATTTTTGGAAAATGTATGCCACAATAAAACTGCAAGAGCTACATGTTTTTATGAAATTTCCAAAATACACAAAGTTCATCCCAAAATCATACAATTTCCTTCTGCAACACATTATGCATTTCACAAGTGTTAAAAATCATGACTTAGAAGCATTTCAAGATTTTCCATAGGGGAAAAAAACACTTTTGCTATGTCCAGTATACTTTATTGATTATGGCAGTAAAATACATTAAAACATCTTAGAAATGTTTTCGGCTAAGGTTGATGAAACAAAAACAAGTTTCTAAATTAACCAGAATATCCCAATTACTGAATCTAGATAAAGTTTTCAAGTATAATTTAACCATCACTAATAATAAAGGCTTGATGAATTATAAGGAGATGAAATGTGTTTTAAAAAAATCACTTAATAAGTACCAACTATGTACAAAACATAATGAAAGGCGCTAGGTGTATAAGACAAAAACAAATTAGTCTCTGCTCTCAGGTTATATCCTGCTGAAAGGATAGAACATACACAGAGATGAGTAATAAATGATAATTGGAGCAGAGAGAGCACTAATAACTGAGGGGATTGGGGAAGGCTCCATAGAGAGAGTGGCACCTTCAAGGAAGACAGACAGGAAGAAGTACATGTCAGACAGGTGATGTTTGTAGGGGCAGAGAAGGAGCCAGCAGAGATGGAGAGACTGAAGATGAAAGAAGGAATGATTGATTGGGCAGTCACCTAGAGGCAAGAGATATGATGAAGTGGAGAAGAGAGCCTTGGCAAGGAGGACCACTTCTTCTTAAGAAACTAAAGCAAAGGAAAAGTGACATAGAGAGATTACAGAGATAGTAATGGATGGGAGGCAAGATCACTTACTGGGATGGGAAGAGAAAAAAGTATTTGAAGAACGGGCTTAGCATAGTCACTACAGGGAGAAAAATAGAGGTCCCATCAGGAAAGAATAAAAGGACCTCTATAAAGCGCAGAGGACCCAATGGAGATTAGACAACGTAAAGCTGCAGCAGACCCATAGTGACTTCCTCGCGTAATATTCAAGGGGAAGGCAGATGGTAGAGAGGACTGTGGGTTGCAAACTGATATTAGGGGGTCCAACAGTAGAGTAATATAGTACATAGTTAACCTGTTAGGTATAGCATCAATAAGGTGAAGAGAGGAATGTAAGACCAGAAGAGAGATGAGGGAACAAAAAGAAAAGAGAATTACAGTGGGAGTAGAGGCTGAAGTAAGGTTGAAGAACAAGCTTATGAAGAGGAAAGCAAATGAAGATGGAAGGATAGGGGACTGTGGTCTGAGGGGAATCTTTGGAGTTCAGGAACATGAAAATGGCACAGCCTGGGAAGGTGGTGAGCTCTAAAGTAGGATCACCCACACAGGTGGCTGAGGTGAAATAAAGATATAGGACCTATAAACTGAATTAACCATTTGGAGGCAGCAAATTTGAAAGATTCAGGACTTTATCACTGCAATACAGACTACATCTTCCTCAGAGCTAAGCAGGCAACAGCCACAACTTGTGGTGTAAAATGAGGCACCTCCTAATAGGCTTCTCTGATACTAGACTGGTTCTCTAGCAGTCTTCTGGTAGAGCCTTTGAAAAGCTAAGGACTCCTCCATGCATCGACGAGGCACTGAATAGGATTGTACTGGAGGCAAGGGAACTAAAATACAGTAAAAAGAATATTTTACTGTACCTTAAAATAGATAGACAGGATATTCTCAATGTGGAAGTTAAATGACTTGCCCTATTCACATACCTAGCAAGTGTGTGAGCTACAACTTTCCCATAAAAGGAATAAAATCCTTTTGATAAAGTACCATCATTAGCTTTCTCAGTTAACTGTTAGGCAGTTAAAGGTAAAGCTCTCTTAAAGATTTCTGATGTTAGACAACATCACAGAACATAATAAAGATAAATGAAATTTAATGTACTTTGAACTTGGGAATCTTACTTCAGACAAACTGAAAATATGAAAATCTATTTTTATACAATGATAAATCAAGAAATAATCATTCACTTGAAATGGAGGACAATAAAGTCCGGTTATAAAAACTTGTTATGCCTTGCAGAGAACTGCCAATAGTTTGAAAGACACAATTTAATAAGTTTTATTCCAAATTCATAATGTATACAGTAACATCCTAAGAATTGATGGTGACTGCTGAGACTCAGTTTCCTCATCTATACAATAGGATGTAGCCAGTCCCAGGTACCTTACACCAAATTGTAATGAGGGCAATACTTTGAAAACCATAAAGTTCTAGATACATGCGATTAATGTAAAAGTAATCTAATTCATCCTATTTTCCCTTCTTTAATGGGAAATTCCATACATCTGATTTGTATCTAATTCTCACGGTTTAAGAGAACCATTTACAATTTCACAGATTTCTCACATTATGAGAAATCTCTCATCTTCAGCTAAGTTCTAAGAAAAAATAATACTTTTCACATCTCACATTTAAGCCTAACTTTAGACATCTGGTTCACGGTGAAATCCAAAAATGTAGTATCGCAGAAATTTTAAATTTTAAATAAACACATAAAGATCAGTTTACCTTCACTAAGTAACTTAGCTGTGTCCATGTCTTGAAAAGAAACATCTTTATTTAGTTGAAGAGGGCATCGAAAATTAAATATCTTTAGGAGGTAATTGATTCCATCAATGAGGCACTAAAGGAAAGTAGAGAATTGTATAATATATGCAAAGTCACTAAACCTTTTTAGATATTAACTTTGGTTCATGCTCATTTTAATGGCATAAAGTCATTGTGTCACTGCTCCAAACGTCCATGATATAACAGGAAAACAGTCACAGCAATTACTGAAAAAAAGTTAATACTTCTATGAACAAAAAGGCTACACCCAGCAAGATTGAATTCTGTTCAATCAACAAACTTTGTACATACTGACTTCCTGGATTTATGGCTAGGTCAGATCCTTTCCAGATAACTGTTTCTAAACATACATAACAATTACATGAATATTAACGCCTTAGCCATCAAAGCAACAAGTAACCAGGAAACATGTTTGTTCACAATGCAAGATTTGACACAACACTTGGCATATTCCTTAAATAAGCAAAACCACACAATCCTAAGGCTGGAAAAGACAATGAGGTCCCCAAATACAGTTCCTTTCACTATCCTTCCCTGTCCACATATGACCAAACTAGATGAAAAAACATTTACTTTGCATTCCACCAACCTCCATAAAAAACAATGTCAATATTTAAATGTCAGAAAATTATTTTATTGCCAATCTAAATCTTGATTGTTGTAGTACAAGCCTGCTTTCTTTTCTTCTGTTAGAACCAATAAATAGAACTGTAAAAATGGATAAAGCTTATTAACCAAATATGTTTTGCCCTGGCCAAATACAGGCATAAAGATTGATAAATTTAACTTAAAATTGAGAAAAAAGAAGTGTTCTTGAAACCAACAATCAACACATCCATAATGACAGATACCTCTTTACCTTTTTAAACATATCTCTCTTTGCTGATTGCCATTCTTCTCTTGCTCTCACAGTGTGGCAATACATATAGAGTAGGGCTCCTCTTCTCCAATAAAGGCATTCTAGTAGTTCTGTCCCAAGCGTATCAGAGTGCTGAAAGCAAAACATTACTGAATGGAGAAATTTTAGTTTTCACATGGCTTACAAATTTAAAAAAAAATAATCAACCGAGTTATAAATCAACATTTCTAACTCATAAGATTAAATATGCAAAAATCCATTTTATACAATGGTAAAATAGGGAGTACTCATTCATGTTAAAGAAAAATTCCTCTTATTAAAATATTAAGAGTAAATTTCCCTAGGATAGCTTTTTTCCAAACTAATTTGCCAGTGAAATACTTTGGGACCTGAAATATGTTGAGAAAGCCTATAAATGCTGATGCAAGAGGTCTGGGAGAAGGCATTATCCCTGATCTAAAAGCAGGATCGGTATATTTAGTTTAAAGAGTCTATTTCCATACATGCCCTTTCCCTATGAAATATTAATTGGGAAAATACCACTAGTATAAGCACTTTCTTATAGAACTGTTATTTACAAAGAATAGAACACCAACTGAGTGCAATGCAGTTAGAGAAACCTCCTTATGAATTTAAAATACATCAATTGTAGTCAACTTTTCAGGAACTCCTCTCTTGCCTAAAATATGGTGTATTACAATGGTATATTTATTCCAGTTCCACGAAATAAAGTAATGAAACAAACATGAAATATGTGACCCAAAAAACTTGAAGACAAAAAAAGTTTTAACAAATGAAATCAAATTTAAATGAAACTTGAGAGGCAGTATGGTTTAGTGGATAAAGCATCAGAATTGGCATCAGGAAGACTTGGGTTCAAATTCAGCCTTGACACTAGCTATGTGACCATAGACAAATCCCTCCACTACTCGTGGTATTTCCTCATCTATAAAATGAGGGTTGTCCTTGAGAACCTCTGAATTCCTTTTTAGCTCTAGATGTATGACTTTCTAATGATCTTTTCAAAAATGAAGTCTTGCTGTTTAAAAGAATCTACTATGAACAATCCTTTTGTGATGGGATTAGAATGTCACCCCCTAACTTACAGTTTTATGAATTTAAGTTTTTTTTAAATATTTAATTTAACATATTTAATTTATTTAACATACTTAGTTTTCAGCATTGATTTTCACAAGAGTTTGAATTACAAATTTTCTCCCCATTTCTACCCTCCCGCCCACTCCAAGATGGCATATATTCTGGGTGCCCCGTCCCCAGTCAGTCCTCCCGTCTGTCACCCCACTCCCCTCCCATCCCCCTTTCCCTTCTTCTCTTGTAGGGCAAGATAAAATTCTACACCCCATTGCCTGTGTATCTTAATTCCCTAGTTGCATGCAAAAACTTTTTTTGTTGTTGTTGTTTCTGAATGTCTGTTTTTAAAACTTTTGAGTTCCAAATTCTCTTCCTTCTTACCTCCCCACCCACCCTCCCTAAGAAGGCAAGCAATTCAACATAGGCCATATGTGGAATCATTAAGTAAAACCCTTCCATGATACTCATGTTGTGAAAGATTAACTATGTTTTGCTCCTTCCTAACCTATCCCCCTTCACTGAATTTTTTGTCCATTTTTGAAAGTGTTTGTTTTTGATTACCTCCTCCCCCTGTCTGCTCTCCCTTCTATCGTCCCCCCTTTTTTATCTTCTTCTTCCTCCTTTCCTGTGGGGTAAGATACCCAATTGAGTGCGTATGGTATTCCTTCCTCAGGTCAAATCCGATGAGAGCAAGATTTACTCATTCTTCTTCACCTACCCCCTCTTCCCTTCCTAGAGAGTCACTTTTTCTTGCCACTTTTATGCGAGATAATTTACCCCATTCTATCTCTCCCTTT
>CM053622.1:331005866-331022080 GCA_028646595.1 Phalanger gymnotis
ACCATCTTGGAGTGGGGGTGCGGAGGAAATGGGGAGAAAATTTGTAATTCAAACGCCTGTGAAAATCAATGCTGAAAACCAAACATATTAATAATAAATTTTAAAAAAATTATAGAAGATTACTTGATAGAATTTCAATGATCATCTCATTATCCATATCAAGTAAGGCAAAAAACCCAAACCAAAAACATGTAAACATGTAAACAAAAGTATTTACCACTAACAAAGATCTCCTACAAAAAGTCAAAATAGAAGAGGGACTCCCTATAGGTGTTGATATTCTTCATGTGCTTCTGTTTGCAAATGATGTCATATTGATCAATCAAATCTGGGAATATCGAGTATCCAAAACTTAGTCTACCAGCACTAAAAAAAGTAATTCACATAGGCAAAACCAAATGGACTCATTCATTCATTCAAAAGCATATATTCGTTCAATAAACATTGATTAAACACGTACTATATGCCAGGCAAACTAAGATTGCAGAACAACCCAGCAACAATTAAGGAAGCAGAACAACCAAACTTGCTCCACATTTCCTCCGACAATAATTTAAGAATAATGGATGGAGTAGTGATTGGGAAATTAAAGAAGAAATTACAATGGTTTATCTTTCTAGTCCAAGATCACAAATTTCATCTCTAGGCAAGTAACCAGGGTAGGCATTGTGGGACAGGATTGAACTTTCATCATAGACTCTAGCCTAGGGCAGCAGTGAAGGAATAGACTATTGCCCCAAGCTAGTGGCAAGGAATTGCTCAGAAGGGACTCCAGAGCTCTGATGCCAGCCCAAAACAGATCAAGGACTAGGTCCCAGGCCCAGACCAGTGACTTGGGGCAAGAATGTGGATTCAGTGCCCAGAGCTCAAAGCTTGGCCTGCAGTAGCTCAGGGATGACCAGAACCTGGATTTAACCACAGACCCAAGCCAAGAATGGGGTGTTTATACCCAGATGGCCCAGAAGCCTGGACTAAGCACCTAGAGCTCTCAGCACATGGTCACCCAGAAAAGATCATGGACATGGACATTTCCCTATCCAGGAAAGTAGCAATGGCTGTCTTTGAGAAGGGCTAGGCTAAAAGCCCCAAAAGAATTCCCAGCTTGGCCAGGAAATTTGGTTGCTCAGAGCAGAATGCTGGCAGAATGACTAAGCAAACAAGCAAAAAACAAAGAGCTATTGAGGCCAGGGATGCCTGAAACAAAAACCCAGAAGAGTATACTTCTAAAGTTATACCTGCAAGCAAAGCTTCAAAGAAAAACACAGCTTGGCTACTAGATCAATTGGAATTCCTAGGAGAAATGATGTAAGAATTTTAAAATTAGTTTAAATGGCATTATAAATGAAATGAAAATGATAGAGCAAAGAATTAGAAAAGAAATGAGAGATGAGAAAGAAATACTTGAAAAGAATTAACTGCTTGGTACAAGAGAGAGAAATCCTTATCCAGGTAACAGATTCCCTGAAAATGAGAATGGACTAAACAAAAGTTAATGACATCATGAGAAAACAAGAAATATTAAGACAAAATAATCAAACGATTGAAAAAATAGAAGGATTTACCATGTAAAAAAATAACCTGGAAAACAGATTAAAGAAAGACAGTTTAAGACTCAGAGAATTACCTGAGATCTAAGGTCAAAAAAAGAGACTATGTTGTCATATTTCAAGAAATTATGATAGAAATCTACCCCAACCTCCTACAACCAGGGGGCAAAGTGAAAAATAGAAAGCTTCTACCTGTCACTTCGGAAAGAAACCTCAAAACAGAAACTCCTAGGAACATCATAGACAAAATCCAGAGCTTCCGTGTCAAAGAGAAAACATGCCAAGCAACCAAAAGTTCTGAGGAAACAATTAGAATCACATAAGATTTAGCCACAACTAGAGGAACAGAGAGCATGGAAATGCAAAAGACTTACAATCAAGAATGACTTCTACAAGAGGAAAAAAATGAATGTTTAATGAAATAGAACCCACACAGTGAAAAAAGTGAAAGGGTGGAAACTTTGAAATAAAAGCACAGGAGTAAAAAAACATAAAAAAGGTGAATACAAGTGAATAATTAGAAAAGACTATAAGGATGAAGTGTTTACATTCTAATGGGATGGAGATGATGATAGAAGCATCTCCTAATACTTATGAAGTCTTAGAGGAAATCAAATAAGATGGAGGGCCTAGGAGTGAATTTTGTTGTGTTTTATTTATTTAAAAAGAAGAATTAAGAGGGAAAGAGAGAAAGGATGCTTTAGGGAAGAAAAGAGAAGGAATGAGAGAGGTCACATAATCAGTGAGTACCAGTAAAAGTCAATATAAATGAAAAAAGGGATAGAGGAGTCATATGAACCTCACTTTGATGCAGAATGAAGTGACCAGAACCAAAAGAACAATTTAATACAATAACAAGAACATTATAAAGACAAACAATTTTGAAAGACTCAAGAACTCTTGATTAGTTTAGTGTTCAAACACAGTTCCAGAGGAACAATGATTTAGGATGCTGCCCACCTCATAACAGAGGGATCAGATAAACAGAATGAGACATATATTTTTGGACACGGTCAATGTGGAAATGTGTTTTCCTTGTCTGTATATTGGAAGCGTTTTGTTTTTCTTTGGAATGGATGGGCAGGAGGAAGGGAGCACATGCTTATTAATTTAAAAAAAACTCTAAATATATTTAAAATGAATACAAAATAAACCCAAGGGAAGGGAGAGCACAACAACTGGGGATATCAGAAGAAGCCTTAAGTGGAAAGCTACACTTGACTTGAACTTTAAAGGAAACTAGGGACTCTGATCTGAAGAAGTGCTTTCAGACATGTGGGACAGTTTATGCAAAGACAGATGGATGTAAGAATAGATATAATGTTAAATGACACTCTGATTATTGATATCAAGTGCATCATAAAATGGATATTTATAATAATCAAAGGTACTCAGTACTGTAATGGAGGATATACATTGCAGTCTAAATGAAGAAGGGATTCCCTATAAATCATGAAAGCCTCCAGATGATTCTTTTTTTGCAGATAACAATATCCTAATTGCACTAAACCCAAATATTGTAGAGCTGACTAAATAAGATCCATAATTACTTAAAACAATTTGACCTAATAGTCGCACAGGAAAATGCAAGTTGATGAACAATGCCTATTGTCCAGACTTTGATATGCTTGTCCCCTGCTCTAATTACAAGAGCCTCACTCACTTTTTGTGTTGGTGTCTTGCCAATCAAATGAAGACTGTCATTCAATGCTAGATAACAAAATTCATCCAGCCCTGAAAATTCTGGTTCAATTTGATCAACTACTCCTTTATTCATGGGGCCATTTTAACTCAGACCAGACTCTTTATTATAATTATGAAATAGTATTTCTAAGAAAAACACAGGGCCTCATATTTATTGATAATTATTATTTTAAAAATTTACCCTGGAATTTGTCTAGCCCGGTCAAGAATTTATTCTTTGATTTTACTTCCTGGTTTTTTTTAATTATAAAATAGTAGAATGTTAGCAATAGAAAGGAACCATCTACTCTAACAAACCAAATCTCAGAGAGGTTGTTATTTATCCAAAGTCACACAGCTGGTTAGCAGAGCCAAGACAAGAACCTAAAGTTAGGGGCTAGTTATTAGACCAGGAGACTGACAATCAGCTCACTTCTCTTTCTGGTGTTGTCATTGTTTTGCAAACCTTTACTAACATGAGATATTTCTTTCTGTCTTTGACTTCCTTGGCTTAATGCTGGGATTTCCAGACCATAAGATATGGATATTTTAATGATTTTTTGAGCAAAATTTCTATGCAAATTATTCTCTAATTGATAAATAGTCAAAGGATATGAACAGAGAATTTTCCAATGAAGAAATCAAACAATTTATAGTCATATGAAAAAATGCTCTAAATAATTATTGATTAGAGAATGCAAATTAAAAAAACCTTGAGATATCATTTTACACGTATCAGAATAGCTAAAATGATTGAAAGGGAAAGCGACAAATGTTGGAGGGGAGATGGGAAAATTGCGATACTAATTCACTGTCAGTGGAATTGTAGACTGACCCAACTATTTTGGAAAGCAATCTGAAATTATGCCCCAAGAGTTATTAAACTGCACTGTACTCTTTGACTCACTAATACCACTACTAGGTCTGTTTCCAAAGATGATTAGGGAAAAGAAAATATACATTCCAAAATATTTATAGCAGTTCTCTTTGTGGTAGCAAAGAATTGCATATTGTAGGGATGCCTGTCAATTGGGGAATGGCTGAACAAGTCATGGCATATGATTGTGATGGAATACTACTGTGGCATAAGAAATGATGAGATCAATGATCTTAGAAAGACATAGACTTGCATGAAATAATGAAGAGCAAAATGAGAAGAACCAAAAGAATATTGTATATGATAAGAGCAATATTGTTTTAAGAACAACTTTGAGTGAATAAATAATTTCAATTATTATAAACATCCAAATCAACTACAAAGGCCAGATGAAGCAAGATGCTCTATGCATCCAGAGAAAGAACTGATAAACAGAATTATGTGTAGAATGATTTTACATATATATGTACATATATGTGTGTATATGTATATATTGTTTATGCCTAATGGCAGCCATCTCTAGAATGGGGGGGGGAGAGGGGAAAAAAGAGAAAAAAAGAAATTTACATGATACGTTTTGCTATATATTTGAAAGGAATAGCAAGTTGTTCATAATAGATTTGCAATTTGATGTGCTATTTTTTTATTATGCTGTTATGGAAATGCATGTTTTTTCCCATAAATTAAAAATAAAATAAATAATTTTGAAAATTCCAAATTGCTTTCCAGAATGACTGAAGCAATTCACACTTCTTCCAAAAGAGGTGTCTGTCTTCCTGTAGTACTTCTAATATTAACTGTTTCCGTTTTGGGTCATCTTTGCCAGTTTGCTGGGTGTAAGACAAAACCTCAGTTGTTTTGTTTTGCGTTTTTCTTATCATTAGTGATTGGGACTATGCCTTCATATATTTTTTAGTAATATAATTTATAATTCTTTTGAGATCCGTTTGTTCATATCCTTTGATGATGTATCTATTTAGAAATGGTTCTTGGCTTATATATTTGTGTTGGTTTTCTATATATCTTAGATATAAGACATTTAGCAGAGAAACTTGATACAAAAATAGTCCCCCCCACCTTTTTTGCAATTGAAAACACCCCTTTTTAACCTTGCAGCACTAATCTTATTTGTGTAAAAGCCTTTCAATTTCTTATAATAAAAATTGTCTATGTTATCTTTTGTGACTGCCTCTATTTTTTAAAAAGAATTTTCCCCCCAACCATAATTATGAAAAGTAATCTAATCTTGTTATCATCTATTTTTTATCATATGAATAAATCTTGTATTTGAGCTTGCTGTAGTATTTTGTTAAAGCAAGGTGTTGGTCTAATTTCTGTTGAACTGCTTTTGAATTCTGGTAGCATTTGTCAACAGGAATTTCTTCCCTAAGTTATTTATGTCCATGGGTTTATTGAATGCTATTTCTAATTCTCCTTTTTCTGGTTTCACATTGATCTCCCTGTTGATCTGCTGTTCTATTTTTAACCAATACCAAATAGTTTTGATAATTATTGCTTTTTGATGTAATTTGATGCATGAAAATGCTATTTGTCTTTTATTTCTACTTCAAAAAAATTTCCCCTTAAGATTCTATCTAGATCTTTTGTTCTTTCAAATGAATTTTGTTATTTTTTTTTGTTTCACTCTATAAAATATCCTCTTGGTAGTTTTATAAAGTACCTTTCTATAAAACACCCTCTTGATTGGTATAGCACTGTATCTCTAAATTAATTTAGGTGATATATTCAATTTTTTCATGGTAGTGTGTTTTAAACATGAACAATGAATATGCCCCCACCTTCAGTTATTTAAATCATCCTTTATAGTTAAAATTTTACTGTGAATTGTATCACTCTGAGCCTCGGTATGAAACATATTCATGGGCAATGGAGAGTCTCTCAGTTATTTGTTATTCTTTATTATTATTATATAATTAACTCTTATTGTGAATTACACTAGTTTGGATCATAGTTTAAAACATATAGGATGACCTGAGGATACTAATTCTGTGCTCATTTTGCCCTGGTATTAGTTCCTCAAATATTCCATGGTCTCAAGCTTGTGACATGGTATCTTTTTGCGTATAGATAGCCAGGTCCAGGCCTAGCCAAGTATCCTCTCTGTCTCTTTCTCTGTTTCTCTGTGTCTCTGACACACAGACACATACACACACACACACACACACACACACACACAGAGACACAGACACACACACATACACACACAGGTAAAGGTAAAGAACCCAGAGAAGTATGGAATGGTATTTGAAAATAATATACCACGATGCTAGGATAATGTGAAAGGAAGGAACATTATGACCAAATTGAATGGTGTGTAATTAGAATGACCAATCTAGAGTCCCTGGTGCCTCCTCTTATTTACCCTTTACCATGAGGCCATCCTTTGCTTCTAACGTGGGGAGCCATTCGAGTCTGTTTCCACAATGGAACATCAAGGGAGAAGCTAGAAAATAATAGTATCTAGTTGATCAGTAAAATGGCGAGCTCAATTTTTTTTTTTAAAGTTTGGCACACTACTTTTTCCCTCAAGTGTTGCAGGGGAAAGTATTACCTGATTTATACAAATAAGTGGCTCATCTTTTTTGCTCTTTTCTTTGCCCATACATTCTCAATTGTGATTGAATACTTCAAAACTTCAGCTGTTTGATTTTCTTGAGCCAAGCAGGCCATTTTCCTTTAAGAGCAGATTAAACATAATCTATTATTATACCTGCCTTGTAGAGAAAAGTAAATGGTGAATATCAAAGCATTTGGACTATGAAAATCTTTATGTAGTGCTGTGACTAATATTTATTAATATGAAGGTCTAGAACAATAACAAAAATTGAGAAGCAATTTTTGCTTTCACTCCTGTGCATTATGCTTTCCCTTTTTTTTCTTTCTATTTCTCTGACATAGGCTATGCTATCTGAATTTCAAATTAAGACAGGCAGCCCACAGGACCCTAAAACTGCCTTGCCTTCAACAAGAGTCCTTGATGACAGTTCACGATCATAATCACAGCCTACTGTTCATTCACATCCAGCTGAACCCACTATCTTTGAATTGACGAAAATGGTTTTGCCATTATTTGAACACCAGCTGGTGGCCTGTTCGAAAAGCTGCGAATAAAGGCAGCATTTATTGTGCTGTTGGACAGGGTTGCACTGCCTCAGGCTTTCAATTCATCTGGAGAAATCTACAGTGGGAGCACAGAGAGAGGTGCTTTTTTGTATGACCTAGAGAGGAAAGCAACACAGTGAATTACTCTACTCAGGCCTCTTCCTGATCCCTGATTGTGACAAGGTATTGTGCTTTCTTGTCCCAAAGCACTAACAATGGGATGTGTTAGTCTAGAGAGGCAAGACCTCTAAAATTCATTTCTACTTGCTTGTCTCATGTTCCAATGACTTTTCCAGTAGAACATAGGCATCAACTAACATAGTATGACTATAATAGACATAATAGATATGCTTATGAATATTTTTTCTCTCATTTCTATGGGTAATTTAGAGAAAAAGTAGTCAAGATCAAGATACTCAAATGAGTGCCCATGTGGGTGAAATCTCAGGATGCCCAGCCACTAAATAGTTTCCAGATGTGGTAGATTTCCATCGCTGTTCCCTTCTCCACATTTAAAAGTACAAGAACTATAGGTGGCACCATTCAAGCTACTAGAAAAATAGTAAATTACATTCAGAATAATACCAAGATCTTTTAATTTCTAATATGCTAATACAGATGTATATATACTCATACATGTAAGTATATACATACATACATGTACATATATAATTAGACATAGCTCACATAAACCAAAATTTTTGGGGACGCTCTCAATAATTTTTAAGAGTGTAAAAGGATCCTGAGACCAAGAAGTTTGAGAACTGCTAGATTAGAAGAACTGTAAAAATCTGCCACAGAAGAAATAATTATCCATAGTCAGAAAAGTTTCTACAGCTTGAACATTGACCTCTTCTTGTTCAGGATTGTCACTGTTACTTCTTGCAAAAAGTGCAGCTGATGATCAGTGTGCTATAGTGTAAATTGGGGGCCCATTCCTGAAGTCTTCTATCTGTTGTAGCTTTGATTTTTCTTTATCTTTTTATTACATTAGATATCCTGGAAATTGTGGTGCTACGCCAGGTAGATGTAAAAAGAACAAAAATGTAAGTAATTATTAATATTAAAAGAGAAAGGGAAAAAAGAATGGCATAAGGTCTAGACGTGGTTCCGTAAGGAATAGAGAAGCTTCCATATGAAAAGACTCAGACCTGTTTCTAGTGTGGAGGGTGGGTGGCATGGCACTTTGCCCCACAGTGCCATCCAGGAGTGGGCTGGAGTCAGCTCCAATAATCTAGGAAGAACATCATTGTTAAATTTTCATTGTTAGCTTTTACACCTTAAAATTCAGCAAATGCTACAAAACAGGGCTTGCTTTATTGTTTTGTTGATTGTTTAGACTTAAGAAGGTGATGGAAAGAACTTAATGATGCAGATTAAAAATTAAAAGTGTGTCATGCATTCATTATTGAGAGGAAGAGCTGTTGTTAAACATTTACTGACAATACCATCACTTAACAACATACACTTCTTCTTCAAGAGACACAATTTTCTGAGACACCAGCCTTGGACCTTGCCTCTTAGGCTTCTGCCTGTGATTCTCTGAGGGAAAGCTTTCTAGGAATAACTGTACCTAGAGTCCATTAGAGTCCAGTATATCCTGTACTAAGATTCCCCAATACCCTCTGCTACAACACTGTTTCACCTACCTGTCGCACCAATCCTGGTTACACCTGAAAAGACCTAGCTTTAGACAGGGAAATAAAGGGAGAAAAGCTCAATGGAGAAGTAAAATTTCATAAAATCATAAAAAGGTATGAGGAGATTAAAATGGAAAGTACACTGGGTCTGGAGTTAGAGGTCTTGGGTTCCAAGCCCACATCTGATGCTTACTACCTGTGTGGCCTAGGATCATATAGGCTACAGTTTTCTCATCTGTAAAAAGGGGAGTTTGGACTTAGACAGATCTTGAGGTCCTTTCCAATTCTATCTCTATGATCCTGGATCCTATGGTCCTACAGACTTGTTCACCTGGAATCCTAAAAACAGGGGGTGCCCTCATTGTTGGAAAGAGGTAGCTCAGGGACCTAAGGAAGAGAGTGATACATTGAAAAGGGGTAGTACATGTAGGGCCAAGGACTATAGTCACGATAGGACAGTAAAGCTGGATTTTTATGTGTGACAGAAAGAAGAAGTAAATAGGCACCTCTAGGCTAGAACTTTCTAACCTTAGAAGAAACTGTGGCGGCATTTCATACTTCTTTGAATTTTGTGTACACTTTTATAGGGCTCAGACCCTCAAGCCAATGGATCATAAAAGCACTCACTCTATGAAGTGTTCATGATTTCACATGGAGTTCTGCCCTGTCCTCCTGGAAATGCCACAAGACCCCTTTCCCACACATTTCTGTTTCTTTTACCACCAATCTCTGAGTTTGCTGTCAGTCTTGTGGTTGGGACTTCTCATGGCTATTTTTCCATAAAAAGAATGTCTCCTCTTCCAGCTCCTCCTCCTTTTTCTCTTCCAACTCTTCCTCTTCTTCCACCTCTTCCAATTCTTCTTACTCCTTTCCTTCCAGATCTTCCTCTTCCCCTTCCTCTTCCTCCTCCTTAAATGGGAGGAGGGAGCGGCAGGAAATGGCCATCTACTCTGGCAAAGTAATCCATGAAATGACTGGCTGTATGTTTTCATTAGACTTGAATTCTTCAAAAACAATGTAGAAGTGACTGAAGTTCAATTCAAGTCAACAAAAAAAAATGCATTAAGTGCCTACTGTGTGCAAAGCAGTTTGCTGGAGATACAAAGAACAAAACAATCCCTGCTCTCAAGATGTTTCCCATCCAACAAGGGGGACAATATATTCACAAAATAAGTATGTAAAAGGTATATACAAACTAACAAAGCAATCAACAAGCAGTTATTAAGCAACCTACTATGTACACTATGTTAGGCACTGGAGATACAAAGACAAAGAATGAAATAATCCCTACTGGCAAGGAGCCTATACAAAGGAATATTAAGAGAGAGAAAGTGTTGCTAACGGGAAGGTTAGGGAAGAATGAGGAAAAGCTACATGTAGGAGGTGACTTTTACATGACCTTTGAGATGTGACAAGTAAAAGTTCAAGAGACATGATTTTTGGGTAATTAATCATTTTGTCAATATGGTTAGCGAATAATTAATAAAAGGATGGTCATTTGATTTTCTCTCATAAACCAAAGACCCCTCATGGAGCCTCTTGACCTATATGTACCCTAGTAAGAGTGGATATTCTAGACAGGCACCAATGAAATCTGATGGGTTAGCAATTAATGAGAGAATAAATATTATAATGAGAGGTGGGCCTATTCTAATGAAGACCCTGAAGACATGACTTTTATCAAGTTAGTCTTATTCCCAGACCACCCCCAGCTTCTGGCAATCTAGACAAAGGACCTACCCACTATCCAAGCCTGATTAGAGCACAATGGGCCAGAATTCACCTAGATTAGATTCTTTGTAAAGTTTTTCTAGTTGAGTGGAGTAACAATTCCAAGTTGATAAGGTGGTCTAGAGGAGGTAACTTTGGGGGCCAGGTCAGTAATGTCCTTCAAAAAGTGGCTGTATTTAACCTCTAGGGGTTTATTTCTGAATGAGGAAAGAGAAAGAAAAATCTTAATCTTGGTAGAGAGAACTAATCATTTCTCTCATTGGAAAACAAGGGATTCTATGAGAGAAGTGAGGAGAGAGTCCATTTTAGTCATGAAAAATCACTTGAACAAAGGAACAAAAGTAGAACATGGAATGTCCCATATGGTGGTAGCCAGCAGGCCAGGTGGCCAGGGAAACAGAATATGTAAAGGGGAACAATGTGAAAGATTAGAGAGATAGAAGGCAGACTGTGAATCCCTTGTGGACATTTCTGAAATTCAAACCCACTGTGATAGACCTGTAGGTTACTGAAATATGCATTCATGCAGGCTGCTCCTGGAACGTGCCTCCTGAGCCTAGAATGATCCCCTTCCTTACTTTCAAGTCTTGGGATCTCTAGCCTGGCTTTTCTAAGTCCTCCTACTTGGTTATGCTCTTTCCCCGACACCAACCCTGTCGAATTTATTTCATGTTTATTTGACGTGTACTTTGTCTTAACTTACACAGCAATTATAGGGTGTGGTAGGCTTGATTGGCAGACTGCCACCATGCTCTGTGGCTGAAGAAGTGTTGCCTCTGGATTCAGTCCTCTGCTGGGTTATAGTACATAGTGTCTTCTTCATTTGAAATGTCTGTCTCTGGATCAGGCAATCTTTGCACAACTGTTTCAGGGTCCTCTGAGGTAAGTGTTCATTAACTTCTTCCTAATGACCAGGTAATCCAACTGACTGTCCTGTAGTCAATAAGCAGGTGTGGTAAACTGTCTCTCCTAAGTGCAGCTATGTCTCCCCCTCATGGTCCTAGTGATACCCTTGAGGGGCAAAAGGAGTGAGTGATTCTTCTCTGTTGTTAGTCCATGATCCTACTTGAGGATACTCTCACTATTAGCCACTTATTAACTCACTATTAACTGCTGTTAACCATTAGTGACACAGTTTCATTTAGCCAACTAAGATCAATTAGCTTTTTGTTCCTGTTCAGTTGTTTCGGTCACGTCTCTTCATGACCCCAACTTGGCAAAGATATTGAAATGGTTTGCCATTTCCTTCTCCAGCTCATTTTACAGATGAGGAAACTGAGGCAAACAGGGTTAAGTGACTTGCTCAGTAAGTTTCTCATGCCAGATTTGAAGATAGTCTTCCTGACTTCAGATCTGGCACTCTAGTCACTGTGCCAACTAGATGTGCAATCAACTTTTGCAAAGAGATATTTACCTCAAAGCTTTCTAACAAGACTAGAAGTACAAGCATTCTCCTTCTCTCAGAAATACCTGGAAAGCACACTCTCCTTTATCCTACTTCCCACTCTGGAGAGAGTAGGTGAAATCCTAAAAGTAGTTTCTATGCAGCATTTGCCCCACCAAGTTCACTTCCAAATGTGGCATAGTCAATGGATAAAAGCCAAGGTGTTATTCTTTACACATGTGTATATATACATAATATTCATAGCTTTTGTGCTACTGGTGGACTGGTCCAGATGGGTCACTCAGGATTTTGCTCATCACCACCTAGCTTCCGGCATATCCCAGCTTGGACTCCATTCCCAGATTTCTGGTAATTCTCTCCTGATCTTTAAAAGTTCACAAAATCATAGTCATTCCTAATCCCCATCTAAAAGTGGGGAAGAATATATACAATAGAGAAGAAAAGGAACAAAGCCACACAGCCCCACTTAGATAAAAGCCTAAGGCCTCTCTTCCCACCAAGAGTTTAGTCCTTGCCTCATGACTTGAATAGACTCTACAATAAACTATTAAGTGCCCACTTCATGAAACTAGGAAGAATTCAAAAGTAAAATAAGATGGATGCTTTTTGTCCTCAAAAAGCTTAAAATCTAGGAGTGAAGAGAAGGTATAGACATACATAATCAAAATATGGAATAAAGAGAGTAGCAAAAATACTGACATGAGGGAAGCATGAGCTCTGAAAGAAATTTCTAAGTAAGAGGTCACAAAATGCTTCGAGGGACAGTAACACAAGCTCCAAAGTGGACAGCGCCCCGCCCCCCACCGCAAGTGAAGGAGATAACACCTCTGACAATGTACAATTTCTCCTGTATTTGTTGAAAAAAAATCAACAACAATACTTGTGATTTATACGTTGTGAGAATGAATTCAAATGCACAAACAATATCCTTTCTCAAAGTCTAGTTATACTAGGATAATAAAAGTAGCAGTAGCCTGTCTCCCCAGTAATGCTGGAGTTGGAGAATATATGTTAGATTACCCTTTTATTCTAGATGAATACGCTATGCAGGGAAGGGAAAAAAGTCAGCTTTGGATGTATTCATTCAACAAGAATTTATAGAATGAAGACATGCTTCTAGTGTAATTTGTAGCTATAATTCAAAGAATTATATACAACTTTTGATATAATTGAAGGGGATGACCGAGAAGTAGAAAACACTTTTGGATTCTGCTCATTTTAGTTTTATTCATTGCATTGTATTGTTCCCTTTTTGAGATACTTTAAAAAACCCTCTTTTGCATAAAGAATGTTAAAAATCATTTTTGGTCAGTAGTAGATTAAAAATCATGATTGTATTAAAGTAAGAAAAGGAGAACTAGAAGAGTACAAAACACACTAAGATCAGATAAGAAGAACAAGTGAATGGGAATGAATGGATGAAGAATCCTAATGAGGACTTGAGATGACTGAAAAACTTTACATGTTGAAATTTTTATTGTTGTTGAGTTGTTTTTCAGTCATGTCTGAGTCTTTGTGACCCCATTTGGGGTTTTCTTGGCAAAGATATTGGAGTGGTTTGCCACTCCCTTCTCCAGCTCATTTTGCAGATGAGGAAACTGAGGCAAACAGGGTTAAGGGATTTGCCCAGGCAGAAAGTTTCAGGTCTTTCTGACTCCAGGCTTGGTGTTGTATCCACTAAGCTATCTAGGTGTCCCCAGCTTGTGCTTTTGGAGGATCATTTTGGCTACTGTGTGGAAAGATAGATCAGATAACAATAATAATAAATAATAGCATCTACATACTTTAAGGTTTGCAAAGTGCTTTACACATATGTATATATACATAATATACATATGTACTTACATGTACACATATATATATGTATATATATAGGTATATATTTGTATATATATATATACATATATATATATATATATATACATCTATCTAAACTTACTTGATCCTCACAACAATCCTTTGACGTAAGTGTTATTAGTATCCTCATTTTACAGATGAGGAAGTTGAGGAGCAGTGAGGTTGAGTGACTTGCCCAGAGTCACACAACTAGGGAGTAGATGAGGCAGGATTTGAAGTGAGGTCTTCCTGACTATGAGTCTTGCGCTCTATCCAAGGTACCACCTCATTGCCTACATTAGGAATCAAGAGCAGTTAAGAGCTTCTTCTAATAGAGTAAACAAGAAGTGATGAGGGTCTGACCCTTCATCGGTATAGCCCTGTGAGTTCAGAGCAGAGGAAGGTGATAGGTGCTGGGAAGTTAGAAGGAAGGGTATAAAAAAATCAAAAGTTCAGTGTCCCCCTCATTCACCTACAAGAACCTGGGAATGCAGGCAGGAGATCAAAAGAAGGTGTGTTTGGTTACCTCAGGGCAGAATTATCCAGCATAGGGGCAGATCCCTTTCCAGGATTATCTGACTAGCTTCCACATCTGGGGATTGTGATGTATTGCAAACCCATTTATAAGATGCAGTTTCAAGGAATTATAGAATCTCAGAAGTCGACAGAGATATGATAAGTTAGGTTTTTCTTCTCTTATTGCTATTGATAGGATTTCCAATACAATATTGAATTCTCTTGGTGACAGTGGGTATCCTTGTTTCACACCTGATCTTATTGGGAAGACTTCTAGCTTATCCCCATTACGAATAATGCTTGCTGATGGTTTTGAATGCTTTTTATCAATTTAAGGAAAAATACATTTATACTTATACTTTCTTTTTTTAATTTTTTTTGTTTTTAGTTTACAACACTCAGTTCTACATAATTTTGAGTTCCAGATTTTCTTCCCTCCTTCCTCCCCTCCTTCCCCAAGACGGCATGGAATCCCATGTAATTTCCACATATAACTTCGCGTTGAATGAAATTACACACTAGTCAAGTTGTGGAGAAAAAATTTGACCAATGAAATGAATCATGAGAAAGAAGAAACAGGACCAAAAAAAAAAGCAACCCAAAAACAAAAACAAAAGAGAGAAAAAGAAAACGGGGAAAAAAAGGCTAGCATAACGTGTGCCTCAATCTGCATTCATACTTCATAGTTCTTTCTCTGGATCTGTAGATAGCATTCTCCATCATGAGGCCTTTGGAGTTGTCTTTGTACTTTGTGTTGCTGAGACGAGCAAAGTCTATCAGGGTTAGTCCTCACAGAATCTCTGTATCTGTGGTTGTGTATAATGTTCTCCTGGCTCTGCTCCGCTCACTTAGCGTTATGTCGTGTAGGTTTTTCCAGGTTGTTATGAAGTCCGTATCATCCCCATTTCTTATACCACAATAGTATTCCATTACCTTCATATACCACAGCTTATTCAGCCATTCTCCAATTGATGGGCATCCCTTTGATTTCCAGTTCTTAGCTACCACAAAAAGAACTGCTATAAATATCCTTGTACATATGGGTCCTTTTCCCATTTGTATGATCTCTTTGGGATACAACCCTAGAAGTAGTATTGCTGAGTCGAAGGGTATGAACATTTTTATAGCCCTTTGGGCATAGTTCCAAATTGCTCTCCAGAATGGCTGGATCTGTTCCAACTCCACCAGCAATGTAACAATGTTCCAATTTTCCCACATTCTCTCCAGGATTTATCATTTTCCTGTTTTGTTATTTTAGCCAATCTGACAGGAGAGACATGGTATCTAAGAGTTGTTTTGATTTGCATTTCTCTAATCAATAGTGATTTAGAGCATTTTTTCATATGCCTATAGATATCTTTAATTTCTTCCTCTGAAAGCTGCCGGTTCATATCCTTTGACCATTTCTCAATTGGGGAACGACTTGTATTTCTATATATTTGGCTCAGTTCCCTGTATACTTTAGAAATGAGGCCTTTATCAGTGACACTAGTTGTAAAAATTTTCTCCCAATTTTCTGCTTCCCTCCTAATTTTAGTTGCATTGGCTTTTTTTGTACAAAAACATTTCGATTTAACATAATCGAAATTATCCATTTTGCATTTTGTAATGCTCTCTATCTCTTGTAGGGTCATCAATTCTTTTCTTTTCCATAAATCTAATAGGTAAACTATTCCTTGCTCTCCCAAATTACTTACAGTATCAGCCTTTATTCCTAAATCATGAACCCATTTTGACTTTATTTTTGTATACGGGGTAAGATATTGATCTCTGCCCAGTTTCTGCCCTACGATTTTCCAATTTTCCCAGCAGTTTTTGTGAAATAGTGAATTCTTAGCCCAGAGACTGGCCTCTTT
>CM053622.1:331022580-331037857 GCA_028646595.1 Phalanger gymnotis
TCACAATCTATGTGTATCCCTTTCAATTGTCATAATAGCTGTACTATTCTCAAGACTGATATATATAAAATATACATAAGATGATATATACTATATAAAGATGCAAATAATTTGCCCTTATTGATTAATAAGGTTTGTGGGGATTTTTCCCCCTGTTTACCTTTTTATGTCTCTCTTGAGTTTTGTATTTGGAGATCAAACTTTCCATTGAGTTCTGGCCTTTTCATCAAAAAGGTCTGGAATTCCCTTACTTCATTGAATGTCCATCTCCTTGCCTGAAAAATTATGCTTAGTTTTGCTGGGTAGTTGATCCTTGGTTGTAGTCCAAGCTCCTTTGCCCTTCGGAATATCATATTCCAATATCTCCTGCCTTTTAATGTAGAGGCTGAGAGATCCCACATGATCCTGACTGTAGTTCCATGATAATATGTTTCTTTTTGGCTGTTTGCAGTATTTTCTCCTTGACTTTGTAATTCTGAAATTTGGCTATAATATTTCTTGGTGTTTTCAGTTTGGGATCTCTTTCAGGGGGTGATCGGTGAATTCTTTCAATGACTATTTTGCCCTCTGGTTCTAGGACCTCTGGGCATTTGTCTTTGATCATTTCTTTGAAGATATTGTCAAGGCTCTTTTTTTCATCATGGATTTCCGGTAGACCAATAACTCTTAAATTGTCTCTCCTGGATCTATTTTCCAGGTCAGTTGTTTTCCCAATCAAATATTTCACATTTTTTTTTCTATTTTTTCATTCTTTACATTTTGTTTTACTACTTCTTGATGCCTCATAAATTCATTTGCTTCCACCTGCTCAACTCTAATTTTTAATGAGTTAGTGTCTTCATTTTGTTTTTGAGTCTCCTTTTCCAATTGGTTGACTTTACATCTCAGGGTGGTGATTTTCTCTATTTAGATTCTGAATCTCTGTAGCCAGTTTGCCAATCTTATTCTTTAGGGACTTGATTTCATCAGTGGTTTTTTTTTTTCCATTTTTTCTTTTACCTCCCTAATTGTTTTTAAAATCCTCCTTTAGCTCTTCCAGTAATGCTTTTTGGGCTGGAGACCAGTTCACATTACCTTTTGAGGTATCAGATGTGGCTATAGTGTCATTGGTATGGTCTTCCAAATTAGTATTTTGATCATGCCTGTCTCCATAAAAAGAATCAATGGTCCTCGTTTTTTTGTGTTCTTCTTCATGTTGGTTAGCCTTTTCCTGGCTTTACAATAAAGTTCTGCTTTTGGGGCTCAGGGCTCACTGTCCCAGCTTTCTTATTCTGGGGATTATGAGTCTAGTTGTTGGCTGTGTGAATTATAGCCTTCAGTTTCCTGAGGTGTTGGGGAGGGGTCTGGTTCCCTGATGTCTTTTTCCCTAGGGTTGTTCTCCGGTATTGTTACTCTTCAGCAATGGTCTCAGCTCTTTGTTGTTTGAGCTGGGTGTCTGGCACTTCCCCTGGGGGAGCAAGAGTATATCTGGGTTCTTGGTGTTGACCCCTGCTGACTCTGCCTCTGCAAGGCTCAGGAACCTTCTACTATTTGGCCACTGAAGCCCCACTTCTATCTCCTCTATTCCAGCGTTCTTTTTTTCCGAGAAATTCTCTGGGTGAGGGGGGAAGGGATTAGAGCCCTTTCCCAGGCCATTATGTCTCCCGGAAGTTCAAGAAGCCATGTTTCATACCTTTGGGCTGCAGGCCTCAGGAGTTGATGTCTCACGTCGGGTGGCCTTGTGCTGCCTCTCATTGCTTCCACAGAGTGCTGTCCTGTGTTAGGAGGCCTGGGGATCTCTGCCGGTTTCGGGTGCCCAGTTTTCTCCCAGCCTGTCTCCCACGTGGGTTTCCCGGCCAGCCATTTCCACTTTGGAGCTGTCTGGAACAACTCTGCACGCCAAGCGCTCTCCTAGCCCACAGATTCGTTCCTTCGGCCTTTCAGACTCTCCTGGCTTGGAAATTTGCCCCACTCAGACTGCTCGTGTTTTCTAACTCTCTCGAATCTACTCAAATTCACTTTTTTATAGGAACCTGACAGATCTTGTGAGAGAGCTCTGGTAAGATGCTGTTTTCATGTGGCCATCTTGGCTCCGCCCCCCTATACCTATACTTTCAAGTAGTATTTATTTTTTAAAATAGAAATGAGTGTTGTACTTTAACAAAAAGCTTTTTCTGGATCTATAGATAGAATCATGTTTTTTTTTTTACTTTTATTAGTGATATAATCAATTACGTTAATAGTTTTTCTTGTATTAAACTATCACTACATTCCTAGTATAAATCCCACTTGGTCATAACACATAATCTTTATAACATATTATCAATTCTAGTCTAGTCAATTCTAGTCATACCATTCTAATATTCCCCAAGACATGGTTTAGACCAGAGGGGTCAAACACACATCAGCCAATAGGCTGCATGTGGCTTATAACAATCTCAACCCGAAACAGATTAAAGTGTAATTGGCGAAATATTTAACAAAATAAATAAAAATATATCAAAACATATATGATGTTAATGTCACTTTCTAATATATGTCTACTTTAGTGGTCCCCATTCCCAACTGAGTTTGATACCATTGGTTTAGACTCAAACTGACATTGTTCCTGTCCTGTTGCACTGGGAGCAAGGAGAAAGTCAATGATATGAAATGGGATGTATAGAGAGTGGCTGTCATGTTTTTGGGTATTCCAGCTGTCCTAAAATTCATTAATAAGTGAGTGTGAAAGGCAGACTCCTGAGAATGGTCTACAAGGGTGTTCTAAATAGCTCCAGAACAGAGTGTTTTTGAAATCCAAAAAGAATATTTATTCAGAAAAGATGATGTTGACCAGCAGTTCTAAATGTTATTGCACCTTCACTCCTTATTTTTCCTTTTCCCTTTCCTTCATGCTCCTCAACCTTGTTATTCCTTGACCATATGATTGACTCTAAAGAGAACTAGTCAGTGGACCTGGGTTTGAATGCTACCTCTAACATTATTTTCTTGGGCCTCAGTTTCTCATCTGTCTAGCCCAATTTAGACATTAGAACTCTCTGAATTTGAAAGTTTTGCTTTCTGGCCATGTTCATCTTGTGCTTCCTTGTTCTGTCTTCTACCTCTGACCTGGACCTGTCCTCCAGAGCTTCTCTGTTGGCCCTGAACTTCAGCTTGCTGAGAGCCTTCCATATTTATGGTACCTTGTTCTCCCCGTCTTCATTCCACTCTATTTCTGTACTTCCTTTTTCACCTCTGGCCACAGCGACCAAATCAATACTACCATTCCTGTAAAGAACATAGCAATCAATTGTTCTATTTTACATTTGCCATCTTGGTGACTTCCTGGAACAAAACACTCCTTCCTGCTCACTACTCCCCATCTCTGCTGTCTGACCCATTAGAATTTAAGCTCTTTGACAGCAGGCATTATCTTTTTTTTTAATATCCCTAGCACTTAGCATATTGCTTGGCACATAGTAAGTGCTTAATTAATGCATTCTAAACTCATTCATTTGGACAGCTAGGCAGTGCAGTGGGTGGAATTCTGGGCCTGGAGTCAGATCTGAGTTCAAATGTGACCTCAGACATTTACTACCTATATGACCCTGGGGCAATTCACTTAATCCTGTTTACCTCAGTTTCCTCATCTGTAAAATGAATTAGGGAAGAAAATGGAGCACCACTCCAGTATCCTTGCTAAGACAACCCCAAGCAGGATCATAAAGAGTGGAATGTAACTGAAACATCAGAACAAAAACAAAACTTATTCATTCATGGCGTCTGAGGTCTTTCTCAGCTTTAGATCTGTGAATCGGCTGGATCCATATCTATGTGTACATGTTGCGAACTAGGTAAACCTGGGCTTTGACCGTCCATCTGCTTTTGCTTTCAGTTCTCTCCTTCGTTTCTGTCTTGTGCTGCCTCTCCTCTGCGGTGACATCATGGCTAGCTGACTCTCCAGTGGCTCTCACACCAGCCAGAATGGGTGTATGCATGCAATTCTGAGGGCCTTTCTTATGAATGGATGTTCATGTTTCTGAGAGCATTTCCGAAATTTACTTGGTGCCTAACCTGGTGCCACTGACAAACTACTGTGCTTCCGGTTCTGTAACATTATCAATACTATGTGCCAAACGATATCCACATACTATAACATCTGGAAGAGCATCTGCTTAAGTAACTTCAAGTGATTTTGGAATGAGAAAAGACTTACTATTGTTTTCTTCTCTCCGTTATAAAACCAAGAAACAATGCCAAGCTTGTAGGCCTGCTGTCTTCATGTGCCTGGACACAGTTGTCACCTACCCTGAAAGAGAGATTTTTTTGGTGAGAAAAGAAAGTGATGGATTTGTAGAAATTATCAAGTGTACTGGAGAATAGGATATTATTATGCTGATTCTTTTCATTTCTTCTTTTGCTCTTCTGTTGAAACATGGCATAATTTGAGTAGCTATTCTGGACACATACACACACACACACACAGAGACACAGACACAGACACACACACACACACACAAAACCCAACTCTCACACAATACTTTTCTTTACCCAGGCAAATGCATAAAAGCAAAATTGCCCAAATGAGAGAAAATGCTAATGTGCTATTTCCCTTTGGATGCAAAACTGACTCATCAAGCCCCCTGAGCTTCTTTTGTTAGTCTTAGTCAGGTTATATTCTCAAGGGACAGCATTAATTGGTGGCGCTGTCTCCAATTCAATGTCTGCTCTCATTCAGATGCTTTGAGGAGATCAACCACTTAACAGGAAGCACAGCATTGAGGATTACCCAGCTTGCTTGCTGAGTAATTTTTCTAAAACTTGTCCTGAGTCTGTGGGAGGGCTTGTAAAATCAAATACATTTAGAATGGCGTGTGGACCATTATATTTAGAGAAAGCAGGTGAATAAAAGAAAAAGCACTTATGAGCCAGGTATTGTGCTAAACACTATGGATACAAAAACAAGCAAGTAAGATAGTCCTTATCTTAAAGGAGCTGGCATTCTTTTTTCTAAAATAAATGTTGTTGATTTTTTTTATTTTTATATTTGTTTCAGTATATCCTCCTATTATTTCTCCCCTCTCCCCCAACTAAAGATATAGTTCATAGAGCTGGCCCTGGAATTAAGAAGACTCGAGTTCAATATAGCCTCAGATGCAAGCTGTGTGACCTGGGAAAGTCACTTAAATTCTGTCCATCTCACTTTCCCCATCTGCAAAACAGAGATGATGATAACATTGTCCTTCATTTTAAGGAGGATCTATGACATAATGGGATGATGTCTTGACAAACCAGAAGTGTTAGTCCCCCAGTGGATAGAGTGCTGGGCTTGGGGTCAGGAAGACTCATCTTCCTGATGAGTCTGGCCTCAGACACTTATTAACTGTGTGACCCTGGGCAAGTCACTTAACCCTGTTTGCCTCAGTTTCCTCATCAGTAAAATGAGTTGGAGAAGGAAATGGCCAACCACTCTAGTATCTTTGCCAAGAAGACTCCAGGAATAATAGGGAAAAATTAATGAAACTGATTGATACATCGAGAAAGTATGAAGATACAGGCAATGTTTCACAGCTATGGACCTCACATCTTTAAAATAATGGGGAAAGCATGTCTTCTCATAGCTTTTCTTTGGGGACATACATTTTAAGAGCTTACATTTTAATGGGGGAAGACAACACATCAAAGACAGCTAGAAGCGAGGAGGGGGAATGTGCATAGGGGGTGTGGTTCAGACATAGCTGGAAGTGGTTTCGGGGTCTGCTTCCAAGAAGACAAAAGGAAAGTTCCCCTATCAGAGCCCATGGTGCCAGGGGCAGAGTCTGGTAAGATGGATGGCAAGAGGCCAGGGCATCGGTCATGGTTTAGAAATGGAAGAGAATGTGGGAATCTGGGTAAAGATCCAAACAAGGCCATTCTGAGCTTCCATGTTAGAGGAGAGCATCTTTGCAGCAGAAAAAAAAATGGACCAACTCTATGATGATTCTCCTAAGTGAAATGAGAAGCTGGGTGGTGAGGTAGGAAGTATGCTGGAAAGGTTCAGAAGATGCCTGGGTTGTGGTCACTGTTCTTTCCCCTTGCTGGATATTTGACATACAAGCTTCAGCTTCCTCATTTGTCCAATGGAAATAATGATAGTTGCCCTGCCCCTCAAGGTTGTTGAGTTGGTCGTTTTGAGATAGCCAGTGAAAGAGCTCAAAAACTGTAAAGTGAGTGGCCAAGAAATTTCTACATAATAAAACTGAAATGTTTTGCTTGTTACTGTGCGGCAATTTTTTAAAAATCTATTCATTATTTAGAAAATTTAAAACATGCAGTGACATTATGCTCAATTTATAATTATTTGAAGTGTTATGTTAAGGTGAGATAATTTTACTATTAAATGAAAACTAGTTCAAGATTGTTGATATTCTTTAGTCCAAAAATTTTCCAGCAGAGAATGTTTTCTCAATTTCTGTTTGGTCTCTGAGATATGTGTATGCATTTTTTTTTAACATTTACATCCCAAGAAAATGTAATTTTAGTTTGGATTTGCTATTCTTTTCTTCTCTCATATAACTTTAGAAAGGCCACAAGTTTAATTTTTATGTTATTTTAGTGTATGGGTGTATGGGGTGCTCAGGGAGGGTTAGCACCTCCACTATGAGGGTTTGCTGAGCCCTTTTCAGAGCTGTTTATCCAATTGTGATGTCCATCTGGCACTCAACTCTCACCTGTGGCTCCAGGAAGCTGTAATATGCACGGTGGCCACACCCTGGTAAAACTGTCTCACTAGATACACTAAATCAGTCTGGGGATAACCAATAGGCTTCCAACCCATCAATGAGTTAGGAGAATGTCTACTCCAAGTGTATGCCCTGGCAGAATGGGCAAAAGAGAACAATTTATTCCAACAGCCATGAAGGAGGCTGAAGCAGGTGCTGAGAAGTGCTTAGAGCTTGGTCAGACATCGAAGATGCCAAGCTCACACCCTGCATCCCAGTCGTCCTGACTTTTGTCTTGCCACCGGACTTCAGTGACTGGAAGAGAGAGTGAGGCTGAGAACTTTATGTAACTCTGCCTCACTTAAATCCAGTTCACGGGCAAGTGAAGACATCACCTGTGATGTCACTGGTCCTCTTCAGAAACAAACGACCAACAACAAAAGCAACGATAAATTTTATGATATACCTGTATGAAAATGATCACAATGATAATAACTAGCATTTCTACAGCACATTAAAATCTGTAAAGCACTCAGCATGTTATCTCATTTAATCTTCTAAACAATCCTTTGAAAGAGGTGCCACAACTATTGCTATTTTACAGAAGAGGAAGGGGCAGCTAGATGGCACAGTGGATAGAATGCTGGAGCTGGAGTCAGGAAGACTCGTTTTCCTGAGTTCAAATCTGGCCTCAGACACTTACAAACTGTATGACCCTGGGCAAACCCTGTGTGACCCTGTTTGTCTCAATTCCTCATGTGCAAAAATGACCTGGAGAAGGAAATGGCAAACCACTCCATCGTCTTTGCAAAGAAACCTCCAAATGGGGTCATGAAGAGTCATATGCGACTGAAGATGAATGAACAACAAAATAGATGAGGAAACTGAGGCTCCGAGAGATTATGCAAGTTGACTATTTAAAGATAGCTAGAAAGTGTCTGAGGCCATATTTTAACAATGATAACACTTGTGCTAAGTGCTTTACAATGATTGCCTCATTCGATCCTTACAACAGTCCTGGAGGTAGGTGCTATTATTATCCCCATTTTACAGATGAGGAAACAAAGGTAAATAGAGGTTAGGTGACTTCACCAGGATCACATAGCTAGGAAGCGTCCAAAGCTAAATTTGAATTCAGGCCTTCCTGACTCCAAAGCCAGCTATCCATTTGTGCCATCTAGCTTCTCTAAAATGTAATCTCTCATCCTTTGGGTAGGATGACAATATGATTAAGACATCGGCAGCTAGACATGTTACTTGAATTAAATAGTCGTGACAGGTCATGTTCAGTCATCTATGTTCTTTTATTCACTCTCCCCTTTAAAATGACAGGTGTTCATGACTGGAATCAGACTTTTGCAGCTTTTCTCAAATACACCTCTTCTCTCATCTGACATGGCCCCCATTTTAACGGGGCCAACATCACCTCATATTTCGAATACTACAATAAGGATATTGGTGGCTCTGCCTGCTCTGGCTTTTCCCCACTTCAGTCCATTTTCCATTCAGCCACTAAAGTGATTTTCCTAAAATGCACTAAACTCCAAGGCTCCCTATTGCCTCCAAGAGCAATACAAAATGTTTTATTTGTCATTCAAAGCAGCAGTTGTAGTACACAAGTAGTAGTAGCAGCAGCAGTTGTAGCAGAGGAGTAGTGATAGCAGCAGCAGCAGTAGTGGTTGGGATAGCTGTCGTAATAGTCATGGTGCTAATAGTAGCAGTTAGGGTCAGAGGCAGGATGTGACTCCAAGTTTCCTGACTCCAGCTTCTGCACTGAAAACTATACCACTGGTAAAATAATTCTATGATTTAAATGGTCTACATCATTCAGTCTTTATTCAAAGTAAGCTTACCACCTTAACTCATTCACTGTGACAATGCTTTTGTGAGGATAAGAGCTATCACCTCTATCTTGTAAAAGGAAGGAAGGAGGATTTTCTAAAGTTGATTAGGGTATTTTACTACTCAGACTGAGTTTCCATTTCAGACCCACTGAATTCTTGTTTCCTTTGCCGTGGCTGCCGGCAAACATTCAAGTTCATTCCA
Source organism: Phalanger gymnotis (assembly GCA_028646595.1). Lineage (NCBI taxonomy): Eukaryota > Metazoa > Chordata > Mammalia > Diprotodontia > Phalangeridae > Phalanger > Phalanger gymnotis. The sequence continues at coordinate 331,031,286 of CM053622.1, forward strand.
GTTGTGACGAGGAGCATTATTTTCTTCTCTATAAAAGTTCAAATTTCTGTTATGCCTTAAGCACATTCCTTACAATAACTTTGTGAGGCAGGTAGTTCAGATTTGATCCCCATTTTGCAGATGAGGAAACTGAGTGTCCGAGAAATGAAATTACTTGCAGCGTCACAGATGAAGAGCTGGAGGAGGCCTTGTTCTGCAGATGAGGAGGCTGAGGAAATTAAGGAAAATTAAGTGATGTATGCAGGTAAACAGCCATGCTAGGATAAAGCAGGGGCTCCTGAGATCACATCTGGTGCTTCTTTCATCATATATCTCCACATTGTTTCCTCTTCTCATTTTGATACAACCTATAGCACCCATTTTGCCTCTTTCAGAGCACTCTAATCTCCTAGTTTTTTTTTTAGTTCTTGTTGAAGTAGCATCTAATGGATCCAGGCTGACTAAACTTGAAATACCTATAACCCTTGTGTCAAGTGTTGGAAGGGACCTCAGCAACAATGGAACCCAGTGCTTGTCAGTGTGGGGCCTTGGTCCCTCAGGGAGCCAGAGCATGCTTCTGAGTGGTCTATGGTCACCCAATCAGTCTGTAGGAAGAGGAGTCGCCCTCCCCCAGGAGAGTCAGTCATTTGAATTGTCTCCAGTACAATCACACCCTCGCTTTCGCCTTTATTGCCAATAGTTCCCTATTCTTCCCTTGGCTGGGCATGGCTGTGCAAGCTCCCAGCCTCTCTTCTCTGAGCTGGTCAGGGTGTTTATGACCTAACAGGGACCTGGGAATCCACATTAGAAGCTGCACAGGCAAGAATACCTCTACCCCTGCACATCCTCCAGTTCACCTCTTGTCTGAGGCAGGCATCATCTGGGAGGATGGGTGGTCATGTTTGTTGCCAATCAGTGATTAAAAGACCTTTCCCACCCATTCCATAGGCCTTAGGTGGGTCCAACAAAGGGAGGCTTGATTAGAGGCAGGTCCACACCTTCCTTATGCCAGTCACTGATTAAAGACCTTTCCCACCCACTCAATAGACCTCAAGTGGGGCCGATTAAGCAAAGCTTGATTTGAAGTTTGTTTGTAAACAGGTGTAGTCCCTTTACTTACCAGGCACTAAGCCTCAGGCCCACACCATTTTGCTGATTGGGTGAGAAGCCCTAAAAAGAGTATATACACCCAGAAGGTAGCTCTTGAGAGCTGAGAATTTAGAAGTCAGAAGTCAGAAACAAGAATTCAGAATCCAGTGCAAGGAGGAGAAGTAAGAACTCTGAGATGACAGAGCTGCAGAAAGAGTGTAGAGCAGAGAGTGGAATGGAAACCAGAGAGCTTTGGAGACTAGAAAACTGAGAGGGGTCAATTACGATTCATGAGTGTTTACGGAAAGGCCTCAGCAGGGAGGATGATGTCAGGATGACTTGGTTCCTTGCTATAATACTGTGTTATGATTTGCTTGTTGATATATTGAGGTGGGCTTACTGGTTTTGAAATATAATTACTGCTATGTTGAATTGGAGTTTTCGGTCTTGGAATTTGATACTCTGATGTCTAAATAAATGTTATACTTCCTCTGCCTTCTACCTAGAGAGTTTTTCATACTTGGGATTCCAAACTGTACAGGCATGTTCATCCTCATCCTCGAAGGCATAAATTTTGTCTTACTGATACAGCAGGCTATACTTTCTGAGCAGGGGCCAGTATGATTCCCATATCATCCCTCTTTTGGGGGGAGGTAGTAGGGTAGAACAATTTACACAGGTTAAGCAGGAATGGGTAGATAGTGATCACATATCACTCAGGTTGAAGTCTCAGTGCCATCCTCTACTCCTCCCTCTCTCTCACCTCACAAATCTAATAATTTGCCAGATCTTGTTCTTTCTTCCTCCATAACATCTCTGCTTTTCTTCATTCATGTAGCCACTAAATTTATTCAGATCCAGCAGTGGCACTACTTGGTCTATTTCCAAAGGTGATTAGAGAAAAGGAAAGGAACTGCTATGTCCTAACATGCTTATGGCAGCTCTCTTTGTGGTGGCAAAGAACTGGAAATTGCATGAATGCCCATCAATTGGGGAATGGCTGAACAAGTAATGGTATATAATTATGATGGAATACTACTGTGCCATGAGAAATGATGAGCTCAATGATCTTAGTAAAATGTGGAAAGACTTGGACGAAATAATCTAGAGTGAAATGAGCAGAACCAAGAGAATATTGTAAACAGTAACAGAAATATTGTTTTAAGAACAATTTTGAGTGAATAAGTTATTTTGTCTATTGTAAAGACCCAAATTAACTATAAAGGACATATAAAGAAAGACACTATCTGCATCCAGAGAAAGAACTGATAAATAGAAGTATGTATAGAATAATTTTATACAATTCATATACATATATGCACATATATACATACATATACACACATATAAATGCATACATATATACATATATGTATATATACCTATTTGTATCTAATGGTACCCTCTCTAGGATGGAGGAGGAGGAAAGAAAAAAAAAAGAAATTTCCATGATAATTTTGTTGCATATTTGAAAAGAATAGCAAGTTGTGCAGAGCAGATTTGCAGTTTCATGTACAATCATCTTTTTATTGTACTATGTTATGGAAATGCTTGTTTTATTCCATACATTAAAAAAAATATTCTCATCACCTGCTACTACACTATTACAGTAATCTTCTAATTGATTTATCTTTCTCAAATCTCTCTCAGATCAAATCCATCCTTCCCACAGCTGCCAAACTGATTTACCTAAAGCAAAGTCTGATCATGTCACCACCCTACTCATTAAATTATTTTTTAAATCTTTTTTTATATTTTAGACAAATACTAAAATTTAAATACATAATAAGAAAAGGAAACATTACAAACTTAAATATTAAACTAAAATATAAAATAAGAAAAGAAAAAAAAACATGTTACGTACACAGCAGAATGTAGAAGAGGATTCAGAATATATACCAATAACTTTCCATTTCAAGAAAGCCTATTTATTAAATACTGCTCTTTATGTTGAAAGCTGTCCATCTTTTCTTTGCTTCCTTGTAGGTTTTCTTTTGTTCTGTGCTGTACACTTCTTACTTTGTTCTTTTTCCCCCTTCCTATATTTATATATAGATATTGATATATACATATATATGTACACCTACATACATATATACCTATATAGATAAACATATACTTTTCCTGAGAGATTCTACTCCTAATCTTTATTTTTATGTTTGTGCATATCCTTTTCCCTTAACTCCTCTACTTTGCTTCTACCTGCCTCCAGTGATCCCTCCTTTATCTTCCCATTCTCGTAAATTTAAACACCCTTTTATACCCCCTTTGACCTATTCCGTCACCCTTGCTTCTAAAGATCCCTCCCTTATTTTCCCAAGAATCCCCCCCTTATCCTCCCATTCCAGTTGTTCTAAACACCTTTCTATACTCCCTGCCCCTAAAGATCCTTCCTTTATCTTTTTCCTCTTCCCTATCCCCTTAAAGTTTTATTTCTTTCTAAATTTAGAAGACTTTTATACTCTTTTAGATGTATATGTATTTTTCCCTCTTAAACCCATTCCCGGTGAAAGTAGATTTCCAGAACTAACAACCCATGCCCCCGTCTAGTTCCTCTGTATCGGTTCTTGTTTTAGCACCTCATTTGTGTAAGATAATTACTCTTTTAGCTGTTCTTGAATTTTAGTTTTTGAAGTCATATCATGCTCAGGTCTACCCCAATCTTTCTTACAAGCTACCTAATTACTAAAAACAATCTTAGACATAGGTTTTGCATTTTCCATATATAAAAGGTAAACATTCTATCCTTATTTAAGATAGTCCTTTACAATTGTCATTGGTATGTACCTTATATTTCTCTTGGCTTTTGCATGTCAAATCTTCCATTGAGTTCAGGGTTTGTTTGGTTTGGTTTGGTTTGTTTGTTTTTACAGAGACCTGGAAGTCTGACAGTTGATCAAATGTCCTTTTTTTTCATTCAGAATTATGCTTAGCTTTTCTGGGTATGATATTTTTGGCTAAAACCCCAGTTCTTTTGCCCTTCAATACATAGTGTTCCATGACCTGCAATCTTTTAGTGTCGCCAACACTATGTCTTCTGTGGTACCATCATATATAAATTGTTTTTTTTTCCTGCTGCTCGTAGTACGTTGTCCTTGATCTGGGGGTTTTGGAATTTAATTATAATATTCCTGTGAGTTTTCCTTATAGGATCTCTTTCAGATGATGATCAGTGGATTTTTTTCTATTTCTTCTTTCCTCTTTTGTTCTAATGCTTCAGGACAATTTTCTTTAATTATTTCTTGTGTTATAGTATCAAGATTATTTTTTTCTCAGAACTTTCAGGTAGTCCAATCATTCTTACACACACACACACACACACACACACACACACACATATATGTAATATATATATATATATATATATTTATATATATATTTTTCTTGATCTGTTTTCTAGATCTGTTGTTTTTCTTGTGAGACATTTCAGATTCTCTTCTATTTTTTCATTCTGGATATATATGTATATACATATACATATATATGTATATATAAATTTCTTGATCTCTTATAACTTGCTTCCCTTTGCCAGATTCTGATTTTCAAGGAGTCACTTTCTCCCTTAAGATTTTTGATCTCCTTTTCTAATTGGTTGACCTTCTTTTCATAATCTTATTTTTTTGGATTATTCTTATTTTTCTTTTTAGTTTTTCCTCAATATCTCTCATTTGATTTTTAAAGTCTTTTTAAAGTTCTTCAATGAATTCTTTTTAGGCAGACGACTACTCTTTGGGATAGAAGAGGGTTTCTTTGCTTCAGTAGCCTCCTCTGAAGAGGAACTCCAGTCTTCTCTATTCCCATAGTAGCTCTCTATGGTTGGATTCTTTCTCCTTTGCCTGTGCATTTTTAAAAAAAAGTTTACTTTTTATAATCACCTATAGTCCTAGAGTATGGGGGATGGTGCCTCTGGCTTCAGATCCTCTTTAATTCTCCCCTCAGACCTTGAACTCAAACCAAGACCTCCAGCCTCCAGTAAGTGCCCACAGTCAGCAACATCCCTGCCCCATTGCTTCTTCACTCTCTGGGCATGTGCCAGTTCCTTCTTGCCCTGCTGCTCTCCACAGCACACCTGGGTCTGGCGTTCCTTGTCAGTAGAGGTTCCCTAGATCTTCCCCAGCTCAGACACCCAACTCTTCTCACTGTCCAGGGGTCAGGGTCAGGTGTAAAAGTTCTGGTGACTGGGGCCTAGGCAGCCTCCCAGCCCATCTAACCTTAGGGCTTGCCGCTCGTTGTTTAAGCAGTCCCTAGCCTGGAGGTGTTTACTCTTCCCAAGGACAAAACCTCATTCAAAGGTTTTTCATCATATCTCCTAAGTCCCAGGAGGACCCCAGTTCTGCCCCTACTCCACTCCTCTATTATCACCCTGAGGCGCTATTTTATCTCTTTTGCGGTGGAAAATTTTGAGAGCTTGAAATTTTCAGACCTACTCCGCCATCTTCCCAGAATTCTCCCTACTCATTAAATTCTAAGAGCTCTCTGTTGACTCTAGGATAAAATTTTTTCATATTTTAAAAATTTTATTTTGGTATAGGTTTTATGATATCCATTAATACAATATTCTATGTATAGGCGATAAAGAAAGGAACTAGATTTGTGATTTCTTTGATATAGGAATATAAAATAAAGAAACTCCATCTATCAATGAAGTTTGGTATCTTCTCTTCAGCTTAATAGTTTTAGAGAATTGCCTACACTGAGGGAACCTAGAGGTTAAGCGGCTTGTCCAGGGTCACACAGCTAGATATGGAGCTTGAACTCAGGTCTTTCTGGCTCTAAGACCAACTTTCTAACCCCTATACCACACTGCCTCTTAGTACATGCACAAAATTGATAAATAAGTCAATATACATGTCTTCAGAGGTTCACACTCAAAAAAATTACTTATGGCATGTATGATCAAAATTGTTTGCAGAACACTGATCTAGTCTAATCTGTGTCTGAAAAAGAATTTCTTCCACCACATACATGACATGTGGTCATCCAATCTATACTTGAAGACCTTCAAGTAGGAGAAACCCACTACTTCCCAAATCAGTCCACTTCACTTTGGGAAAACTGCCATTGTTAGGAATTTTCTTATAATGCACCTAAATCCACCATTTTCCAGATTCCAACCTTGCAACTTGTTTTGCCCTATGGGTCCCAAAGACAGCTATTATGTTCCCTCCTCAGTCTTTTCTTCTGTATTTTAAATGTCTCTGGTTCCTTCAACCAAATCCTCATGTGGCATGAACTCAAGATTCTTTATCCTCTTTGTTTCTTTCCTCTGGAAAAGCTTTTCAATGTTCTTGCCCGGAATGGAAAACAATACTCCAAACATTGTTGAGCAAGAGAGGAGTGCAATGGGACTATTAGGTCCCTGTGCTCCTATTGATTCAGCCTAACAGCTCATTAGCTTTTATTGACTTCCACACGACACTGTTGATTTACAATTGAGTTTGCAATCTACTAATAAGCCCCACATCTTTTACAGATGAATTGCTGTCTAATCACACCTCCCACAT
>CM053622.1:331038357-331058473 GCA_028646595.1 Phalanger gymnotis
GTTGTGAAAGAAGAATCAGAACAAAAGGGACAAACCACAAGAAAGAAAAAAAAGAGAGAAAATAGCATGCTTCAATTTGCATTCAAAGCCCATAGCTCTTTCTCTGGATGTAGACAGCATTTTCTGTCATGAGTCTTTTGGAACTGTCTTTGTATTGCTGAGAAGAGCAAAGTCTATCAAAGTTAGTCATTGCACAATGTTGCTGTTACTGTGTGCCCCGCTCTCCTGTTTCTGCTTATTTCACTCACCATCAGCTCATGTGAGTCTTTCCAGGTTCTTCTGAAATCTTCCTCCTCATCATTTCTAATAAAACAATAGCATTCCTTACATTCTATATAGTTGGAAATTTTTAAAAAATACCGAATCGAATTATTGAGTTGAACTAATTTGAATTGAATTAAAAGAGGTAGGTAGACATTGGTTTATTCTCTTCATCAAATTATCCCAAAAATTTGTCAGTGAATAGGATAGGTGATGCAAACACATTTTATAATAACTCAACAAATACTGCTTTTCTACTGGCCTTTTTTTTAAATCTTGAAGCTCTTCTGGAACCTTGAAGACTGAGCTTGGCTGAAATGTCTGCTCTTCTCGCTATTTCCTAAATCTCCTATGGGTAATGTTGAAAGAACATTGGACTTGAAGTCAGGAGAGTACTGTGTTTGAACCTTGGCTCTGAAACTTGCTGGTTGTATGTTGTTTTTTTTTTTTTTGAGGAGTAAGGCAGGGCTATTGGGGTTAAGTGACTTTCCCAAGGTCACACAGCTAGTGAGTGATCTGAGGCCGGATTTGAATTCAGGTCTTCCTGGCTCCAGGGACAGACTTGCTGGTTGTATGACCACATATAAGCCGTATAACTTCTCTGAATTTCAGTTTCCTTGTTTGTAAAATGGGGTAATAATATTGCTAGTAGCTACTTCATATAGTTGTTGTAAGGATCAGCTTGGGATGCAGTGTCCAGGGCTGTCCAGGAGCCACCTTGAGCTGTCTCGAGCACTATTGTTAAATTTTCAGTTTGAGCATCTGCACCTTGGATATCAGCAAATGTTACACATCAGGGCTTGTTTTACTATTTTTTGATTATCTAGAATTAAAGAAGTGATAGAAGAAATGTTAATATTGCAGATTAAACTTCAAAGTGTATCAGAAATACATCTCCTCCACCCCAGCCAATTGCTGAACGCTTACTAGGGCACCCCCAGCTATGACAGAAAGAACACTGAGCTTTGACTTACAATACCTGACTTCAAATCCTATCTCAGTCACTTCCTAGCTGCTTGACCTTGGGTAAATTGCTTCACCTCTCTTAGCCTCAGTTTTCTTATCTGTAATGTCAGGGTGTTAAGTGTGATTTCTAAGCTCCTCTTTAGCTCTAAATATACAATTCTAGGATAAATCAGATAATGAGTGAGTGTACAGGCCTTTGTAAATGCTATATCACATGCCAGCATCATTATGGAGAGGGCATCTCTCTAAGCACAAGGAATGGGCATTGTTCCTCTGGTTCCGTGTGATTCTTGTGGGCTATTTACAGTTCTGGGAATTGGTATACTGATTGAATTGGCCTTGGTTTCTCTATCTGCTGATTCCACACCTTCCATCCTTCTTGTCAGACAAATATTTACAAATAAAATCCTCTAGTCCTATCCCTCGCATTGGGCCTGAAGTCAGGAAGACTCATCTTCCTGAATTCAAGTCTGGCCGCAGACATTTACTAGCCTTGTGACCCTAGGCAAGTCACATAACTCTGGTTGTCTCAGTTTCCTCATCTGTAAAATGACCTAGAGAAGGAAATTGCAACCCCTTCATACATTCTCCTTGACCATACATGTTCCCTTCACACATACCCCTGCATGTAGGTTCTCTGGTCATGAGAATGTTCCCATGCACCCCTTTAGTGATGTCATAGCCTGTGTCAGAGTAGACAATGGCTATTGGTTGGAGTTGGAGTTGGAGCAGTGGCTATTTCTTGTTACTTATTTTGCTATATGTGATTAAATAACTTTTATTTTGAACTAATATATCTTTTGGTTGGCCTAATAAAAGTAAAATATTGGTGGTGGTTTATTGAGTGAAGATTTTGAGTGGATGCTGTCCATCTATCCAGGCCCCTGGACTAGAGGTAGCTTTCTTTTTGAAGGGTGCTCAGAGTGCAATAGATATTTTAAATAAATGAAATTCTTTAATTTTTCCTTTTAAATTTTTCATAGCATCTAGTTTAGTGTTTGGCAAACAATGGGTGATCAGTCACTGATTAACTAAATTCATCAAAAAAAGTCAAATTTTTTTTTATTCTCAAAGGATGGGATATGCTAACAATTATTTTTATTCTAAAAAACAAAACAAAGTACTGACTCTGAAGCATTTTGTCCTGTGTAATATAATGCAGAATAATAGGCATGATGAGGAAGACAGCTATTTTCTCCTTAATACTAACTCTATGCATGACTAGCATCTCATATGTCTGATACTCTTCCTGGAAACAATTATTGTCCTGATTTTCATTATGCTGGGCATTTCATGGGCTTGTATATCACTCAATGTGCTTGTTTTTCCCTTTACATCTATTTTAATCTAGCTTTTCAGAAATATCCACAGAGGTTGAAGAAGTACATCCATCCACTCCTCCCTTTGAGCCCCCCAAATAAGCTTTTAAAATGTGCTGTTCCATTTTCCTATGTCTCTTGTGCTTGCTTTCTTACTTTATTCAGGTCTGAAATTGCAAACAGATTCAAAAGAAAATCCTGAATGCAATTTTATATGTAAGTAGCCCTCTGTGAAGTTCCTATTTACACGGTTTTGCTACAAATTTGCTTCCTCAATATTTTATAATAAGAGAAACTCCTTCACAGACCCTCAAAATTGCTTCTGGTTTCTAGGCTGCGTGTTCCAGGATCCAGTGATCACAAACTTGGACTTGGCTTTCATCCTGTCTGGTTTCTACAACCAGGTGTTTAGCAATAGAGTGTTTTTAACGAATGGCACATTTGTGCCAATAAAATTGTTAAGTTGTCCTATATGTGTTTTCTAACCTGTCAACATTAATTTCTACTATGAAGCAGTCTAGTTCTTTAAGGTTCAATGATCTTTAAAGAAAATGGCATAAATGAATGAAAAAAACCATGTATTAAGTGCTTACTATGTGCCAGGCCCCTTTTAAACACTGGGGATGCAAATCCAGGCAAGCAAAACAGACCTTGCCCTCAAGGAACTTACATTCTAATAAGAGAAGATAATAATATAGGAAATGACAGTATTTGTGTTGAGAAAGGAGTATTTTGGACCACAGGAAAGTCAAAAAGAATGGTAATTGATTGACATATTGTCACAGGGCATTGATTGACATGTTCTTGTCAGGAATGGTAGCACTGATTAACCTTCGCTTTGGGTACAGAAGGTAGGGTGAATAGTAGGGAGGAAATTGATATCACTGAGTAGAAAGCATGTGGGGTGGGATAATTGAGGAAATACATGATAACGGGCTCCTTGTTACTGAACTGTGTTCTTTGTTTGGAACTAATATGTCTTTGGTTGGTCTAGAACAGGGGTAGGGAACCTGCAGCCTCATGGCCTTCTAGGTCTTCAGGTGCAGCCTTTTGAGTGAGTCCAAGTTTTATAGAACAAATCCTTTTACTAAGGGGATTTGTTCTGCGAGGTTTGGATTCAGTCAAAGGGCTACACTTGAGGACCTAGAAAGCCACATGTGGCCCTGAGACCACAGGTTCCCCAACTCTGGTCTAGAAAATGTAACACATTGATAAGTGTTGATGAGGTAAAGTTTTGAGTGGAAGTTGTCCATTCATCCAGGGCCCTGAGCCCCATCCTCTTATGAGTGGACATTAGCAACTATTTCTTAAGCTTGTAGTTGCTCTCCAATGTACTGAAGGGTCAGCCGTATCCAGGCCAGAGAAAACTGGCTGCTGCTGTATTTGGAATAGGCACCCCAGGGCTAAGGGGGTGGTTGCTTCCTTGTCTTCTATTACTAATTAGCCTCCAATGGCACCTCCTGCCTTAATATTTTCCCAAACTTGGGCGGGGGCGGGGAGGGGGCTGAAGGAAGTAAACTTTTTATAGCCATATTATTTGCATGTTAATGTGTAAATATATACAATTAAAAAAATCATCTCTGTGAAGGGTAAATAGTCTTCCACGAGGAACACAGGGTCTTTGTAGTATGCTACATCACTGGAAAAGTATGTTTAGATTTAAGTTGTTTTTGTTTGTTGTGTTTTTTTTAACCTCACTCCTGTGTCTTGGGGTCAAACAAGAGAGTACAGTGGTTAGGAGGTGTGGTGCATAGAGTTCTGGATTTGCAGTCAGGAAGAACTGTGTTTGTGTCCTTCCTCAGTCACTCGCCATGTACTTGAGCTTGGAGCAAGTCATTAAACTTCTCCCAGTCACAGTTTCTTCACCTGTAAAATGGGGATAATAATAGCACCTACTTTACAGGGGTCAGAAGTGAGAGTCAAATGAGATAATGTGGGCTTTGCAGCCCTTAAAGTGTTATGTGAGTAATGGCTAACATCATCATCATCATCATCACTGTATTTGTAAAGTCCTATGCATATATGGTATTAATAATAATTTAAGATTGACTGTACTGGTTAATGTCCCCGATGAGAGTAACTGCATTTAGCTACTGCCTAATTAGCAGTACCTGTGTAATTATACTGCCTGATTACAAATTTTGAAGGCATGGAAAGCAGATTTTTACTACAAGAAAAAAAAATGAAGTTTTGAGGAAAAGTTATAGTCAGAGAATGTTAGAGACCTTACCAGTTACATAATCTAGTATCTTTAGCAGCTATGTAGTGCAGGGATTGGAACACTGGGCCTGGAGTCAGGAAGCTCTGAGTTCCAATCCAGCCTCAGACACTTTCTAATTATGTCACCCTGGGTAAGTCACTTAACCTCCACCTTTTTCAATTTCCTCAACTGTAAAACAAAGATAACACTACCACCTACTTCAGAAGATTATTGTGAACATAAAATAAGATAAAGTTTGTAAAGTGCTTCATACAGTGTCTGGCACATTGCTTGCTTGCTTCTTTCCTTCCTTCCTTCCTTCCTTCCTTCCTTCCTTCCTTTCTTCCTTCCTTCCTTCCTTCCTTCCTTCCTTCCTTCCTTCCTTCCTTCCTTCCTTCCTTCCTTCCTTCCTTCCTTCCTTCCTTCCTTCCTTCATTCCTTCTTTCCTTCTTCATTTTAAGTTAAAAATACTGAGGGCAAAGAGGTCACCTAACAAGCTAGTGACAGCTGTGGGATTGGAACACCAGTGTCTCTTTCCCTTCCCCCTCAGAGTTCAATGTACTTTTCACTACAAGAATTGAAATTTTTGCAAGGTTTCTTTGACATAGTACCTTTGACAGATTGAAAATTATTTTATTCATTTATTAATTGTTCATAAAATCATCACATTTGGCATATTAAATTTAAAAGCATAGTTTATTTATTTAACAAATCTGCCAATTTAATTTACTTACAAATGATTTAGATTTTCATTACAAGTAGAGTTACAAGCTGCTCAACTTTTAAAAATCCAGTACCTTTAAATTTTCTTTTTTTTTCCAGTTGATGAGAAACAGGCAAAAACCTGGAAGAAATAACAGAGTAATAACATTTTTGAAGTTATTTTCTCTGGACTTTGTGTCTTTCCTGGTGCCAAGCAAAAGTACTCTTTTTTAAGTCACCAAGAAAAGATGGGAAAATCCCCCAAATAATTGAATACATCTTTTGCCACTTAGAAAGTTTGTTTAATCATTCTCTGTTTTTGAGCTACGACTGTTAGTGATTTCTGCTTTTTCTGGTGCTTCATTTTTAAAAATTAGTTTTATGGATAGATTCTATTACCTATTGTTATTCTGATTCTCAAAAAAGGCTTGTTCAAAGAATGTCTACTGGACAAATGGTATGATGGAAGGAAGTAATTAAGCCACTTTCTACTTATTTGTGTTTTCAGTTATTGAAAGTGGTGTTCCAATAGAAGAAATTAGTCCGCTCTTTGTGAAAGTCAGTATTCTTTCTGTGCTTCAAGAATCTCCTTGTCTGTAACTGAGGTCATTGAGAATCTTTTGGGTAGAGCTGCTTGAAATATTTGGATTCTTGATGGTATCATTAGGCAGCCCCTCGTGAGGATGCTGATAGGATAAGCCAGCAGCAATGGGAGTATTATTGGATCACGAATGCTAGAAAGGGCAACTTGTCCTTTCTCCATCATGGTTTTTCTCACACACCTAATAAAGATGTTTTTATGTTAGGAAGATAATCTTTAAATATAAAGATATGTTTGGTTGTATCATTTATTCATTCATTCATTCATTCAACAACTTATTTATTGTGAGCCTCATTTGTGCAACAAACTGTTAGCAGTGAGCCCAGTAGCATCTGCAGATGTTCATTTCATTGGGTAGTATTTATAAATCATTTCCCCATCCTGAGGATAACTTATAGTATGGAAGCACATCTACATATCAGAAGTTTGTTTCTTCATTTTGATGAGAGAGGGGAAAAAAAGAAAATAGCTCAGAGGCCAATTTTCACATTAACACTGTAAAAGAAACCCATCCATACTTAGGTGCTAGTTAACCAGTTTACTTGCTTGCAAGGGAGGCAAGCAGCTTGGTAAAACCCAAGTGTTAGCTCTGGAAAGGGTTATAGGACAGTCTACATGTAATGGCCCTTTGTGTATGCCCAGATCACTGAAGACAAAGCATCCATGTGGGAGATGCCAAGGACCTGTTTCTAGGAGAAGACATTTTATTTTCTTCTACCACATGGGTGGGAATGGCCTCTTTCCATTGGCTGCCTAGTTGGAACTGGCTCCAACTTTAAAATTACCAGACTGGGACGTTATCTTGCTCTCTCTTTCCAGTGGCCTCCAGGGGTAAAGGTAGTGTTCACCCGGAACATAGACACCATGCACTAAGCTGGATGGAATGAAGGGTCATTTCCCTTCCCCTTTTCCCCTAGGCCTTGTGGCCTTGGGAAATGAACTTGAGGTTTTGGTCTATTTTGTTTGTCCTCTTCAATTCTATGTGCAGGGAGTGAGCAGATTTATTCTTCAGATCCAGCTAGTCTTGAGCTATGGGCACCTTGGTGCCTTGATTCCAGGCTGGATGTTTCTGCTAGCCCCCTAGGGAAGGCCCAAGAAGCTGGGTTGCAGGGACTGGAGCTCAGGGGGCCTTTGTATTTGGAATGTGGTGGGACTAAGCTAAATAGGAGCTGAGTTAAATTGTAAGCCTAATCATTCTCCACAGAGACCTAGGCAGGTATAAGGGGGGAGAATTAATTATGCCTAGGGTTTTTGGGGGTGGGGGAGGGAGAATGTTTCTTCTTGACATACCTTTAAAGTAAATATTATTTTGTAAAAGTTAATCTGAAGGCTAAGTGGTTAAGTGGAACTGGAGTGGTAGGGGCTTGAACCAATGACAGAGACTAGACATTCTGCCCCTAAAAAGTAGCTGAGGGCACAGGGGTAAAAAATAATATACTTTCTGTCACTTTTTCCCACCTGCTTTTTACCTGTTTAAAAAAAGTTTTTTTTAAATGGGCAGCTGAGAGTGCACACAAAAGTACACACAAAGAGTGCACACAAAATAAAATACTTGGCCTCCAGGCAGTAGAGGCCAGAGCAGTCACTGTTAGGTATATAATTGTTAAAACCACAAACAGGGTGGAGTTGTTTACAAATTATTATGTTTGTCTGCCAGTTACATGGGGTGAGGATCTGAACTTACTAATTAGATATTTTAGGGAAAGTATTTCCAAATAGGGTTACACTAACAAGAAAATAGAGAAAGGAGAACATTTTAGTCAAGGGCCTTCAAGCTAGGGAGTTTAAAATGGTGGTTAAAGACAAAATAGAGTCAGTGCTGTTAATATCCCTAAATACCACCAAGTCTCAGCACCTAGTGCATGCACATTTTGCCAGAGAACATTGGATACATGAGAATTTAATGATGATTTATGTTCTTTTAGTACTTGATGATATGTGGTATTTTCTCCTCACAAAGACATCAGCCCTTCCACACTTCGGCAGATGGTTTGAGGAGTTGCTCTGGCCAAAACGGTCATCGACTCATGGCCGCTAATCTAGTGATGCTTCTCCAGACTTCAGCTAATCATTAGTAGTGTGGATACTTGAAACTTTTCCAGCTTGGTAATGCTTGCCAGATACTGGGCACTGTCATCACCATCTTTAAGAGCACAGGGTCAATGCCATGCCCTAAATTGACTCTGGAGTAGGACTATATCACAGATAGGTTTGCACAGGACATGAAAATAAGCAAATGAAGCAGAAATAGTGTTTAATATTCTTAATTCAGATAAATTTAAGCTCTTGACTTTCAGCATTTCTGGGTATATTTTTGGCTCCTTTGAGATCTAAATTTTAGGGGCCTAGGAAGAGCCAGGTATGAAAAATCTCTTTTGGTTTCAAAACTTTTAGCAGGACTCTTTCTCCTCTGTATAGTGAGTCTTTTCAACAAAGTATCAAATATCAAATAAGCTCTTTGTCTGTAAAGTGGATATTACTCCTTGTAGTTAATCCATCGCCAGCTCTTGGAGGCCTAGTCAAGAGAACAAGGACACTTGCATCGTCTTCATTCTAAAACTAGAATCCATGAACTATTTCAAGAAATTTATTATTTATTTAAAACAAATTTTGGAAAAAAAACCCTATTTTTTGATAACTATTTTTCATTACAGTTGATTTCCTTTATAAACCTGTATATTTTATTTTGTGCATTTAAAAACGTAATTCTGAGAAGGGGCCTAAAAGTTAGCCAGCCAGTCAACAAACATTTATTAAGCAAGTACTTATATGTACCAAGACTGTGCTAAGTACTGGGACCCAAAAATGGAAGTTCACATCTTAATGAAAGAGGAATCCATGACATAAAAATGGTTAAGGCTCCCTCCTCTAGATCCAAAGTCAATAGAAGAAAGTAGAAAGAGAGGCCTAGACAATGGAAATCTATTGGCCAGTCCCTAGCACATGGTCAGGGGCCTCTGTCTACTGTCAAATCACAGGGAAGGTTTGGCGAGCTTGCTCCTAGAAATATGTGATGGCCTGTGACGGATGCACTCTGCCCCTGATTCACAGCATGCATAGGCTTTCTGTCACTTTTTCCCACCTGGCTTTTTACCTGGTGGAAAAAAAAAGGCTTTTAAATTGGTGACTGAGGTTTCACATAAAAGACTCCAACAGAGAAACTAAATATCTGTTTCTCTTCCCTGGTAGTGAGGAAGGCAAGAATTATTACAAGCCGCTGGATGGAGAGACCTCCACTGAAAGTCATCACACACCTCTAGGACCAACACCGCTGTTTCTTCTGTCCCTGTGTGTTTTCTGTTTGCCACTCTTAGATGAATCAGTTTTGGACATGAAATGGACCAGGCTGTGAGCTTTATGAAGGAGCTGGTCCTGAGGAGTAACCTTCTCGACCCTATCCCACAGAGGATTGACCCTGCAGCTGGGCCACTGGGCCCTAGGCAGGAGCAATTTTTCTATCATCTATGCCATACTTGGGAGTGACGTTTTGTAGTCACTACTTTAAGCTCAAGTCTATTCTTCCCAAGGCCTGAGCTTTGAAGGGAGAGGATGCCCCTGGTTTTGGAGGTGGTTGTGTTTGCTGCATCTTTTCATTAAATATCCCTTTCTTTTAAAAAAATAATATCAATTTTATCTAGTGATGTCTAGGAGATACTGGTGGGTTAAACGATAGTAAGTGAGTGGACAGCAGACAAAGCTCTCCACACATGTTCCCAGGACCTGCCAATAGATTTCCATTGTGTAATCCTCCCTCTATACTTTCTTATGTTGACTTTTGATCTAGAGGAGGGATTCTTAACCATTTTTGTTTCATGGAATCCTTAATCTGGTGAGTTCCTTGAGAAGTGATCACTAGTGATAATAGGGGAATGTAGTGGGTGGGGACTCAAATTGATAAAAGAACCCCATGGCATCGAGGTAGCACCTTGAGGGAATGATATAATCAGCCATGTTTTGGAGACAGAAAGTGCCACTGAACTTTGATGAAGAAGTCCAGCATCTCAATATAGAGGTCAAGGAAGAAGGCACTGAAACCCTTTTACTTCTAGATTTCTCTTTGAGAAATTTGCTTTATTACTTCTTTTCAAAGTATAGGAATCATAATGATTTGATACTTACTCAAATCTTCTAATTGTACATATTTTAGTAATGATTTCAGAGTGAGCAAATGCCAAATCGCAATAAATGTGTATCTTATTTAAAATATTTTATTCACTCTTCTGAGACTAACTCACAACCTAATATTGTCAAATACTTTAATTTTATGAAAAAAAGTAGAAATGTCCTTGGGAAAAAAGGAAAAATTGTTAGATCTCATCCCCTCCTCCCCATAGGCAACTGCATAATAACAATGCTAATAATAATGGTAGCTAAAATTTATAGTGCACTTAATACTTATTACATCATTTGGGCCCCACAGCAACCATGTGAGATAGGTCATATGTGTATTATTCTCCCCATTTTGTAGATGAGGAAACTGAGACTGTGAGATGTTAAGTGAATTGAACTTGGTCACAGATCTAATAAGTGTCAGAGGGGAAATTTGAACCGAAATTTTCCTGAATGCAGGTTTCCAATCTCTCCACTAAACCACACTGACTATCTTTAGTCCTGACTTCAATTCTCTTAAAGTTGCATGGTTCCTTCTTGAAGTAATACAGAGGGTATCCTTAGGCTTGGTCCGTGTTAATATTATGACTCGTTAACAACCTGCATTGGTGATCATAGCTTGTTAGCTGAAGGAAAAAAGGAAGAAGACAAAAATAGAGGATGAAAGGGAGGAAGGTAGGTGATGGCAACATCAGCAGCAGGAAGTAGAAAAAACAAAGGTGAGCTGAAGTGGCATCATTGGATGTCTCTGGTCAAAGATGGCCAGGCAGCTATAGTGAAAAGGGAGTGGTAGGACATGTGGGCTGCCTGTGGGGCACCAGAGCAAGAATGTAAGATTTGGGGAACCTTGACAGGATCAACTTGCATCCAGATCTATATGTATTGCTATGTTTAGCATCTATGAGAATAAACCCTGGCCTTAGAACTGGGCATTTGTCCAGTCATTTTGGAAATCAGTTTCAAACTATGCCCTGAAAGTTGCCCTCCATTTTACCACTACTAGGCCTATACATGAAATAAAGAAAGAGGAAAAGGACCCATGTCTACAAAAAAAAACAGCAGTTTTTTTTGTAATGACAAAGAACTGGAAACTAAGGGGGTAGCCATTTGGAGAGTGGCTGAACAAATTAAGGCATATGAATGTAACGGGAGTCTATCATGCTATAAGAAACGATGGAAGGTTTCAGAGAAATCTGGGAAGGTTTGTAGGAACTGCTGCAGAGTGAAGTGAGCAGAAGCAACAGAACAATTTATGCCACAACCACAATCACAGCAAATGAAAATCTCTGAAGAACTTAAGAACTCTGAGCCACCCAGTCACCAGCAGATTCCCAAGGACCTATGAAGGATGCTGTCCTCTTCACAGAAAGGTAATAAGTTAAATATGCAGAATGAGACACGTTTTTGGACATGAGGAAATTCGTTTTGCTTCACTAGGCACGTTTTTTAGAATATTTTGCCTGCTCCCATTGGGAAGAGCAATGGGAAGGAGAGAAAATAACCAAAAGCTGATAGTTTTGAAAATATAACAAGATACCTGTTAAACCAGGAACAACAATTTAGGCTTCTCCTGAGAATGCATAAGAGCTACCAGATTATTTCTGTCTTCTCTCTGTGTCTTAGTCTCTGTCTCTGTCTTTTTGTCTCTGCCTCTGTCTTTCTCTTTTTCTTTTTCTCTCTTTCCATGGTATCACTGTATCAATTTCAGAGACTGCTCTCCTTGTAGCTGCATGATGTGATTTTATTTGATAATAAAATCGTGCCTCTAATGGATGACACTAAATCCAGCCTAAGGCTCTTTTTACTTCAACAATAATTATGTCTCTTCTAGTACCTTACTTTTTCTTTCTTGCTATTATTTTGTTTTGCAAGGGAGTCTGGATATATTATTAAAAATGCCATATCGCATTTCTGTAATGTTTTTCTAGACTGAGACGCCTTAACATATTCTATCTCATTTAAGCCTCGCAGTAACTGTGAAGTAGGCAGAGCAGAGCAGGAATTGCCCCATGGTATAAATGTGGAAAGATCAATCACAGAGAAATCAAGGGGTTTGTCTAAGGTCACAGATTTACCAAATGGAAGTCAGTATGTGAACTCAGGTGTCAGCTGGGTGCTTGTCCCACTAAACCATATAATTTCTATTTAATCAGTCGTCAGATATCACTCCTGCAATTCCTCTATACCACCTTCATTTCCTGAGTAACAGAGACCTCTCTCTATTTGGATGTCAGTCCCTTAAACTGTAAACTCTTAAATTCCCTCTCAACACTTGAGTCTATGTGGTCATTGTACTGGCCACAAATGCATCCAACCCTACTACCATCCACTTCACATTCTTCTCTATCTTGTTTACAAAAAGGAATAAAAAAAATTGTCAGATGCTTTCCTAAAATCAAGATACAATGTCACAGCATTCTTCTGATTTAGTAGCCTTATCAAAAAAAGTGATATTAATTTAGCATGACTTGTCTTAAGTAACTCCTACTGACTCCTAGTGGCCACCTTGTTTTTTCCCAAGTGGTCACAACTGTCCATTTAACCATCCTAGAATTTTGCAAGGAATAAACCTTTTAAAAATTGCTCATTTGTAGATTTGTTCAATTTTTTTTATCTTTTTGAAAATAGAAAAGTTTCTCCATGTCTTTAAGTCTTCTGGAAATTTTCCAGTTATCTATTCTTTCTCCAGGTGGAGAATGAAAGGTTACCAATATTCATTTAGTGACTACATATTCAACTGCTTTCAATAGATCAGAAGTCCTTAACCTGGGGTCTGTAAACTGTTTTTTTCAATATTTTAATAATCATTTTTCAATGCAATTTCTTTTCTTCATACTCATAATATTTTATTTTATATATTTAAAAAAACATTATTCTGAGACACATTCCATAGGCTTCACTAGACTGCCAAAGGGGTCCATAGGTTAAATACTCTAAATGTAATTAATTTGGGCTTCAATGCTTGAGACTCATTTACTATAATGTTAGTTTTTGTTTATGTAGCAACTGAATGTTGGCATCCTCACTACAACTGAAACAAGAAGACAAGATTAAGCTAATGTTAAGTGGAAGGATAACTCACAGGTTCTTCATAGAGAATTAATTTAAAGGAATAGGCAGGTTGTTTTTATTGTGTGTCCAAAGGCAAATAAAAACATCTTTTCATGGAACACTTGGTCATCATGCATTACAGGGGTCATAATAGACATTTGCAAAAAAGTCTGCCAAGAAAATAATAGCAACTTACATGGTACCACTTATTTCCTAGGATGAGGAAGCAGAGAAACTCTACAAAGAATTTAACCCCCCAAATTAAATCAACATATGCTTTAAAACTTGATGAGTTCTATGTAAAGGTGGGCAAAGTGATGGATAGCAAAACACCCTCAAACATATACACACATATACATATATATATGCATTTTGCTATATATATATATGTATGTATGTATGTATGTATGTATTTTTGAATCTCTCTATAGCAAAATGTAATTTACAGCTTAGAAAAGAAACAGGCTAAAGAATTTTAGAGTATGGAGAAGTCATGCTTATATATCATAATTCTTTCTTCACGAAAAGGGTTGGGAAGCACTGAACCCTAAATGATATCATAAGAAATGAAATTGGCTCTATTTTAACAGTTGGACAACCAGGTGGTACAGTGGACAGAGCACCCAGGCCTGGAGTCAGGAAGACTTGAATTCAAATCTGGCCTCAGACACTTACTAGCTGTGTGATCCCAAGCAAGTCACTTAACCCTGTTTGCCTCAGTTTTTTCATCTGTAAAAAGAGCTGGAGAAGGAAACTGCAAACCACTCCAGTATCTTTGCCAAGAAAACTGCCAATGGGGTCGCAAAGAGATGGACACGACTAAACAACTGAACACATATTTTAATATGTGGGAAACAACAGCTTATTGATGTGGGAGTCCTTTTGGAATCAGCTTTCTGTGTACAGTCAGGCAATTGACTTGTTAAGGCAAAGATCAAAATCAATACCAAATTAAAAGAACAAACAAAAGAAGACAGTGTACAATTGGCAAAAAGAGTGGGAAATGGGAAAAACAACAGATATATACAAAGACTTTCGCCATTTCTTAAGGTAGTTTGAATGATGACGTTTAATCAGCAATGATGAGAACAAACTTACTTAGAACTTGGAGAAGCGAGCAAACATTTGACCTCCTCGACAGATGGACAAATATGGCAAAAAAGGGTAATGCTAGTTTAAAATTTAGCTGGAAAAATTGTACAGTAGAAGATGGTATAAGATTATAAGCAGCATTCCCTAATAAAATAGCAAGTAATGGGGCGGGGGGCAAAACCCATTTTCAGAAAGCTTGGCAAGAAACTCAATTAAGTCAGAATATCCCAAAGACATTTGAGGATAAAATTGGAAGGAGGGTAATTAACAGTTGAAAAGTAGAGATTATCTGTAAAGGTTTCTGTAACAAATCTATTCCCCTTTCCCCATCAATGACAATATAATTACTACGTTCTGATTCTAATATCATGATTTCTTTTTTTTCTAATATCATGATTTCTAATATGCTGTATCAGTAATTAGTAATGACACAATGGGAAAAAGCAAAATAGTAAAAGCATCTTAAGTGGACCAGCAGAGAATCTGTGTTGGAGGCAACAGAGGGAAGGAAATCAAATGCTTGGGAAAAAATCAGAAATTTTATTATTACCTATCAAAAAGTCATAAAGAAAACATGAGTAGATGCTCCTGAATGGACCAATGGTATCAAAGCTTGCAGCCCGTAGTTTCAAGTCAACCCAAGCACATGGGTTTTCCTCCCTCGTATGTTTCCTTGCCAAGTTTTTGGGTATGGCACTTTGCTCCATTTATACAAAATATATTGGAGGAAAAGTGTTATCCAGGTTTAAATACTGTTGTAATGTATTTATGATTATTGTATTTGGTTTACTGTATGAGTCCCCGTGATGTTATTTATTTTGCCTTATTGCTAAGTAAATGGGTATGTTTAAGAAAAAAAAGAATAAAGAAAACACTAGTAAGCACTGACCTACATGCCTCCTTTCTTGTCTTTAGGAGGATGAGCATAGAATATATTGAGAACATCCTTGATAAAAGTATGAGAAGGGATCATGCAGCCTTTCCAATATATTTCCTAGCATAATACACTCTACAGTCATACAATTGATGGAAAAATTCAGAAAATCATTACCTGTCACTTTGACTATTTCAATAGCCTTCTAACAGATCTTCCTTCTTCAAGCCTCTTCCTATTTCAGTCTATCCTTTGCAAAATAATTTTCTTAAAGGGCAGATCTGACCCTATACTCAACAGCAACAACAAACAACCTTCAGTGGCTGCCTATTACCTCTATGAGAAAATATAAGCCACTCTCTATGACAACCTATCTCCTTTCTGTGTTTCTACTTTTCTTTCACATTCATTCTTCTCCTCTACATTTCCTATGATCCAACCACACTGGATCACTTACTCTTCCTCACTCATGATATACCATTTCCCTGACTATATGCTTTTGTCTCCTATGTCTGGAATGTCCTCCCTCCTTACCTCCACCTCTTGGAGCCCCTGCTTTTGAGCTCAAGCACCACTTTCTACTGGAGGCCTTTCTTGATCTTTTTAGCTTCTAGTACCTACCTATGTAAAGTTACCTTGCACCTGTGATGCATGTATCATATATGTATATATGTGCATATACATACATATATATATTTGCATACATATACATATAAGCATTTGTGTACATGGGTGTGTATATATGTATGTGTGTTCTCTTCCCTGACAGAATATAAGCTCTTTGAGACGAGGGTATGTTTTACTGTTGTCTTTGTATCACAAATGCCTAGCACTATACTTGGCACATAGCAGGTGATAAATTCTTACTGATCGAGATCCCATTGTGCATATTTTTTGATTATCGTCTGTAAAAACTTCATCAGTAAAACGAAACACCACCGTTTTTTCTCCGATTTGGTGTCTCCTATTCATATGCCAAAATCACTTCTACCCAGGTAGGTTTGGGGTGATTCCTTGAAAAACAGCCCTGTGATGCTGTGGTATACATGGAGTGGGGTGTGACAAGACCATCAATTGGCTGAGAGACTGAGGAGAAAGGCAAAGAAGGAGATAAGTGAGAGGTAAGGTGTGAACTTTGTGTGGTGGACAGGAGACCTCCCCAGAGTCACAGGTTTGTAGGAAAACTGGCACCCCAAAATATCCCTTGATTCCCAGTACCTATAACTCCAGAGAAATGCCAAAAATAGGCTTCTTGGGTAAGATTGTTGAACTGAAATTTCATCTTGCTCTGGGGTTACAGAGTCCTTGACCCTTAAATGTTTTATCATCTATTCTAATTTGTATAACTTCCTTGACTACTATTTTACAACTTGATTTGACAAATGAGTTTGCTCAAAATCCATGATTGTCTTTTGTGTAATAAGTGTTTGGTGGGAGAGAAGCTAAGCTGGATGAAAGTAAACTTCTACCTTCCCAGTTTGAGGCAGGACTACTTCATGACTGGAGCAACTATGGAAAGTGACTCTCATGCTGGACCATACCTCTAGACTACAAATATCTAATATGTAGTAAATTGATAGATAGTTGTGGTTCAATACTCTTCCTTGAGATAAAAGACTAAATGAGTGAAAGTCTAGCCATGGACCTTCTCTTGGCCTGCTCCGCCCCCAAGTAGAAATCAGTCTTCTCAGAGATGAGGCGGTGGGCCAGATCTTGGATATTTATTTCTCCCTGCCACTTGGGCCACACTGGATCCCTATGGTCTAGGGTGCATACGTTAGACATACAAGACTTGTTGAAAGATGTAAGAGATAACTTTGTTCAATGACTGATTTTTATGATCAAGTGAACCATAAAATAAGGAGGCAGAGACCCACCACATGTGATCCACTGTCTTGGAAGATGTTCAATAGAATCAAAATAGAAAAAGGAACTCCTATAAATGGCACACAATAATCTCCTAAATGATATCCTTAATTTTATGGAAAGAAGAAAGGAACGAAGGAAGGAAACAAGCATTTATTAAACACCTACTGTGTGCCAGGCACGAGTAAGTGCTAGGTTAGTGCTTTACAATTATTATCCCATTTTCTCACAGCAACACTAGAGGATGGTGCCATTGTTGGACTCTCTTTACAGTTGAGGAAACTGAGGCTGATAGAGATTAAATGATTTGCCAATAGTCACATAGTAAGTGTCTAAGGCCTGACTTGAACTCAGAGCTTCCTGACTCCAGGCCCAGTGCTCTGTCCACCGCTGCCACGTAGTTGCCTAGGAAGATCTGGGTTCAAGTCCCACTTCTGATAAATGCTGGCTGTGAGACCCTGGGCAAGTCACTTAACCTGTGTAAGTGCTCCAGGCAATTTTCT
This sequence comes from Phalanger gymnotis, assembly GCA_028646595.1. Lineage (NCBI taxonomy): Eukaryota > Metazoa > Chordata > Mammalia > Diprotodontia > Phalangeridae > Phalanger > Phalanger gymnotis. Next base: position 331,055,903 of record CM053622.1, read on the forward strand.
AAGATTCTAAATTGTAGAAAAGGTGCTGTCTTGCATTGATAGATGTAGTTTCCTCATCTGGGAGTTCTGTGTATTAACGAAATGACAGGTGCAATCCCTAACCTCACCTAATATAGCCCTTTAAAGTTTATAAAATATTTTACATGTATCTCATTTGATCCTCACCACAAACCAGGAAGGTAGGCACTGTTGTTTTCCCCATTTTACAGTGGAGGAAACTGAGGCAGAAAGAGATTGCCTGGGGTCAGTGTTTGAGGCAGGATTTGTATTCTGGTTTTCCTGACTTCAAGACCAGAGATCTATCCAGCAGGCCACTGAGCTAGTAGGATCACAGATTCCCCTGAAGTGTTAGAGCAAAGAGAATTGGGAAGAGCCAGGTTAGGATAAGAATGGACTGCATGACTGTGAGGCAGAGCTCATCAAGAGAAAGCAAATGCTTAAGAGCATCGGGGTTTATAAAGGGAGAAGGTCACTGAAGGACACATTCCTGTGCCAGAGGAAGCTCTCAAAGGCATACCAAAACATGTGGACCTGAGGCTTGTTCATAGGTAACTCTTGGAGGGTTAGACATTCATCCCTGCAAGTCTAGTGCAGACTTAACTCCAGGACAGAATAGCAGAAGAAGGCAGAGGGGACTCAAATTTTTTCTTTCATCAAAGAATGTGTTTTCCCAAAAGGAAAGCACTCAATTTAATCCAGGACGAAGGCATTTAGAAAACTGGAAACAGCCACCCTAGTACTAACCTCTAACTGGCCATCATCCCAGCATGACTCAGACTGAAACTATAGCCCACCAAGATGAAGTCATTAATGGTCTTTTACAACAGACTTGGGGAAACTGAATAAACACCAGTATTGGGAATGTTCTTGGAGAGATTTTGTTGTGAGAACCACCTAACTATGGTTATATTCAAGTAAAAACTGTTTATGGTACTGAGAAGCTATGCCTCTTATCCTAATGTTAGAATTAAAGACCTTAGGGAAAACTTATTGAGCCAAAGCAAGTCAGCAAGCATTTATTAAGCACTTACAGTCACAATATTTAACTGAAAAATTAAATATAGTTTGTGATAGGTGATAAAAAGAGTATAGCTGGAAATATATTCAAACATAACTTCTTGAGTGAACTTGGGCTTTACTATGTAAACAGATTGATTTATATTTACTCTTTCCAATGTATTTTTCTAACAGAAGATTGCCTCTTTTTGGTCCAAATAGATTATAAAACAGTTGAAAGAAACCCCGAATCTTCTTCCTTACCTAGCTCACCTCCATTGGTTTGTCAGATTTATTTCATGTAGTTCATTTGGGATCCACATACTTCTGAAAGAAATTGGAAAATACATGTCTTTATTATATATTAATGTCCTCTACAGAATCATGGAAATTGAAGGGATTTCAAGAGGTCCCCTCTTTCCCTTTTGCCCACAGGCATTGATCTGTAGACTATTTTTTTATGTAATATTTTCTTGTCTCCCAATTGCATGTAAAAACAATTTGAAACATTTTTTTTTAAGTTTTGAGTTCCAAATGCTATGCCTCCCTCCCTCTCTGAGATGGTAAGCAATCTGATATAGGTTTACATGTGCAATCATGTAAAACAGTTCCATATTAGTCATTTTGTTCAAGAAGACTAATAAAAAATGAAAGGAAGAGGGAGAGACGGGGGCAGGGAAGGAAGAAATAAAGAAAGTAAAAATAGCATGCGTCAGTCTATATTCAGACAATATCAATTTTTCCTCTGGAGGTGGATAGTATGCTTCATCATTAGTCCTTTGGGATTGTCTTGGATCATCTTGGTGCTGAGAATAGCTAAACCATTCACAGCTCTTCATTGTACAACATTACCGTTACTGTGTATAAAGTTGTCCTGGTTCTGCTTATTTCTCTTTGCATCAGTTTTGCATGTAAGTCCCGGTTTTTTTTCTGAAATCATCCTGCTTGTTATTTCTTATAGCATAATAATATTCTATCACAACCATGTACCGCAAGCTTGTTTTGCCATTCCCCAATTGATGGGCATCCTCTCAATTTCCAATTCTTAGGCACCACAGAAAGAGCTGCTCTGAATATTTTTGTACAAATAGGACCTTTCCCCTTTTTTATGGTGTCTCTAGACTATTCTTAGACATTAACAGGAATAGAGATTCTATGTTGGTTTTTGGTAACTGAATTTTTGCTGAAATGCTTGCCCTTATTGTTAGAGAATGATTTCTTTTTTCCAAATACATACCTATCAATTTAAAAAAAAAAGCTAAGTTCTTACTATGATATTCCCTGGGTATACAAAGGCAAAAACAAGGATATCTGTTTTCAAGGAGCTTACATTCTACTGAGGAGATAGAATGTATGTACAGATAAGTAAATATGGAGTAGGGAGGGAAGGGGGTACAAGGGAGCTCCAAGAGATCTAGAGCTATTTGAGGAAGAAGAAAGCACCAACAGTTGGTCAGATTCATGAAAGCTTCACCAAGTAGTTGGCAGCAAAGCTGATCCTTGAACAATGGTAAGAAATATAAAGGACAGAGATGAGAGGGGAATGTATTCCGGGTATCAGAAACAGCTTGGGAA
>CM053622.1:331058973-331077243 GCA_028646595.1 Phalanger gymnotis
GTATTTTTTGGGTCTCCTTTAGCAAGTCTTTGACTTGTTTTTCATGGTTTTCTCGCATCACTCTCATTTCAATTTTTCCTCTACTTGTCTAACTTGCTTTTCCAAATCCTTTTTGAGCTATTCCATGGCCTGAGACCAGTTCATGTTTTTCTTGGAGGTTTTTGATGTAGGCTCTTTGACTTTGTTGACTTCTTCTGTCTGTATGTGTTGTTCTTCTTTGTCATCAGAGAAAGATTCCAAAGTCTGAATCTGCATCTGAGTCCATTTTCACTGTCTGTTCATGTTCCCAGACAACTACTTGATGCTTGAGCTTTTTGTCAGGGTGTGACTGCTTGTAGAGTAGAGAGTACTTTGTCCCAAGCTTGAGGGGCTGTGCTGTTGTTTTCAGAGCTATTTCTACACAGGAAGCTCTGCCGCACCTGTACTCCTCCTCCCCCAAGAACAGCCAGCTCGGACCATGACTCATATCCAAGCAGGGTTTGCACTCCCGCTCTCATCTGCCACTTAGTTCCTCCCACCAGGTGGTTCTGGGGCCAGAAGCACCTGTAGGTATAGGTCTGTAAGCAGCCTCAGAGATGCACCACCTCCACTGCCCCTGGGGCAGTGGCAGACCACAAACTCCTTTCACTCTGTCCCAGCAGTTTTTCCCACTAACCTTCTCTGTTGTCTTTGGTGTTTGTGAGTTGAGAAGTCTGGTAACCACCACAGCTCACTGATTCAAGGCGCTACAGCCTGTTCCGCCTGGCTCCCATTCTGGTTGGTCTGGGTGTGGCCCACACTGGGCTCTGCTCTGCTTCCAGCACAGTGTGATAGAACTTACCTAGCAACCATTCAGGCTGTCCTGGCTGGAGCTCTGCTTGCCTCTGCTATTTCATGGGTTCTGCAGTTCTAGATTTTGTTCAGAGCCATTTTTTATAGATGTTTGGAGGGTCCTGGCAGAGAGCTTTAGGCAAGTCCCTGCTTTCCAGCCACCATCTTGGCTCAACCTATAGCTAGTATTTCTAGTAATAATAGATAGCATTTATGTAATGCCTATGATATGCCAGACATAGTGGTAAGTGCTTTGTAAGTATTATCTCATTTGATCCTTGAAACAAACTTGGGAGGTAGGTGCTATAATTTATTATCCCTTTACAGTTGAGGAAACAGGTTAAATGACTTGCCCAAGATGACATAACTAGTCAGCATCTGAAGACATATTTTAACTTAGATCTACTTGACTCCAGGCCAAGTCTTCTATCCACTGTGCCACCAATTTCTTCCCCTTGTCTGTGATATTGTAAAGGAGAATCTTATCCAGGTACAGGTTGGACTACATGGATTCTGAAGACCTTTCCATCTGTCTGATGTGCTATGATATATTGGTTATCTGAAAAGGATTCTTGGGAAAATGAGTCTGGAGTAATAATTTTAAGAATGACCAAAGGAAGAAGATATACTTCACTGAAGAGTTAGAAGATACTCAAGCAAAGAGGAAAATGCGTTGCATCAGTGCTCTGATAGCGATGCTTTAGGAAACACCATGAGAAGCAGCATAGCTTGACCAGATTCCAGTGACCTAGGCTTGCATTTATGCTGCTGAGTAAGGCAGTTTGTTTGGGATATGTGACACTGTCAGTGTAGAGGATGATAGCTGAGACATACTGGGATGTGGGCAGTATACTATGGATCTAAATACCTCCATTTAGGGCTCAATATTGGACTGAATAGAGTAACATGATGTTTAATATGAAGTTTCAAAGAAATTAAATGAATAATAATTCAACATTAAGTTTTATCTGCCATCACAGCATCAATATCAATTACCTTTTCCTTTTTTTAGGTGTACTGTATTTCTAAGTAAGGGGTGGTAAATTAGCAAGCTTTCTTTTTGGTGGAAGAACACTTGTTGTATCTAAGAGAGAAGGAAGATTGACAAGGAAAGGGAAGTTTGGGGATTTTTTTGGTTAACCAAAGGAAATGGTGTTTTTTGGGTGGCAAGATGGGGGCTTCAGATTTGATTTGAACTGTAGAAAGCTGAGTGTGTGACATGGAACTTACATTTATCAAACCTTTTATTTGAAGTCGCCATTCACTCTGTCAACTTAATATTTTATTTAAGACTCATGGTCATAGACTTTGATTACCATTGTTGTGGTATCATCATGATCATCCCTAGCATCAGTACCACCAAAGTAACGCACATTTACCTAGCTTTCATTAAAAGCAATAAAACCCTGAGGTCAGTAGTATTATCCCTACTTTATAGATAAGAAAATTAAGGCTTGAGAAGAATAAGTTGAATTTTCCGTCGTTATACAGGTATATGTCCCAGAGTCTTATTCCAGCCTTTAAGTCTTTCTTTTACATTACGTTGGCATGCATCCTACTATGAAAGCCGTAGTCATATCCATTAGCTTTCCAAAATATATTAGAAGAAACAATGCCATTGGGCATATAGTTTCAGAAAAAATCCCCACAACAAAATACTATAATATTGGATTCAGATAAGTACAGAACAAGGTGGGTTGAATTAATTTGGTCAAAAATTGACTCTCTAAGAATGTAAGTTATAAGTGAATTATTGATCACTAATATTGGGTACAGAGGATACACAGAGAGATAGAGCACATGTGGCCAAGGTACAGTGGAGGAGGGGCAACTCACACTTCCCATGTTGCAAGGGTATAAAGCCTTTAGTGTCTGTGCAATTAGAGATAGAGGGATACAATGGAAACTTGAAGGTTCTGGGTTCAAATTCCACTGCTGACAATCACTGCCTATATCACCTAACTTCTCTTGGCCTCAGTTTCTTCATCTGTAAAATGGGAAACTGGGCTACTTTCTCTAATACCCTCATTGAATTCATTTATATTCTAGATAATGATGCAGCCCTTGCCTGCATTTAGATATTATCCTATTATCTGCAGTGTTTGAGGAAGATTCCGTAGTGGCAGTATTTCTCTTCTTGCCCACCACCCACCAAATAAAATCCTAGATTGTGAACAAAAAAAATCAGTTTGCATTTTCAAGTTTCTTTGAAATATTGCATTTTACCATCGGCTATATTTAATGGGAGAAGCTTCAGAAAAGTAGATTCAGATGTCGGCTGTGGAAAAATAGCTCCAATCTGTTTGAATTCTGTGTAAATAAACATATGTGATTAACTGTAATTAGATTTGGAGTGATATTTTACATCGAAATAAGTGTTAGTAGCCTTCTGCTAAGTGCTGTGACACAAAGGCTAGCTAAGACACCACTCCTGCCCTCATAAAGCTTATAGTTTGGTAGGAGGCTAGAACACAATAGTGTTCTTAACAGACCATCATCAACCAATGCTGAAGCAATTGACCATTTACTTCAGGTTGAAGTCAATCCCTCTCTAGCTGAACTTCCAACTGAAATAGAGGTTTGCAATGCCATTAGGCTTCTCTGGTATGGCAAAGCATCTGGTGCTGATTCTGTTCCAGCTGAGTTTTACAAGGCAGGGGACCCACTGCTCATACAAAAGCTAATTGAAATCTTCTGGGTTATATAGCAAGAGGAGGTTATCACCCTGGAGTTCAAAGATACCTCCATTGTCCATCTCTATAAAGGAAAAGGAAATAGGTTGTCTTGTGACAATCATGGGGTGTGTGTGTGTGTGTGTGTGTGTGTGTGTGTGTGTGTGTGTGTGTGTGTGTGTGTGTGTATCTCTCTTAGTCAATGCCAACAAGTTTCTTGCCAGAGTCCTCCTTAATAGGCTGATCCTTCACCTGGAAGATGGTCATTTACCCTATAGCTAGTGTGGCTTCAGAAAGGACCAAGGAATGGTTGATATGCTGCCTGACAACTCCTGGAAAAATACCAGGAGCAGAACAGAGATCTGTGTACAGCCTTTGTTAGTTGTGAAGTCTTGTAGAAGATCATGGCAAAATTTTGTTGTCCTGAGAAGTTCATCAGTACCATATGGCAGTTTCATAATGGCATGCTGGCACATAGATAATAGGCAACACTCTCACGTTTTCCCAGTCATGAATGAAGTGGAGAAGGGCTGTGTGCTTACTCCCATGGATGGTATTTTCAGCAATGTTGTCAGATGCCTTTAATGAGAATGAAGACAGCATCAAGGTCAGCTACCACACTGAAGGTAAACTATCTAAATTGAAAAAGCTGAGACTAAAGTGAAAGGAGAGTTGGTGCATGAGTTTTTGTTTGCAGATGATTGTGCACTCAATGCAGCCTCTGAGGCTGAGATAGAACAGAGTATGGATTGATTCTCTGCCACTTGTGCTAATTTCAACCTGACAATTAATACCAAGAAAACAGGTTCTCTGCCAGCCAGCACCATACTATCCATATATGGACCCATTGATTATAGCAAACGGAGAAACTGTGAATGCTGTGGATAAGTTCACTTACCTTGGCAGTATGCTTTCCAGGGATGTACGTATAGATGATGAGGTTGATGCACTACCAGAAGTATTAAGCATTACCAGAGCAAGTTCAATGTTAGGAAGTCACTGAAGGAAAATGTGGCAGACAAAAAGTATTAGGCTGCTCACCAAACTGAAGGTCTACAGAGCCATTGTGCTGACATCATTGTTGTATGCTTGTGAAACCTGGGCTGTCTACCAGCGCCACGCCGGGAAACTGAATCACTTCCATTTGAATTGTCTTAAGTAGATTCTGAAGATCACCTGGCAAGATAAGGTACTGGAAACCAAGGTCCTTTCTTGAGCTAAACTACCAAGCATTCTACCTATTGCAGAAAGTGCAACTCTGATTGGCTGGCCATGTTGTTTGAATACCAAACGTATGTTTGCCTAAAAGACTATTTTATGGGGAACTCACACCATTTCAACATTCATGTAGAGGTCAGAAGAAGTGAAACAAGGACACTCTCAAGGTCTCTCTGAAGAACTTTGTGAGACATGGGAAACACTGGCACAGGGCTACCCAGCATGGTGTGCCCACATCAAAGAAGGCATTGTGCTCTATGAGCAAAGCAGAATTTTAGTAGTTGAAAAGAAACATGAGATGCACAAATTTAGAGGTATCCCCATTCCAATTGTTCATATGGACTATTTGTGCCCGACCTGTGGTAAAGCCTTCCAAACTTATATTGGTCTGATCACCCATAGTCAGATGTACTGTATATTGACCCCAACATAGTAATGTCATTTTGGTCCTCTTTGAGGACAAAGGACAAACAACCAAGCAGTACACAATATAGATAACACAATATGATACACATGTAATGAGGCAGTCTGGTGCATGCATAGTCATCATTGGCTTATTTAGCTGATATAACACCTCCACAAGGAAAGTGTTAAGTAATTTGCTCATAAAGGGGCCATAAAATTGTACATACTCTCTGATGCAACAATGCCACTACTAGGTCAGTATACTAAAAAGATTTTTTAAAATAGGAAAAGGACCTACATGTACCAAAATATTTATAGCAGCTTTTTGTGGTGCAGAGAATTGGAAGTTGAGAGGATGCTTATAAACTGGGGAATGGCTGAACAAGTTCTGATATATGATGGTGATAGAATATTATTATTCTATGAGAGATAATGAGTAGGATGCTTTCAGAAAAAAACCTGGAAAGACTTAAACGAACTGAGGCAAAGTGAAGTGAGCAGAACCAGGAGAACAGTGTATACAATAATAGCAATATTGTACAATGATCAATTGTAAATGACTTAAAAGCTATTCCCAGGAACAGCTAGGTGGTGCAGGGAGTAGAGCACCAGCCCTGGAGTCAGGAGGACCTGAGTTCAAATCCAACCTCAGACACTTGACACACTTACTAGCAGTGTGACCTTGGGCAAGTCACTTAACCCCAATTGCCCTGCCTTCCCCCCTCAAAAATAATTTAAAAATTATAAAAAAACCTATTCCCAGCAATACAAAAGTCGAAGATAATTCTGAAGGACCTATGATGAAAAATACTATTTATCTCCAGAGAAAGGGCTGACGGGATCTAAATGCAGTTTGAAACATACTTTTATTTTACTTTTTTGTTTTCCTTATTTTTCTTTTGCTTATGTTTCCTTTTACAACATGATTAAATGTATATAGTCTTTATCAAATTGCTTGCCTTCTCAGTGATGGACAAGGGAAGGGAGAATAGGAGAAAATTTGGAAGTGAAAAATGAAGGTTAAAATTGTTTTCACATGTAATTGGGAAAAATAAAATATTTATAATTTTAAAAAAAGAATCACGTGTAGGGGAATGCCTTAAAGAATGTTAAGCAAATGTAGGCATTCTAGAACTGGTTGGGAGGAGCCTTTTGTGATCAGCTGCATAGTCAGAACTGTTGGCATCTTCAAAAAGGTTTGAGTCAGCTTGAGCTACCTCTGCTCAATTGACATCTGGGAGAACTCCATGGCTCTCGCAGAGCTTCCGGTGAGAGACCGGGGCGGGGGTAGGAGAAACGTCCTTAGAGTCTTCTTCCCTCTGAGATCATATGGCCACGGAGAAACAGGCTTTGGTACTTGGTCTTTTTCTTTTCTATTCTGTTCTACATGAAGAGAACAGTCTCCAACCTTGATTGGGATATTAAGACACAGGAATCTGGTAGTCAGAATCTAGGCAGGTTTTGCAGCCAGATCCACTTTGATGACCTGAGGAACAAGGGAAAAGGGGGTGATTTCCCAGCCCAGTAGAAATATTTATTTGGCAATAATGCCACATCTAGACATGAACTTTAGAAGATAACCAATGCTATGTTGGGGAAAATGTTTGTACTTAAATTATTACTCTGTCTTTGAAGTAAATATCCCTTTATGAAAACTAATTGATGTTAAGTGCTTTTATGGAACTGGGATACTAGTCATAGGCCTCTAACACTGGGTCAGGGGGATCACAGCTGCTGGAACAAGACAAGATGTGGAAAAGAGAGATATCCCACGAATCCCTCAGTGTACCTTTGAACCTTGAGGGGCAGATGTAGCAGGCTTGGCTCTACAAGACAGGGTCCAGAGTATACATGCTATGCACAATATCTCATGATAATGACATTGAAGAGTTGGAAGACAAGGTTCTGTATAAGAGGATAGGCTTTTACCCACTGAAGAGATCAGAGAAGGCTTTCAAGTTAGGTGGCATTTGAGGTGAGTTTTAAAGCATGAATAATAATAATACTCATAGACATTTGTACAACTCATGAAATTTGCAAACATTCACTTAAAACTCCCAACAACTCCATGAGGTATTATTTTCTCTATTTTGCAGATGAGGAAATGTATTTAAAGAGGTTAAGTGACCTGCTCAGGGTCACTTAGCTAGTAAGTGTCAAAAACAGGATTTGAACCTGGGTCCCCATGATTACAGGGCCTGTATGATATCCACTATGGTGTGCTATGCTTTTTTTCTGAGTACGAAGTCAATAGACTTAGAGAGGAGAGAGAACACTTCAGGCATAAGGAAAAATGTGAGCAAAGGCATACAAATATGATAGCACAGTGTATACGGGGAAGAAAGAGTTGTCCAATTTGCCTGGAGTGTAGTGTGTGTGGAATTCAAAGCTGGAATTCAAAATGTAGGAAAGTGCTAGACGGTGGAGGGTCTTGAATGCCAAACAAAGAAATTTGTTTCATGAAGCAATATGAATAACTTGAAGATTTTTTTCAGCACAGGAGTGATATGATCAGATCTATGTGTTAGAAAAATTATTCTGGAAACAATAGGAAGGACTGGAGGGGTAACAGTGGACATGGAAATGCCTGTAAGGTGGGTGTAGAGGTCCAGGGAGGTGGTAATGAGAGCTTCAATCAGGGTGATGTCTAGGGGGAAAGAGAGGAAGGAAACAATCTATTAAATATTTACTCTGTGATGAGCAGTGTACTAAATACTTTACAAATATTATTTCATTTAGTCCTTACAACAACCTTAGGAGGTAGACACTAACATCATCATTCCCATTTGACAGTCAGGGAAACTGAGGCAGACAGTGGTTAAGTGACTTGCCCAGGGTCACATAACTACTGAATGTCTGAGGCTGTATTTGAACTCATTCTTCCTTAGTTAAGGCTCGATCCACTGTGCCATCTAGCTGCCTCTAGAGGAGGGGGAAGATGGGAGAGATGTTCCTGAAATGGAACTGACAGGACTTGGTAACTGGATGTAAGAGACAAAAGATAGGAAAACATCAAAGACAAAGATGACTCCTCATTTAAGAACAGGCCCACAGTGAGATAAGGAGACAATGAAGGTAGATTTTGGGGAATGAATGCTAAAGATAATGAGGGCTTCAGAGACAAATTAAGATTGCTTCACAGCTTTGCCTTATTCATGCTTCTGTAATCTTTTTTTTTCACAAGTAAAAGCTTATAGTCTGCCAGCTCTCTCTCCTGCCCTAGTCACCTTCTTTTTCTATTAAGTCTAACTTTCATCTCAGTCATCTTTGATCTAATCCCTGCTTGTCTCCTCCAGGATTTTGCTCTTTCAATCATTTGTCTACCGGCCCCTTTCTTTTAGTTTACAAATAGCCTGTGGCCTCCTTTATCTTAGCCTGACCCCTCTTCCCCGACAAGCCAGCATCCTCTCTTTGCCAGGACTTGGTACCATACACTCACTGCTAAATCCCTTACCAGTTGTCTCCTGTCCTCATCCCCTGCATAGTTTGATTGGCCAATAAATTAACTTAGGGAGTATTATGATTTTATTATATTAGTATATTTCAAATGTGAACAATGAATATTTTTACAATTTTTGTTATTCTTTATTTTGTTAATTAATTCCAAGGATGAATCATAGATTTATATCCAGAGATTCATTAGTGTATGAGTTGGACCATGTGGCTGCTAAGGTCCCTCCAACTCTCAAATTTTGTGATTCCATGAGGTAAAAGGGATCTTCAATGTCATTTAGGACAATTTCATCATTTTAGAATTGAGGAAACTGAGGTCATGGAGGCTGAGTTATTTGGCTCAGGTCATACTGGTAGTAAGTGCCAGAATCAGGATTTGAACTCAGTATGTGTCCTTTGGCTCCAAATTTGGTGCTTTTACCCTTTAAATCCCTTTGGCCTCCCCATTTTGCCCACCTAAAAACCCACAACCTTAATCTTTTCTCTACTTTACACATATATCACAATTGTTAGATGTTTGACATTTCTGCCCCAAACTATTCCATCTTCATGCTTTTATGGACTCTGAAAATCCTTTTTCTAACAATAACCTACTATCTTTAGTTCTCCCTTTTTGCCTTATCCCTTCTAAGCCCATTTTCTCTTCTTTCCATGGCTACCTTTCTTTGAAACTTCCTTCTTCTCTAATTCATCTCTGCTTTTCTGGGCTGATTTCTCTATTCCCAGCCTTGATCCTAGCATTGGCTAGTTAAATTTTATATTATTAGCTACTCTAGATGTTACTGCCTTTTGTCCTTTCGGCAGTCACAACTGGGTGAACCCCAACCTTACGTTACCCCCACCATCTACTTTCTCTGCTTTTAGTCATGTTCTAATGAGAGCTTCTGGAAAAAAGTAACACAGATGTGCCAATTGGGTTCATTACACCTTTTTTATTTAGTCTTAGCTAGGTCCGCTCTACTATAAAGTTATTTTTAATTTTTTTCCCTGATTAGCTCTCTATCATATTCTTAAAGCAGCTACTCCTAAACCTTTCTTCTCTCCTCATGCTTCCTACATTGCCATCTCCTACTCAACCTCTTATATTACTGAGAGTCCATCCCTCATGTTCTTCTTTTTTTCTTATGCTTTAAACCTTGAAATACCTCTTCATAATCCCCCTGCATTCTTTTTTTTCCTTTTCTAGTATTGAGGGAAAAGATAGACCTCCTTGATAAGGTTAACCTCTGCACTCTTGCTCTTGATTCCATTCTCACCTGTCTGAGCTTGAAACTTGCCCTTTTGATTATCTTCATTATTCCCTTATATTCAGTATTTCTTTGTGTTCTGGCTCAATAAAGAGCCAGATATGTACAGGTCTCTTCTGTCTTCAAAAAGATTTACTTGACCCTGATATCCCTTCTAGCTATCATGCTATACCTCTTTTTCCTTTCATAGTCAAACTCTAAACAGAGTTCCCTACACTTATTGCCGAATTTCCTAATCCCTAATTCACTTTTTTAAATCTTTTGCCATCTGACTTCCAGCCTCACTATTCAACTAAAATTGTTTTCTCCAAGATTGCCCATGATCTCCTAAGTAGTAAGCCAATAACCTTTTCTTATTCCTCACTCTTCTTGACGTTCTTTGTAGCTTTTGACAATGTCGGTCACACCCTTCTCCTTACCCTTGGATTCTGTGACATTGCTTTGTCTTGGTTCATTTCCTAACTGTTTAAACCCTGCTTGTCAGGCTCCTTCACTGGAACACCTTTTTTTTCTCCCAGCAACTAATGTGGGTATCCCTAAATCCCCAAAATTATTCTGAGCCTTCTTCTATTCTCCTCCTACTCTCACGTCCATTTGAATTGTCTTAAGAAGATTCTGACGATTTTCTGGCAAGATAAGGTACCAGACACTGAAATCCTTTCTCAAGCTAAACTGCCAAGTATTCAAACTCTGCTGTCTGAATGTCAAAACTACATTTGCCTAAAAAACTATTTTATGGAGAATTCACTCAAGGCAAGTGCTCCCATGGAGGTCAGAAGAAATGATACAAGGACACTTTGAAGGTCTCTCTGAAGAACTTTGGAATTGACTGCATGACATGAGAGACTCTGGAAAAGGACTGAGCAGTATGAAATCCTTTGATGCCTGCATCAAAGAAGGTACTGTGCTCTATGAGTGAAACAGAATTGCAGTAGCTCGAAAGAAATGTGAGATGTGCAAATTTAGAGATTTCTCCATTCCAAATGCTTATATGGACTCTTCATGCCTGACCTGTGATGGAGCTTTCCAAGCTCATATTGGTTTGATCAGCCATGGTCAGACACACTGTATCTTAAGCCCAACATAGTGATGTCATTTTGGTCCTTTTCAAGAACAGAGGAAGGCAACCAACCAACCAAATCTACCCTCTATTCCTTGATGACCTCAAACCCCTTGATGACCAGGGGTTTAATTACCATCCCTGTACAGATAAGTCCTAGATCTACATATACAACTCCAATCTCATTTTTAAACTTCAGTCCTGTATTACCAGTTGACTGAGGGACTTCTCTGTCTGTGTGTCTCATATGTAACTTAAGATCAACATATCCAAAACAGAATTCATTATCTTTCCCCCAAAACCTACCCCTCCTCCAAATTTCGTCTTTATATTAATAGTACCATCACCCTTCCATTCACTCAGGTTTGCAACTTTAAACACATCCTTGATTCTTTTTTCTCCCTCAATTTCTGTATCTGTTCACTTGCCAACTCTTGTCGTTTCTAATTTATGTCTTATATGCACCTCAACAGCTCTTCATTTAAATAGCCCTTGATAAGCCTCACAGCGCAACACTTTTCACATGGATTATTGCTATAGCTTCCTAGTTGTTCTTCTTGCTCCCCTTTCTTTCTTCTCTAATTCATCCCATAGGTAACTATTTAAACGATAATCCCAAAACAGAGATCTGACGTGCCACTCTTGTCTACTAAAAAAAATCTTTAACAACTCCCTATTACCTCTTAGATAAATTACAAAATTCTCAGCTTGGCATTTAAAACCCGCTTCAAACTTCTTCTTCACTACCTTTCCGTTTGTTTTCCTATCTATCTGCTCCACATGCTTTTCATTTCTACCAAAGCAGCCTGCCAGCTTTTTTCCATAGTTAACATTCCATCATCTCCTTGTATGTCTTTGCACAAATAGTTGCTCGTGTTTGCTGTTGTTTATTTGTTTGTTTTTGCCTAGGCAACATAGTGCATGGGTTATTGAGCCAGCGGTCAGAAAAACCTGAGTTCAAATCTGTTCTCAGACATTTACTAGCTGTGATACCCTGGGCAAGTCACTTGACCTCTCAGTTTCCTCAAGTATAAATTAGAGATAATAAGAGCACTTACATACCCAAGGGCTGACAATCAAATGATATAACATTTGTAAAGTGGTTGGCACATAATTGACCCTTATTAAGTGTCAATTCTTCCCTCCTTTCTATGTCCAGTGCTTTGCATAGTGCCTTGCACATAATAGATCCTTAAACAATGATTGTTGAATCAAATCGAAACAGGCATTTAAAAAAAATAAACAAAAACAACAACCAGCTTCTAAATGGGAATTTCAGACTACTCACTGGATTCCCTTTTTACTTTCTTCTGAGTTTTCTTTTATTGCTTTAAAGAAAAATCCTCCTGTTTACTCAGCCCCCTTTTTTGTAAGATTCATTTTTAGGCTGATTTATGACTAGAGTTTGATACTGCAGTTTATCTCCATGGAAACAATCGAGATTTCACAAACAGCAGTTTTGAGATGTCACTCAATAAATAAGAAAAAAGGCTATATAAGGTTTTCATTTACACAATGATCTTGATGATTAGCAGTGATAAGAAAGGAAATTAAAAAATACAGATCTATTAAAGACAGATTCAGATAAAAATACTTAATTTGTACTCTAGCACTGAATTAGAGAAGTGATTATGCAATTGTCACTTCTCAGAAAGATTGTTTGTCCCTCTTTGCCCTAAATAATAAGATGCAGTAGAAAGAGAAGTGGACCAAGAGTCAGGGCACATGAGTTCCAGTTCTTACTTCTAGGAATGAGCCATGTGATTTGGGGTTATTTATTCGACCTCTTTAGGCTTCTATTTCCTCCTTTAAGGAAGCTGGATCCAATCTCTAGGTCTAAATTTTATGATCATATACATTAGTAGGACAGATATCTCCAACTTACAAATATGGAAACCTACGTACATTTGAGTTACTGGTAGATCTAAGTCTAGAATTCAACTTTTAGTCAAGAATTTTTTTTTGCACTAGACTATGTGGTATGAAAGGTCAAATAATGAGAGAAGTGTCTTTAGGCAAAAGCAAAGTGAATTTATTTTACAAACCTCATGAGATTCGGGTGTCACCTCCACTAGGATGAACTAGTGGAGGGAGGCAAGGTACAAAAAAAAAATGCACCAATATATATACCCTTAAAGCAAAGATTCCCGTCCACCTCTATCCCTTCTCGCCATTGGCTGGGAGGTGGGCTTACAATGTAGGTGGCGAAAATCTAGACTAAGAACCAGGAAATCAAATAAAGCCGATCCATACATACTTTCCTTATTTAGCTACTAATGTGGCAATGATATGGCTAAGGTAAAAAAGAAGGAATGAGGAAAGAGAGGGGGACCTTCCTGGAGCAGAGAACAAAGAGCTCACAGGTAGTCCATTATCTCCCTATTTGGTAAAATTCTTGTGGTAGCACCGAGAGAGGGGGAAGGGAGGGTCACCTACAGCTTCAGGCCCTGACTTTCCAGAAGTTAGGTAAGTCACTACAAGGTTAAATTCCAAGCCTCTCCTACTCCCTCAGACATTCTCCATTCCAGAAATATAAGAAGAGAGTACCCCCTATATTCTTACCCTGTGAAGTCTTCACAAATTATATCTCTGTCACTCAGGACCATGAGTGCATGCAGAAGCTATACTTTTAGTAAAACTTGGCATTCATTTTTTTTTATGAGGCAGGCTTTTATGACCTATTTCTCCCTGGTATTTCATTAAACCCTTGGTACCACTAAACAACTCATAGGACTATACTTATACTGAGTTTTATAGCAAAGAAATGATCTTGAAAAATTCTCATCACCATTTTTTATAAATGGTATCACATTTTCTAATTAACTGAGACAATCATTGAAGAGGTATTTTATCGCTGGAACTTTTTGCCCAGGAATACAATTCAGTCAGACCTGTGAATATGAAAAATCAGTTTGTCAGCTGTGTGGAGGATTGATTGAAGAAGGTAAAGAGTTCAGGAAGGGAGAGAAAAGAGGTGAAGAGTGTGAGTAGTGAAAAGGTGATGGAGAAGAATTAACAAAACTTGGTAAGTGATTGAATGTAAGGATCACAGCCTATTAGTGCCCTTCATGTACTTTAGGTTCCAAACAAATTGGCATATTTACTGTTCCCTGTGCATGCCATTCTATATCTCATCTCCCTGCCTCTGCATGGGCATTCTATGCCTGACATCCATTCTTTCCCACTTCTACCTTCTAGATGCCCTGGCTTCCTTTAAGATTTATCTCAAGCCATCTGCTACACAAAGCCTTTCCTGATAAACCTGGTTAATGACACTCTTCCTGCTGGAAATACCTATTTGTGTCTATTTTGTATCTGTTTTATACTTAGTTATTCCTGTATGTATTGCTCTACTCTTATTGAGAATGTAATATACGCTCCCTGAGGACAGGGATTGCCTTATTTTTGTTTTTGTATTTCCATTGCCTAGAAGATGGTATGAGTTAACAAACATTTGTTGAATGAATGAATAACTAATCTCATTCAAAATTTCCCAAAAAGATAATAAAATAGTAGTTTGGGGGAATGCTGAGAACATTATATATTTGAATTTCAGCTAGACTTTGAATACATTTTCTAAAAATAATCAAGAAGGAAAAATAAAGAAACATGGACAGCCACGGGTGGGGAACCTGTGATCTCGAGGGCACCTGTGGCCCTCTAGGTCCTCAGATCTTCCTTTGACTGTATCTAAACTTCACAGAACAAATCACCTTAATAAAAGGATTTGTTCTGTAAAACTTGGGCTCAGTCAAAAGGCTACACCCGAGGAACTAGGGTCTTGAGGCGGCAGGTTCCCCACTCCTCGACTAGACTTTTGTTCATTTGGTGAGCCTGGAAGTACATAGCTAACTGAACTCAAAGTGTTGATTAATAGTTCACCCTAGAAGAAGGTCTTCAGAAGAGTGTTACAAGTCCCTGTGCTTAGATAAAAATACTTGGCTTCTTAAAAGCAATAAATTAGATGACAGCCTAGAAGGCACACTCAAAAATTCAAAGTATAATATCAAGAGCAATAAAGTATGATGGCTTGGGCAGCTAGGTGGTGCAGTGAGTAGAGCACTGGCCCTGGAGTCAGGAGGACCTGAGTTCAAATCCAACCTCAAATACTTGACACACTTATTAGCTGTGTGATCTTGGGCAAGTCACTTAACCCCAATTGTCCTGCCTCCCCACCTCCAAAAAAAAAAAAGAAAGCATGACAACTGTGCTGCATCTATAGTCCTGTGTATAGATCTAGATGTCACATTTTCAGAATAGACATTAACAAACTGGAATGTGTCTAGTGGAGGATAAGCAAGGGTTATGAGATGACTTGAAACCATGATGTGGCAAGAGTAACATCCTAAGGAACCAGCACTAACAATCTAAGGTACCACGAATACCATCCTAAGGAGTGCATGTCAGGCTAGTTTTTCCTTATTAGGTATTGAAACTAACCTCAAGATTGAATTGGCTCTGGGGATTAAGTGAGCCATTGATGTGGCTTCCTTGTTACCTGAGTACAAAAACCCCCCAAAACGCAAGGAGTTTCAGCTGCTCTCTGATGCTTGACCACCATGAGCAAACCCCTGGTAATAAAATAAAGAAAGCCATGGGCTTTTCATAGGCTAGAATTTTTAGCTGAGTTCTAGGAACAGTGGTCTACAAATCAGTAGAAATATCCTTGACAGTTAAAGAATTGGGGAGTCATTTAAATGCTTTAATGTGAGAGATTTCCTGGTTTTGCCTTAGTGTTACAAAGCACTATCTGACATAAAATGACTTCACTCTCATGGGCCCTGATGAGGAAGGTCAACAAGCACAACCAAAGACTAAAAATCTCAGTAAAATGTCATCAATTGAGACAACTAATGTGAAATGTGATCATTTGGATAGCAACTGGGCTGAAGTTTCCATTTGTAGTTTATATGAAGGAAGAATTTACTAAGCAAATTGGTCTAAAATGAGATTTCTGGGAGGGAATGATCAAGCTATTTAAGAAGATAAAAAGGTTCTGAGGACTCTGGATGCAATCATCTACATGTAAATAATTAATATTCATTAAATAAGTCAGGTCTCCTAAAGACTTCTGGGTAAAATTTATTTAGTGGAGTCCGAGTTACTGGGAATACTTGAGCCTAACAAAATTGCATCTCTTTTAAAAAATTAATTCATTCTGACTTCTCATGAACTCAGACTGATCTCTTTCCCTCTCAGTTATTATAGGATACATTGCATAAAATATTCAGTACTATGCAATTACTACAGTGTAGAACAGTACACAGGGTTTTCCTAAAGTCTGGACACATAGGCAAAAATACATATTTTGAAGAAATGAAATGAATGAAATTTTCAAGAACATTTTATTTAATTGGAATATTAACAAATAACATCTTTGGTATGATTTCCATCATTTGTGATGCAAAGATTGATGTGCTTTGCAAGATTCATGTGAACTCAATGCAATAAGTCTGCATTGTTGTCAATTTTAGCATATTCATTCTTTATGCATTCAATCAAGGGTGTTGCATCTGTGATTTTCATCAAGTACACCTTCTCCTTTAGCATACCCCAGAAAAAGAAGTTGCTGAACAACACAGAGTCTTCAGTGAATTGGTTAATGAGATGTTAATGAGATTTCTGTATAATAAAATC
Source organism: Phalanger gymnotis (assembly GCA_028646595.1). Lineage (NCBI taxonomy): Eukaryota > Metazoa > Chordata > Mammalia > Diprotodontia > Phalangeridae > Phalanger > Phalanger gymnotis. Next base: position 331,075,476 of record CM053622.1, read on the forward strand.
AATCTACAAGTATTTATTAAGTGCCTACTGTGTGCCAGGTATTAGGCTGAATTCTGGGGATACAAATACAAAGAAATAATCCTAATTAAAAGGGGTAGGAAATGCTATGTGAAGTAAGAGGAATCAGTCATTTAATACACATTTTTTACTTCCTACTGTCTAGCAGGTATTTTGCTGGCACTAGCGATATAGAGACAAAAGTGAAATGGTTCTTGCCCTAAAGGGACTTATTTTCTACTGAGGCAATGTAATGTGGTCTCAAATAACTATGCATAAGGAATATACAAAATAAACACTAGTAATTTGGGAGAGGAGAGTACTAACAACTGAGGACAGTGGTGGTAGTGGAGTGAAGATGGCAGAATAAAAGGCCGCAATAGCAAACTTGCCCCAAAACCCCTCCCCCAAAATACCCAGAGACCACAGAGACTGCTATGAATAGAATTTATAGTGGGAAACCAAGGAAAAGTCATGGTGAGTCATTTTTCATCTCAGGGCATCTTAGAAAGACAGGACAAAGAGATCTTTGGATATTAGGGCATAGGCTGCCCAAGAGTATGAGGCAGCTGGTCAGAAAGAGATCCTAGGGAATCCTTTTCCTAGCACTGGGTATAAAATCAGGTGCCATTTGGCAACTCTGTTATCCATTACCCAGTTCTGGGTCACAGTCACAAGGGAAAGTGAGGGCCCTGTCTTGGTAAGGAGCAAAGTATAGAAGAGGAGGGAAGTGACCAGATCTCTTCCCAGATTGCACTAGCCTGGAGCTAACAAAAACCTAAAGGCCCCAAGAATAAAGCTGTGAAAGCAAAAGGACATAATAGACAGAAATTCATTCCAGTCATCCCATCTGAGAGATGATGAGAGCCCAACTCTAACATAAAGTCCAAAGTCAAGGAGCAGACTGAAAAAAATGAGCAAGCAACAACAACAACCAGACCATAAAAAGCTACTACGATGATCAAGAAAGATCAAGACATAAACTCAGAAGAAGATGATGACCTAAAAACATCTGCAAGCAAAGTCTCAAAGAACAATTTAAATTGAACATAAGCCGAACAAAAATTTCTAGAAGAGCTAAATAGAATTTTAAAAAGACCAATTAAAAAAATAATCAAACAAAGGGCAGTTATGTGGCACAGTGAGTAGAGCACTAGCCCTGGAGTCAGGAGGACCTGAGTTCAAATCCAGCCTCAGACACTTGACACACTTACTAGCTGTGTAACCTTAAGCAAATCACTTAACTCCAATTGCCCTGCCTTACCCCCCCACCCCGCAAAAAATCAAATAAAAGTGGTAAAGAAACAAATTGGGAAATAAATGAGAGCTGTGCAAGAAAATTATGAAAAGAGAATTAACAGTTTAGTAAAAGAGGCACACAAATACTAAAGAAAAACATTCTTTAAAAATCAGAATTAGTCAAATGGTAAAAGAGGTACAAAACTTCACTGAAAAAATAACTCCCTAATTATGAAACACTTTTCATGCAAATAAAGTCAGATCTAAATAAATCGAAAAATATCAGTTGCTCATGGTTAGGCCGAGCTAATATAATAAAAATAACAATTTTACCTTAATTAATCTATCTATTCAGTGCCATGCCAATTGAACTACCAAAAAAATTATTTTACAGAGCTGGACAAAATAATAACAAAATTCATCTGGAAGACCAAGAGGTCTAGAATATCTAAGGTATTGTTGAAAAGAAATGCTAGAGAAGGTGGCCTAGCCATACCAGATATTAAACTGTACTATAGAGCAGCAGTCATCA
>CM053622.1:331077743-331114879 GCA_028646595.1 Phalanger gymnotis
GTCCGTATCATCCCCACTTCTTATAGCACAGTAGTATTCCATTACCTTCATATACCACAGCTTGTTCAGCCATTCCCCAATTGATGGGCATCCCTTTGATTTCCAATTCTTAGCTACCACGAATAGCGCCGCTATAAATATTTTTGTACATATGGGTCCTTTTCCCACTTGTGTGATCTCTTTGGGATACAACCCTAGGTTTCTCATTCATTCTTAATTGTATTCAATCATCATTTATTCTGGGCTAACACTGACTAACTGACTATGTGACAGTCCAGCTGATGCTCTGGAAGTATGACATTTAAAAAGTTATCATCACCCTGGCTAGTCCTCCCTACACCAATTAAACACCTACTTCAGAAGGGCAGAAACTGCGCGTGGAAAGCTAAGTGAACAATTGCCTTATACCACTCACTGGATTCTTCCTTCTGCTGTTCTCATTACTGCCTACTTCTTCCTCTTCCATATTTTAGATCCCCAGATCAAATTCCCTCATTAAAATTCATAGAGTCATGACATCACAGAATATTGGATTCAGGAAAAAAAAACCTCAGCACAACTAGTTCAACGTAAATCTGAACAAGAATTCCTTTTTCCAGCATCCCTGAAGATTGGTCAGCCAACCCTTACCTGAAGATCAACAAGATATGGGGGAGGAACCCGCTGCTATGTGAGGCAGAGCATTCCGCTTTTGGACAGTTTCAGTTGTTTGGGAGTTTTTCCTAACATCTTAAATATTCCTTCTCATTGTTCCTGGTTCTTCCTTGTGAGGTCCAGCTCTCCCCTTCTGGTGACCTTGCACCTCTCGTTTCACCCGGCTAGACTTCTCAAGTGATGCCTCTGCTCCCAATGTGATTCTTTTCCAGAGATCCCTACCAAACCCTCTCTAAGACTTCTGGTGTAGCCTTCTCTTATCTCTATTCTTTACTAACATGCTCATTCTAATTCACCCTGAGTCCTTTTCTTGGAGACAGATCTGTAGTGGAACTTGCTGGTCTACCTTGTAGTTCTGGGTAGCCTGATAAAATCCCTACCTTTGAACTACTTAAAATCTATTAGAGGACATAAGGTATGTCCGCAAATGACTGTCACACAAATTAGGATATGACAAGTGCATAAAGTATAAAGTACTTTGAGATCTCAATAGGGAATCTCCCAATTGATCACTTTCACTAGGAATTGCTTTGAAATTAGATACAAAAGCATCGTTTGGCAATTGGGGGGGCCTATATGAGTTAGCATTCAGCACTGCTTTTTTTTATAGAAATCCCACTTATAAATCCTAGTTTATAGCAGAATATAGCTTCCAAAAACAACTTCTAAGTCAGATATAAACAGACTTTTAAGCAGAGACTTAAAGTGGGAGATACTATGGAAAGAATACTGTATTTGGAGTCAGAGAATTTGGCTCTGAATCACAAGTCTTTGTCTTACTACCTCATCTAAATCACTTGCTTTGGGCCTCAGTTTCCTCATCTGAAAAAAGAGTTTGGATCAGGGCACCTTTAACATCCTCTTCAGACCTATGATAAGAGGTTCTTCACAAGGAGCTAAGACTAAAAGACATGAAACAACCAAAATATGACACAAAATAGTCTATAATCAAGAACTAAATCATACGGTAGCATAGTGAAGGGCAGGCTTGATCTAGGCTTTGAAGAATTGGTAAGGGTAAAGTAAGCAGAAGACTGTGGTTGTTTATCTATGTGTGTCAGGAAAGGGTTAGAGTTAGACATAATCTTGACCTGCTGGAAAGAATATTGGCCTGAGATTCAGGGGATATGTGTTTTAGGCCTGATTCTGCCATTAAATGGCTTTGTGACTTGTGGGCAAATCATAAAACTTTTCTGGGTTTCAGTTTCCTCATCTGTAAAATGAAGAGATTGAACCAGATGTTTTCTAAGATCCCTTCCGCTGGGAGCATTCTGTAATTTGATTGTATGAATGTGCTGTGTCATGATAAGAGATGACAATTTACAACAGTAGCATCTCTGAAGTTATCTTATCACTTTGTATCTGACCAGGAACCCCCTCTGCAATATCCATGGTGAGTGATCAGTCATTCAGACTTTGCTTGGGGGTCTCCAGAGATATGGAATTCATCAATAGTTTAAAATGCTCAGGTTTTCAACAAGATTTTCTTTTGCTTATTGTTATATGTGAAATCAAACCCCTCAGTTTCCAGTCAGCTAAACCTCTAGTACCCTCATCCTCTAATGATCTCATCAATGTGGGTATTCTCTCCAAAGCTGCATGTCGTAGATCTTCCATGCCTGCCTATCCCATGTGACTATTGTCCATGTTTTCCCATAAATTCACCACAGAATTAAACTCATGCCAGTAAATACTTTTTGTTGGCTTCAAAGTATTTAAAAAGAAATGTGACTAGTGAAGTTGGGTGAACTCTTGAATAGGAAGGATGGTGTACATTGAGCAATTATAAGGAGTTTACACTACTTAAAAGCATCTGGAATGAATCTCTTCTGGGAGATGGTTGCCTTATTTTCTTTTGAACATTTATAAAATGTTATTTAAATTTGGCCAAGCAAGTGGTGCTGTATACCAAAGGGAATTATCCTAGCTTCTTTCCCCATCAGCCAAAGCTCACTCACCATAAATTGCAAACTTGCAAAGATTCTTTTTGTCTCATTGCCTAGAACCGAGTATACTTATACCAAGATGAAAAAGGCAGGCCCCAAAGTAGGGCAATAAGATTATTTGACATAAGACTAGGTTGGCCACTGACATGAAGTTGCATGTCTAGACAACAACTTTCTCCAGCAAAATCAAGGTTGGAATTTAGAGAAAGTCTAAAATAAATGTGAATTGACTTTAAGTGAAATGATTTTCTATGAGTAAATTTTATGTGTTTATGAACCCAGGTATAGTATTTCTGCTTTGGATGCCAAATTTTGTTTTTCTTATGTAGCCCAGGACCATCTCATATGTGGGCACATTTTAGGCAAGCCTCTAATCAAAACCATAACTCCCAAACCTCCACTGATATTCTTTTTACTAGACCAACCAGAAGACCCATTAGTTTAAAACAAAAGATATGTAACTAAACAGCATAGAAAAATAAATGACAAGGAAAATCTTTCACATGCTCTCTCCCAGTTTCCTATACCACTGTTGTGAGAGGTGACATAGTACATATGCATCTAGGACAACTCAGACTCCTACTAAGTTCCAGCTGGAACCCTTTTCCATCTCAGTCACAGCTGCTTTCTACTCCTGGAAGGAGCTGCTGATGTCTTCCATGGACTTCTCTGGTCTACTGGTGTGCCTTTCTCTCCAATACACTGTCACCTGTGGGTTTTTTTTGCTAGTGTGCTGCTCTCTGTAGTCCTTCTGCTGCTCCCTGCTGGTCTCTGGTGGTCATCTGATAAATTGCAAATATATGAACATTTTTATTTAGGTAAGGAGTCTCAACTCTTTTAGCGCATAGCCTCAAGGACTATCTTCCTCCTTCATAATGTAGGTAGGCTCCACCAAGAGAGGTACAGAAGACCAGTAAAGCCAACTTTAGCCTAGATTAAATCTGTGTTTTGAATTATTTGATACTGAATAGGTTTGTATTCCCTTAGTTCATCCTACTATTTGACTTTGGGTCAGAAAATTCCTTTCTACTCTTTTCCACTTCTAGTTATAGTTCTTACGAATAATCCCAGGAGACAGACTAATAGGGGCTGGGTAAAGCTCCAACTTTTGTATTACTTTCCAGCCAGAAACAAACCATTGCTTTCCCTGCACTTGTTCTTGGTTCTAAGATTTGTGTTTTTGTATAAAAGACTATAAATCACATCTTAAGTAGCATCATAGAATTAGAGTAATTTAAGACATAGAGGTAAATAAGAACAATATCCTTGTTTTATAAAGAAGCTGAGGTTTGAAAGATGTGATGATACTTGCCTAAGTTTACATAGTGTCAAAGTCAAGGCTCAAACTTATATCACAGAATCACAGAATTTCAGAATTGGGAGGTACTTCGATGACTACCTACAGAGACCATCATCGCCTCCACCACAATAGGCACCACAAGAGACACTCAGATTTTATTGGAAGTCCTCCAATAAGGAGGAACTCATTAACCTCCTGAGAAAACTATTCCACTTTTGGATAGCTCTAATCATTAGAAAGTTTTCCTGTACATCAAGATAAAATTTGACTCTGCAAATTCTATCCATTGTATCTAGTTCTGACCCCTGGAGTGAAACAGAACCAATATTGCCCCATTTGCACATGGAGGCCCTTTAGACATTGGAACATGACTATCATGTCCTCCTTGGGTCACTTCTTCTGTAGGCTAAACATCCCAAGTTCCTTCTACTGATCTTCAAACAGGGACTCGAAGCCCTTAGCCATTCTGGGAGCTCTCTGGATGATTTCCTGCTTATCAATGTCCTTTCTGAATTGACATGCCCAGAATTTAACCCAGTACTTTAGATGTGGCCAGATAGTATAAAGAAAACTACACCTCTCAACGCAGCCCAAGATCCTACTAATTTCTTTACCTAATAAACCATATCACTGACTCATATCGAGTTGTCCACTAACACCTCTAGAATCTTTTCAGATAAGGGGCTGTCTAACTATGCCTTCCCTATCTAATTCTTGTGAGGTTAATTTTGTTAATGAAAGCATAAGACTGAAGTCTATTACATTTCATCTTATTAGATCTTTGCAGATCCCAATTCTGTCAACTCACACGTGAATTGTCATCTGCAAGTTTCCTAAGTATGTCTGCTATGATTCAGATTGACGAGTCATTGATAAAATGTTGAATAACACGGGGCCAAGCAGAGCCACAAGTAGCTGATGGAGTTTCTAAGTTGACATAGAAACATTAATGACTACTCCGAGTCCAGTCATTCTTTCACTTGCCCATCCTCTAACTACCTCTTCCACAAGATTTGCATGAGATATTTTATCAAAAATTGTGCTATTAGCTGGATAAACTCTATGTTTGACATTTCCTTAATGTACCAGTTTAATAATCAAGTAAATAAAAAAAGAAATCAGGTTAGTCTGGCATGATTGGTTCTGCGTAATGGTTTTTTTTTGTGATTACTACTTCCTTTTCTAGCTGTTCTCTGATGTTCTTTTTAATAACACGTTCTACAAGTTTTTCAGGAGTTTAAGCCAAGCTCAGTACTCTGTAATTTGGAGGCTCTTCACCCTCCCCTTTTTGGAAAACTGCAAAAGTGTTTGCCTTTCCCCAATTCTGCGGTAATTTTACCATTCTTCATGATTTTTTAAATATCACACTCAGAAATGCCTTCCACATCTTTCATTACACAAGCATGTAGTTCATCTAGACCAGGTGACTTGCATTCACCAAGAGCAGCTATCATGTTCTTATTTATATTAGCTATTACCTCCCTACAAGACACAAATTGACATAGTGGATAGAAAGAAGGCTGACCTTGGAATAAGGGTTGTTGTTTGTCCTTTGTTCTCAAAGAGCACCACGACATCAGGAAGGTGAAGTCATGACTTGCTAGTTAATTGGATTTAAGTGAGGAAGGGCTGTGTCACCAGCCTTACTCTCTCCTCTGGAGCCATCTGGGTCCAGTGGCAGAATAGGTCAGGATAACTGGAGATGGCCTCCAATACAGGGAGAGACCTTGGCTTTTTAAAACTAAGGTCTTTCCCAGATCTCAGTTTGTCTGAGGCAATGCCCATTCAATGATTAAAGCTAAGTAAGAAATGAGGCAAAGAATGGCCTCTTTTATCTAGTCAAAAAATCAATCGGGAAAGGGAAGACCCTAAGAGTTTCTGGTCAAACAGAAACAATTGATATTTACATTCACTCTGAGAAGAATCAGGGAGACCTTCGTTCAAGTCATACCTCTGATAGAGACACCTCTCAGTGCCCCAAGTAAAGTTACAGAGAAGGTGCTAAGCACATCGATAGAAGTTCCTAGCCAGGGGCATCTCATCTCGATTAAATCATAGGACTTATGCCCCAACAGAAAAACCCAGCTTCCCCATCAGCCAATTTTTCCCTGCTCATCTCAGTCTATAGGTCATTTCCTTGGCAGAGTAAACAGAAGCAAAGTAAGAATTAAGAGTCTCTGCATTCTTTCTTTCACGAGGTATCCCATTCTCGCCTCCCTCCTCCATACAGAGATCTTATCCTTTGATCTCTCTCTTTCTTCTAATATAGCTTAAACACAAAAGAAAACAAAGTTTATTTTTGTACATGTCCTTAACTGTCCTTACCAGTTTTAGCTTATTTTGAATTTTAGCACTCGTCATATTAATTTTGCAGTACTGTGTTGTTTTAAATGACATTAAAGAAGATGAATTCCCATCTGTTTTACCATTGTTCCCCGAGGGCCAGGGGGCCTTTCCATCTGACTTGCATTGAGAGCAGAGACTGTTTCATTTTCTATTTGTATACCCAACTCTAAGTGCAGTACTTTACATACAGTAAGTACTTAATAAATGCCCATTCATTCATTCATTCATACGATGCCATGTTTTGACATTCATCCTGTTATCTGCCTTTGTATCTATCTTTTGTATATATTTTTTACCAATCTAAATTGGTCTGTAAGTTCTCTGTCCATCCATCTGGGACTCTTTAGATATCTTCCTCTTTTCCCAGTCATTGTTTCTGTCTCTTTTTCTGTCTTCAGAATTTTGTTCCTGAGAGTTTCGCTTCCCTTCTAGGCTGACTTCTCCTGTAGAATTTTATTTTGTGAGATGCTACATATCCTTCCTTTGAACCCTTTGAAATCTGCTCTTCTAAAATCTAGGAAGGATATGTCAACCTACACTCATTTTTCTTCTTCTCTATCACAAACCCTCACAGGGAAGAGTTATTGCCTCCCCAGGTTCCTATAATCTCTACCCTAGCAACCAATTCCTCCCTGTTTGTGAAACTCAGGTCTAGGATGTATTTTCCCCTTATCGGTTCCTGCATTTTCTGAAGGCTGAAATTGTCATTAAGATAAGCCAGCACAGTGGCAGCTAGGTGGTGCAGTGAGTAGAGCACTGGCCCTGGAGTCAGGAAGACCTGAGTTCAAATCCAGCCTCAGACACTTGACATACTTACTAGTTGTGTGACTTTGGACAAGTCACTTAACCCCAATTGCTCTGCCTTCCCCCCCACACCCGCCCCGCAAAAAAAATCTGTAAAAAAAAGATAAGCCAGCAAGTTGTTAGCTACTCTGCTTTGGACAGAGAGAGAGCTCCAGTAGGTGTCTGGAGAGTTGAAGTTTCTCTTTCCCCCTCTAGGCATATAATGTTTCCAGAATTTTTTATGTATTTCCTTTTTCTGTCCAGATAGTAAATAGTATATGTCAATGATAAAATTATTTGTTTGTCTCTTCAATAATCTTTATCATGTTTCCTCAATTCTGGCTTCTGAATGTCCTCAAGAATACACCCTTTTAATATAATGCTACTTTTTTTCTTATCTTTTTTTTCCTTTTGAATTAAGCATCTTCTTCTAGAGCTACATTCCAGTCATAGGTTTCAGCCCATCAAATCTGAGTGACACCTATGAAGTCAAATTTGATTCTTTGAATAAGGATCTCCAATTCATTTATAGCAAGAGTTTACAAAGTGGAGGTTGTGGCCTTTAGGGGGGCGAATATGATGATCATTAAAGGTGAAGGAAGAACATATTATCTCACTGACTACCACTGAGAATGGTGCTTTCCAGAAGAGGCTGCTTTCTCAGGGCTGCTGTGGGAAGGGCATGGGCTTCCAGGTCCTCTTTTCCCTCCTTTCTCTGAGGGTAGGCACAACTGTAGCAGCAGGGACAGATGTAGCTTAAGTGAGGGGGGAGGATTTTTGTTGGAACTGTTAATACATAAAATAAAAATTATTTAAACAAATTTACTTCATCTATCTCATCTTTTAAAAAATTTCTATTTGTGTATTTATTTTGTAACATAACACAGAAAGTTATCCTCAAAGTCAGGAAGACCTGGGTTCAAGTTCTACAACTGACACATACCATACAACCCTGGGCAAATCACTTAAACGTTCTGTTCTCTAGGCATCTCCCCAAGACTATAATTTGAAGAACAGGTGTTGACTTGAATTGGCTAAGGGAGTTTCATCACCTATACCAATAAAATTACAAATCTGGTCCTTATCACCAGAATTTGGTAATATAATAGTAAATGTATAAAACTTGTGGATTTGTAGTGAGACTTGGGACTTACTCTCCCAAGGTAGGCACTAGCAGGTTAAGCTTCTAGAATAAGGCTCATTAAATTTCCCCTCAAGACTCTAGGAATACCCCCGAGATTCAATGGGGTTCTTTTAATACTCTTGACTTGAGCCTCATACCAATGTGTTCTCTCCACATCTTTGCCAATGATTAGTGCCCCAGTGCCGTTTAATCCTTTGATACCTCTTCAATATCACTGATGAACAATTAACCCCCATTGACTTTCACAAAATAATATTTGCTGAGAAGATATAGTGAGACCCAAAGAACAAAATATCTCCCTAAACTAGGCTACACTCTCCCCTCTACCACCTAGGTCCCAGGGGAGAATGAGCTCTAACTTAAAGCAGCTGCTACAAAGCATGTGTCCCACTAAGCTGACTTCTGAATGTGGCATGACCAATAGACAGAATCTCTCCCTTACTTTTGGAACAAAGCATTTTGGCTGCCAGATCAGTCCATTACTAGGCTGAATTCAGCAGGTTATTAGCCAGCTCATCAGGCTCAATTTTCATTAAATCCTGGTATAGATTCTAGTATCTGGACCTCTAGTGTCTGTTCTAACATTTTGAGGCTCATAAGGTCGTAGCCCATGTCCTATGTCTTGTTCAATTACGAGTAGTCGAGAACGAAACACCAGAGATGCAGAAAACTAATGTCTCCATGTATTCAAGGCCACATATCAGCCTGAGTGGGGAAGATCAGAGTCTTCTCTCCTTTCCCAGCGGCTTTCAGTATGTCTTGCCACCAGGAAAAAAAAAGCCAGATGTGGACTATTTGTTCCCTTTTAACGTATACTCAGGGCGGGTAGGTGGTGCAGTGGTTAGAGCAACTGGGCTTGGAATCAGGAAAACTCATCTTCCTGACATCAGATCTGTCTTCGGATACTGGGTGACCCTGGGTAAGTCACTTAACCCTCTTTACCTCAGTTTCCTCTTCTGTAAAATGAGTTGGAGAAGGAAACGGCAAACCCCTCCAGTATCTTTACTAAGACAACCCTAAATGGAGTTATGAAGAATCAAATAGACTGAAGAACAAGAAATGCGCAATCGGTTCTGGCTGAACCAAAAGGCCGTTCCACACCACACAGTAAACAGAAAGCAAACATTCAGGATACCTGCTTATGCTTTGAAGTGGTAGGGCAAGGCCCTCCATTGCACATATCTTGAAGCAGGCTCCCCAGGCATCCCCATGGGTTGGCATTAGGCAGAACAGATTGGACATGCTCAATACACTGGACACTTAATGGTCAGTCTCCCATGATAAATAGATATGCAAGTGCTGGGTCATGAGTGCTCAGGAGTTTTTTACTGATAGGGTCTCAAAAAAGTTTGGAGATCAGTGATTTAGAAGAGCAGAGTTATTTGATTCCAAACATATTGTTCTGGAAACTAGCGACATTGTACCATCTCAGCTTCAAAATGTCATTAAACGTGTGCATACTGTCTCTTTAGAACACATACTTCTTCACTTGCTACTAAAGCCTCTATTAACTGAATTAGTCAGGTAATGAGGTATTCTGGCTAATTTAGCATTTATTAGAAATGTATTTTTCTTTCAATGCCTATTGTTGAAAATCTCTTTAAAATGCTTGCTCCCATTTTCCTGCCTGACTAAGCAGAGTCTTTTGAACACATTTAAATCTTTAGTTGTTAATTGGAGATCTTACAAGGACTTGGACTCATTATTTTCACAATAAATTCTTTTTTTACAGGCCTACAAATGTATTTATAGAAAATGTAGGAGGTGAGGCTGACTCTGCCCTGTCCTTTAAACTTTACCTCAATTTTTTGATACTTGTTAACTAAATTTTTTATTTCCATTTCTTTTCTTTTGACTTCTCAAAATGAAATGCAGAAAATGAATTATTATGTAAATTTTAAGGCCAGAAGGGAGTTTAGAATGAATGAATGAAAAGAGCACTTATTAAGCTGTTAGTTATTATGGGCTAGACACCGTAGTAAGTGTTGGGTATCTATCACTACTATCCAGGGTGGTTGTGAGGACAATATGAGATAATATTTATAAGGTGCTTTGCAAACCTTAAAGCATTATATAAATATTAACATCATCGCTGTTGTTTGTGAACAAGCAAGACAGTCAGGGTACTGGAGAGAGATTCTAAGTTCTGGTGAAGGGGGCGCAAGTAGGGGAGTTGGCGTGGAGGCAGCGTGGATTGCAATGGTCAGAGAGGTTAGAGATCATTCACACCAACTCTTTTCCTTTTCTGCAGATGAGGAAACAGAAGCTTAGAGAAGGGAAATGACTTGTACAAAATCATAGATTTTTAGTGGTAGAAGAAAGACTGGAATTCTGACTTCTTGACTCCGAGGTCCTTACGTTCACATTACCTCTGGTTAATTGTGTTCTGGATATTTGGGATTTTACATATCATAAAAATAATAATTAAACCCTAAAATAAAAACATTCTTAAAAATGTCTCCAAGTTTTCCCAGAATACATTAATACATTGGAGACTTGTGCATGTGTGGGTGTGTGTATGTGTTTGTGTATATAGCTATATATATATGTGTGTATGTGTGTATGTGTGTGTGTAAATATATACATATGTAATATATACATATAATGTATAAATACGTATTTAGAGCGTGTAACTTTAAATAAAGCCTGTCCTTAATTCTTCAAGGTTTCATATGTTTTTCCTCTTCATCTCACCTGCATTCTCAGATAATGAATCTCTTGGTGGTGCTAGAACATGTATCAGGCCCTGGCCTGAAATCAGAATTTGTAAATCAATCAGTGAATGAAATAGGAAAGCCTTGGCATTTCAGAAAAGAAGCTATTTTCCTGGCTGTGCAAACAATTTGAAATTTTTACTTTGAAAAGAAGCCCTCCTCCTTCAGGATTTTCCCCCTTCCCTTCGACAATTCCTGCATCGATTTTCATGGCTAACAGTGGACCGTGGAAAGCAGGGTGCTGTGCCAGAAAATGGAATCTCATTTCTAGCTAGGCATGAAAATTAGAGGAGAACTAAACCCCTCTCAGGACCAGATTCTCTTTAGCAGTGGGGCTCTAAGTGGGAGAAGCAGAAACAGTAACATTTCCGGTGAATTTGGTTCATGGAAATGAGCATTTTTATGCTCTACATAGTATGAAGACCATTTGAGACAAGCTGGCAAACCTGGTGCTGGAAGAAAAGTAGGGAAGGTCTTTTAACTGGTGTGCTTCATTTTATGTAATCCATGTGTTTTCAAAAAGCTGCATGTGAATCAACTATTTGTTAATGGAATGTGAATCATATTTAGTATAGTAAGGGAGATTAATATTTAAAGAAAGCTTGCAGTGAATTGCTTTATAGAATAGAGAATCTTTATTGGAGCAAGTTACCATCCTCCTATTTGTGCTTTTATATAAACCTGAATTTTTATTTTTTTTTTGGTGGGAGGTAGGGTGGGGAAGGCTAATGCATTTGCTTAAAGCAAGGGCCACTATAATAAATACATTGCTCAAGAGATTATCAGTAGAAAAAAATGTACATAAATACTAAACAATCAATTGAGAAAGAAAAGTGAAAAATTCAGTCAAATTTGTTGCTTCTTATCATGCAGAGATTGACCAAAACATACATATGAAATGCCTGATATGTGTATGTAGCATAATCAAAGGATGTGGATCTGCCTCCCATTTCTCCTCAGGCTCTCTCTCCTTGTATTGTGGTTGGCTTTGTGATCCCAGCAAGCATATCAAGGTTGTGTACCCAGTGGGCCAGCCACTCAGTTACAACTCTGTCTGGGTCCTAGGTAAAATCCTGATGTGGGAGAATTACACTCCTACTACTCACTACTTTAGCTTCTGAGCTCCCACCAGTGTATTTCCCATTTACAAAAATCAGTCACCATGACACCATTAACTCTTAAGCATAAAACATTTACTAGATAAGAGAAAAGCAAACAAAATTATAAGATGTACCCAATAGAAGGCAGTAACAAGACTAAAAAAATGGCGAATCCCTCATAAACCTGTGGGACATTTTCTGACCAACTCACACAGTGTCAGTAAGAGAGACTGCAAACACATAGCACTCTAGCAGTGAGATGTGAATGGGGAAAGCCATGTACCTGGATCAATTCATGACTCTAGATGGCAGGCCTTGTCCTGGGAGACTTTAGAGAGTAGTCCTAGCCTCACATGTCTGTCACCTGCTAGGCAAAATTGTTCCTCTGCTTTTACTTCCAATTTGGTCCTCATGGATTTCCTGCTGGGCAAATCTGCTTCCCTGCTTCTTTCAGGACCTTGTAGTAGTGACAAAGTCTTTTTGCTTACAGCCACTCTTAGCATATCTTTCTCACAACTGAATCTCTCAGCCATTGTAAGCTTTTAAGAAAACCTTTTCCTTCACTGTACATTGTGTATATTTCTGAAGTGTGAGATCTACATGCATCAATGACAAACACCAGTTGTATAGCTAAAAGACAAGATTTGTAATTTTTTTTACTTGATAAAAATATTTAAATTTTTTGGTGCAGAAGTCCTGAGAAAGTATTAATGCTCTTCTAGTGACAATCAAGTCCCCTAAGCCAGAAAACTGCTGTGCTCCTCAGATTGTAAATAGCAATAATGCCACGTAACTTTTCCCCAGCCAGGTCTTCAAATAACAGGGTCTTTTCTTCTGTCCAATCAGTTCTTAGCAAAGCTAAGCATCTTTTCTCAGAGAAGCAAATACAAAGCCCGTCTATCTCTTTGTTTCTTCCTTTCAAACCAGAGAAGGCAGTGTAGGTCAACATAGACATTCTGGGATTTTTTACCTCTAGATGGCACTAGGGAGCAATAAGTTCAGATTGCTTTCTACAAGGCAGCAGATTCTGTTTTCTTCCAAATATTTTCCAGCAGCTGCAAAGGCTCAGTCCCTGTCAGTTTGCTGATTCTATCTCTTGCAAGCAGTTCCTCTCATCACCTCCTGTGATGTCTGTCCCTGACTCCTCCTGTACTCAGCTTTTCTCCTGCTTCTGTCTTCACCTGGCCGTCTCTTACTCCACCTTACCTACGTTCTAATACCTGAGGAATTTCTCCCTTTCTAGTTGTAAATTGCAATACGGCCTAGTAACTTTTCTCTAACCAGCTCTGCAAATAGCAGAACATTTTCTTTTAACCAATGTGCTCTCAACAAAACTATCTTCTCACAGTAAAGAAAGGTACCATCCCCTTAAGTGAGCTTTTGTGTAAGTCTGGATTTTCTTAAATCCAAACTTCCATAAAAGACTGAATTTCCCCCTTCATTTCTCCCACTCAAACCAGAGAAGGCAGTGGAGGGCAACCCAGCCAAGTGGAGAATTTTCTCTCAAGGTGTCAACTCAAATCAGGGCATAAGTATTCATAACTATTAAGTAACTCATGATGTGAAGCTCAAAAGATCTACCTTGATATCCCAATAGTCTTTATAGGACTGCTTTCCATAGGCCCTGCACCACTATGTGATTTATAATTTCCCAGTGATAGATTTTAAAAACTCTGGAAACAATCACGTGCAAATAAGCTGTGGACCACAACATACCTGCAGCCCCTGTTTAGAGAGTGTACTATCTTCAAACAGACTCTCTCAATACATTTGTCTGCTGGGCTGCTCTCGCTCTCTCTGATCCTCGGAACAGCCTCTATCTCTCCTCAGTACTTTATGAGAAGCTATGTTTCTCCTCAGGTTGATTTTATGAGTTTTCCTGATATATGTTCTTTTGCTATCCCTTTTAGCAACCAAAATATCTACGCAAGAAAGGGACAGTGCATATAGGGGACAAAAAACTGATTGGTAAACTTAGACAAAGGAGTTAAGGTGATTTTCAGGTATAGATATAACCAACCCTCCAGCCTAATATTCTTTGAACTGCTAAAAGATGCATTGACTCTTCATGAGCGCTATTTATAAAAAAAAGTACTTAGAATGATTTTGTTGTACTCGTTTCAGAAAGCCCGCTTGGGGTTCCTTTATAAATATCAGGTTTATCTATAAACACTGGAAGCAATAAGTCTTTGGGAGAGAAATGATACCCATACTGTGTGACGCTGGATAAATAAACTAAGCTTGGTCACTGGACTCTTACATTACCCATTCAAAGCCCTTTCTTCATCTGAATGCAGAGGATAAGATGAGATAAAGATGGTACCCATGAGAGCCCAAAGTAGGAGCTGATTCTTTTGGGGGGTTCTGGACTTATTTTTTTACCGTTCATTTAAAAAAATTCAGTTCCAATTATCTCCCTCCTTCCACCCCTTCTCCCATCTATCAAGAAGACAAGCAATATAGTACCTACTACACATGTGAAGTCATAGAAAACATATTTTCTTATTAGCCATGTTGCAAAAAAGCAAGACATATAAAGAAAGTAGAAAATTGCTTCAGTGTGCACTCAGAGTTCATTAGTTCTCTCTGGAGACAGTAGGGTCACAAAGGGTCATTGGTCCCAGGGTCAAAAAACTAGTAGGTGTTTGAGACAAGATTCACACCTAGGTTTTTCTGTCCAAGTCCAATGTCCTATATATTATAACCATGTATGTCGTCTTTCTGGGAGTAGCAAGGGAATCTATACCAGCCACTACTGAACGAATATAATATAGTCAGGCTGAGAAAAGGAAGAGACCCATAGAGGGTTACATGGCTAGGAGAAACCTAACAGACAGAGTCACGAAGAGGTAAAAGTTGTGTTGAGAAAGGGAAGGAAACAGAAAAAAAGAGGGGACGGAGCATAAAGTCCACAAGGAAGGCAGTTAGCTTGAGAAATGAATGGAATAGGGAGAGAAGAAAAGATAGTGAATGTGAAGTATAATAAATGAGGGACATCCAGTCAGAATAGTCTGAGATACAGGAAAAAGTTGGGAAACTTTTACTGGTCAGAGAAAAAAATCTGGCAAGGGTAGGGAGTTTGGCAGGGAAGATATTGAGGATTTTTATTGAGATATAAAATTATCTTGACAAAGTTAATTTCTTTTAAAATTATGAACTTGCTTTGTTCTGAGTATTTGTTGCTCCAACAGCGTCACATGAAGAATGACAGACGATAAGCTAATTACCTCTGAGCTGGCAGCTAGATGGTACAGTGGGTAGAGCACCAGGCCTGGAGTCAGGAAGACCTGAGTTTAATCTGGCCTCAGACCCTTACTAGCTGTGTCACCTACCTGGGCAAGTCACCTACCCCTGTTTGCCTCAGTTTCCTCACCTGTAAAATGGGCTGGAGAAGAAATTGTATTTCTGCCAAGAAAATGACACATGGGGTCACAGAGTTGGATACAACAGAAATGAGTGAGCAACAACATCTGGGCCAAAACCTGCAGCTTAGTGTTTGAAAGAAAGCTGGAGGCAGAAAAAAGGAGAATAATCTCTTGGAGATTGGAGAGAAAGGAGCTGATTAGAAAAACATGGCCTTAGTTCCCTGGAGTGAAGTCTATATGGCCATGTGGTTCCTCTAGGGAACCAAATGGCCCCAGAGATAGTAATGGATTGAGGCATCAGCAGGGCAGTGAACAGTTCCTGTGCCAGGCTGAGAGCTACTTGATAAAGATTGCAGTTAAAGTTCATATTACTCAAGTCACTCATGGCCCATAACCAAAGCTTTGGGTTTATTCTGGGTTGAGCCCAGGGGGCTTCTCCATAAGGATAGTATTTGGCTCTTGTTCCTCCCCAGTGTTTCCTCTGGGAGTATTAGAATCCTTTGTTGAGTTGGAAGCAGTGGAGCCGAAATGGCAGAGAAATGATGGAGGTGTTGACCCAGGAAGAAAAGGGCTCCACCCAGATAACTCTGTAAGTCAGGAGGACTGTAATCATTCCTGGGAAGGGGAGCTCACTGGAGAGGAAAAGACAGCTGTCTTGATTGATTCTGGGCTCAGATATAATATGTCTTTTGCATTTTGGGGGTGCGTTAACTAAAGCCTATGCCATATTCAATGTGCAGTGCAGTACAAAGCTGGAGTGCTTGCAGAGGAGTTGAAGGCTTTTTTTTCTTTTTTGGTCACCTAAATGCAAGTCAGATTCTGATGTTCCAAGAGAAAATATTTGGTAGAGCAAAGAGTGTGATTATTAAGAAACTCTTTAGTTTGAAACCAGAGTAAAAGCAAAGCATTTGTTCTAGACTGGGGGTGGGATACCTGCAAACTTTAGGCCACATGTGGCCTTCTAGGTTCTTGGGTATGACCTTTTGACTGAGTCCAAGTTTTACAGAACAAATCCTTTTATTAAGGGGGTTTGTTCTGTGAAGTTTGGATTCAGTCAAAGGGCTGCACTTGAGGATCTAGAGGGCCACATGTGGCCTCAAGGCTGCAGGTTCCCCACCCCTGGTCTAGACTATGGACAACATGAGTTTAACATAAATCAAAATTGAAATATCTATCAATTATGTATGGTTATTACTATGAAATTGGAATGATCATAGAATATTAAAGCTAGAAGGAAACTTGGAGGTCATCTAATCCAGTGATCTCTAAAGTGAGATATGGGTCACTTGCAAATGAGGTACTGCACTATAGGCAGAAAGAAGATGAGAATTTTTTATTTTAATTTATTTTATCCTAAAAATTAACCATTACTAATATTTAATATATTAATTGACACTGTTAACCTCACTTGATCAGTGTACCAGATGGTCCCAGGCCGTGAATAATGTGTGTGGTATTCTGAAAAAGGAGTGGGAATTTCACAAAATAGATTTATTAACATTGGCATCCTCACTCATTCTTTGGCTTTCGCTTTGATGTAATATATTTTCTTTTATCTCCTTTCAGAGCCCCCCCCCTTTTTAGGGGACATCTTTATTCATTAATTTTTAACATTCTTTTTTTAAAAATAATTTGATTTCCAAATTCTGTCCTTCCCTCCTTCTCACTCCTGTCTCACCCATTGATAGAGAAAGCAATGTGATAACAATTATACAATGTGAAGTCATACAAAACATATTTCCCTATTAGCCACGTTAAAAAAAAAGAAATAATAAAAAGTAATAGACATAAAGAAAGCATAAAAAGTATGCTTCAATTCATACTCAGAGTTCATTGGATCTCTCTCCGGAGGTGGATAGCATCATGGGTCTTTTGGAATTGTCTTGATTAGAGTAGGGAAGACATATTTGATCATCATTACAGTATTGCTGTTACTGTGTACAAAGTTCTGTTTCTGTTCATTTCCCTTTCATCAGTTCATATAAATCTTCCCAAGTTTTTCTGAAACCATCCCCCTAGTCATTTCTTATAGCACAATAATATTCCATTACAATCACATGCCACAACTTGCCTAGGCATTCCCCAATTGATGTATATCCCTTGATTTCCAATTCTTGGTCAAAGAAAAGCTGCCATTGATATTTTTGTACAAACAGGTCTTTCCCCCTTTTCTTTAATCTCTTTGAGGTATAGACCTAACAGAGGTATTGCTGGGTCAAAGGGTATGCACAATTTTATAGCCCTTTGGGCATAGTTCCAAATTGTTCTCTAAGATGGTTGGATCAGCTCACAACTCCACCAGAAGTGTATTAGCGTACCTATTTTTCCACCTCCCATCCAGCATTTATCATTTTCCTTTTCTGTCATCTTAGCCAATCTGATAGGTATGAAGTGGAACCTCAGAGATGTTTTGCTTGATGAAACATATTTTAATTTAGTATACATGGTTAAGTGGATAACTTTATCTCATCTTGACACAACTGACCCTCACTTCGCAAAATAGAGGGATGGCTTTAAAAGATCTCTGAAAAGAAACCGGGGATTAAAGGTAATCCTCATAATGTGAGCTCAGATGAACAAGAACATAGCTGAGCATTCCTAGTACATGCTCTGCCTGCCACATAATGAGGCAAAAACAATGATGATATAAACAACTCTGACAAGAAGTTGGCTAAGAAAAATGAAATTATGGTGAAAATTATTTGAAATGTGGATTAACATTCACTATCATTAACAATCTGCTTTGCCCTAAGCATATATTTTGCCTTGAGATATTAGATAACATTAGTATGAAGCCATCCCAGTTAGCAAGATATTTAAAACTCTGATTTTGTTGCCAAAAGTGATGTAAACGTGTCATCTATAAAAACTTTCATATCTGTACACTTTAAAAACTTGGAAACAGAATGTTCTAATCTGTTAAAAAATCTTCTAAGCAAAAAACTTCAGTGGGTTTTGAACCAATTTGTTAAAAATATAAAAATTTTAACACCTTCTGATTAGTTTTTAAGAACAACTAATTAACATTAAAGAAGATGGAAATTTACTAGCTGAATTTCATACAAAAACTTATATAATTGGAGGATGGCAGAGGCAGTGTAGTTTTGTAGATGGAAACCTGGCCTCACAGTCAAGAAGATGTAGGCTCAAGTCTGCAAATACTGATTGCATGACCCTTGACAAGTCACTTAACCTCTCATTGCTCTAGGAGCTCCCCAAGGCTCTCTAATGGCTCCCACAGCTGTAGACATATGCAATAAGCCGACCTATCGTTCCTCTTGACTTCTTGGATAGTCTTTGCAGAAACTGGTGAAAATGGACATCTCCCTGGCAAGATTCTTCCCTCTCTTGTTCTACCTAAGATCTTTTATTTCTTTCTCAGTAAAGAGGTCCTTTATTATTGTTTTGTTTTATCTTTTCTAATCTGATTTTCTTCCTCTCCTCCAACTTCTGTTTGCTGTTTTTTGTCTGTTTGTTTGTTTTTGATAGATGGATTTGTTTGCTATTCAATATGTATGATGGTCTTTTGTGCAAACAGCTCTTTGGCAGCTAGGGGCTAAACTGGTGAGTATAAACCCTCTCCCCCAAAGGGCAATCAGGAAAGTGTTTTTCCTTCCAAATCCCTTAGGATCATACTTCTACACTAAAGATATTCGAAAGGTGGCAGATAGATATAACTCTATCTTGATACCCTTTTTGGAAGGATCATCTAATTTTGGCAGTCTTACATGGTGTCTGCTCCTCCCTTCAGCTAGACTGGGGGCAGTGCTGACCCAGTGATCCTTCACAATAAAGACAAAAAGCAGATACTTTGGAGATAGGCCAGATCAGATCTCAGATTATATTTATCCTTGCCACTCCTAAGCCAAGTCTTTATATTTAGACAGCATCCCCACCTCCCCATCTTCCCTTTATATATCTATTTTACATTAGTATCACAATTTAGTGAGTGAAGCCAAGACACAAGGTGGATTTGTCCAAGGTGGATTTGTGATTTGCAATCTTTGTCAGATCGCTCTTTCAGCTATGATAGCCATTAAAAAACATATCAAAATATTCTAAACTTAGAATCAGACCATTGTATAATTGTATTACAAATTATATAACAAATATTACAGACCACAATTTAAAAAAATGAAGCATATTAAATCATACTCCCACTAAAATATTATTATTAATCCTTTTAGTGAGAGCAAGTAGGTTTTGAGTTCTGTTAAATAAAATCCAGATATTAAAAATTATTTATTTTACCTCTATATCCTCTTAAAATTCTCACTTTATGTATATTTTATCTTATATTAGCCTACTTGTATATATAGCTGTATAATGTGGTTAATGGGGTAGTCTCTGCTCTATCCTGATGTTCCCACGATGTAATAGCATAGATGGGAAGCCAGGTATTATAGTGGATAGAAGCCTAGTCCAGGAATGAGGAAGAATTGAGTTCAAATCTGCTTTCAGATACTTACTAGCTATATGAACATGGGAAAACCACTTAAGCTCCATTTGCTTCAGTTTCCTCATCTGTAAAACTGGGATAATAATAACATAATAATAATACCTACCTCCTGGGGTTGTTATGAGGATCACATGAAACAGTAATTGTCAAATGCTTACTACAGGGCCTGGCACACGTTAAGGGCTATATAAATGTTAGGTTACTACTACTGCTACTACTACTACTACCGCTACTACTACTACTGATACTACTACTACTACTATTATCTATCTATCTATCTATCTATCTATCTATCTATCTATCTATCTATCTATCTATCTATCTATTACAAGTAGTATATAAATGCTACAAGACACAAAGAGGCACTACCCAGGACTTGGAGCTTCACAATTCTCATATTAGTAGGTCTCATTACCAGAGATTGACTACTACCACATGGTTACATTAAAAATTCTTCCTGGGTGTGAGGGAGTTTAGGGGAACCTCCCCTGTTTAGGGGAACTCTTCCTTACCACTCTAGCTCTTGAGTTGCAATATATTTTCTATCTGTACAACCAGCCAGTCATAATAATGATACTTTTAAATACTAAATATGATAATTTATTTAATAATAATTCAAAAGATATATTATGGATGCTAACATATTAAGGTGAATACATAAATAATAACATGTATCGCAATACACATGTAGACCTAGATTACACTCTCCCACCAATGCATTTAATGAGCTATGGAAAGGAGGAGCACTCGCTTTTGGGAATACAGCATGGAAATACATGAGGGAGGAAAGCATATTTGGGGAAACTCAAAGATCTCTACTGTAAGTAGGCTTCAATATCACTGGCACTTTCAGGAACTGTACCATATGAAATGGTTCTCTGCTACTTCACTGTTGATTCTTGCCTGTCTTCAGACGGTAGAAATCCTCTAGTTTTGTTTTGTTTTCTACTCCAAATAGCTTTTATAAGTTTTTTTCAATTATTTATTACTCTTGTGTAATATATTATATATATAATATATTATATATAACATATATATTATTCATATATATATATTATATATATGTTGTGCTTTGTCCTTTGTTTTCAAGAGGCCCATGACCCAGGGAGATGACGACATGATTTGCGTTGACTATGATTTGAGTGAGGGAGGACTATGCCTCACCAGCCTCACTTTCTCCTCCAGAGCCATCTGGGTCCAGTGGCCAGATACACAAAGGGTATTCGGAAGTGTTAGCTCCTAATGTGAATGCAGTAATTATCTTTAAGCTAAACAACTTCCGAGGTCATCAAACTGGCTGTCTTTGGACTTTACAGAGCACCCCAGCCATCCATCACTCACCCAGATGTTATATTCAATCAGAATGATGGAACAGTCACCCTGATCCTCTCAGGGGACACCGCCAGGAACCAGCCCTTAGGCAAAGCTTCACCTTTTTCCCACTCTAGGTGGAGCCAAAGGGCAATAGCTGCCACTGGATCTCTTGGCCCAGGATGGCAGTGCATTGATCAGTCAGGAATCAGTCAGTTAAAGCCTCCTTCCAGCTGACTCCTGCTATTTGCCTTAGCTGTAAAAGAGCAACTTTTCAGCATCCTTTTCCACCCCCTCCCTTGTAGTCTTTATGGAAATCACCTGATTCCTCCACGGCTGCTGCCCACTGACTTCTCTTGCCCATTCCGGCCACCTTGTCACTCACTTAAATGAGAGCCTATAGAGTTTCAGTAATTTGCCTTTTACTTAAGTCCTAACTTCCCAAATTTCTCCCATCAGACAGACAGTCCTATTTTAATCACACCTGTCTCTAAATGTTTGTGATTTCTCACATCTGTGTTTTCCATTCTTTAATCATAAAACATTTCTATGCAAATTAGTGACAGTATCCATCATGCATCTGCAACCCTCCAACAAAGCAGTAGTCTGTCTCTTTTGTGCCCTTCACACTCATATTTCCTTAATTTTTAATAAGAAAAAGGTCTTTCTCTGCCTGTGTATGTGACCAAATTGTTTCCACACAAAGGAGGCTCCATATTGGTTTTGGTTTCTTTTGGAGGGGGAAAGGCAGCACAATTGGGGTTAAGTGATTTAACCAAGGTCACACAGCTAGTAAGTGTGTAAAGTGTCTGAGGTCACATTTGAACTCACGTTCTCCTGACTCCAGAGCTGGTGCTTTACTTACTGCGCCACTTAGCTGCCCCATCATTCTATACTGTTAACAAAGAAATCCAAGCCCTCAAATCATTTTCTCTCAACGGTCTAATATCCCATCTGAAAGTCATGCTTCTTCATACTATAAAGGAGGAGGATGAACATGAGTACTGTGAGTTTGGGGGAAATGCTCTCTGCCCAGATAAGGAAACATCAGAGGCCAAAGAAACAGATGTATGGGGTCGTGCCAGTTGAAACCCTCAAGCTATATTTTATTCTCCTCCTTACTGGCAACATCAGGTTGAGCCAGACTGGTTCCACCTTGAAGGAGACGTCCATTTTCTTAGAAATTACTAACTACACAGAAATGTATTTTCCTGTAGGAAGTAGGAAGATCCCACCCGATCTTTGTCAACTTCTGTGCTTTGGAGGCTTTTGTACTCTGGTCTCTCTTCCCCTATATCCTCTCACCATTTCCTTTCAGCCCTTGAATACTGCTAACTTGACTGCTTCCTCTAAGTGGGCCTAAAAAGCTGTAAAAACCCAGTCTGTAGACTAAACAGGTGAAGCTGCTACCAGGCAGAGTAGTCTTCCTCGGCCTGCTAATAAATCTTTTTTCTTTTCAGTTTTTCCTACTTGTTATTTGACCCCAATTAGCAAAGCTAGCTGGTAGATGAAATTCTCCCAGAACTCTCCAAGAACATAGGCTGAGAAAACTCCCTCAATGATACACATATTTTAACAGTATATTAAATGAAGTTCTTTTCCTATTCATATTAGATATCAAAATGCTTCCCCCCCCACAACAGTGGAAATACCTTCTATTTTTGATGATAAATACATGTTTCTTTTTTTACCCCCAAATACTTTTTTCCCATGGCCCTTTCATTATTAATCAATTGTTCCAAATGAAAAAGACCTTGTAGAGACAGTGTACTTTGTGTGTATATATAATTTATAAATAAAAATACATATGTCAGGGGTGCATAGTCAACTTCTTTCTTACTCGTAGGGGTGTGTGTCAAAAAAGTCTGGAGTCCACTCATCTAATTCAAACTCTGTTTTTTTTTTAAATGAAGAAACTAAGACTCTGAGAGTTAAAGTGGTTTCCCTAACAAATATGACTAGTCAGTCCTTCCCAATGGGATAAAACTGAGCTGCATGGATGTTATTTGTGTCTATCGGCTTGTGTTGTCTCCTTGGGGAGAATGGGTCCTAACCAAGAAGCCAGCCTGTGGAGGAAGGTCCTGTGCTGCCGGTACCATATTTGATGATTGAATTTCCCTTTAGATGGTAGTAATAAAGTGAGAATCCAACTTCTACCAGTGAAACATACAGTGCTTTTTTTTTCCTTTGCTATACTCTAGGCACTGCTGCTCTACTTTCCAAATTACTTTACCAGAGACATTGCCGAGGAATAAATAGTTTAGCCACTTAGTTCAGCCCTTCCTGGGACCCCACAACCTTATCTGCAGCCTGGACATTTTTCACTCTGTTGCTACACATTTACCTTGCCCCTTCTTTTTTCTACCTCTTGCTTTAGGAGCTATAGTCACGACCATTGCCCCTGGAATGTGCATGTGAGTGGATGGCCTTGTTGTTCCACTAACCACTTCTGTGAATACCCAGACCAAAAAAAACCTCCTCTGGCTAAACTACCCTGTACTTGTGCCTTTCCCTTAGGATGTAAGCTAAGCTCCTTGAGGGCAGAGACTTTTTCTCTTTTACATTTGTATTCCCAGCATTTATCTCAGTGTTTGGCACATACAAAGTGATTAATATGTGCTTTTACATCAACTCATTTACTCATTTCTTCTCACACATCTCCATGTGCATTAGTCTATCACATTCCTTTATGAGAGAAGAAGCCAAATGAGAGCAGACCTGGAAATAAGGCTTCATATGCTCTGGGATTAGGGTTTTAGGCCAGTTCTTGCCTGATCCCTGGTTGCAAGTACTCCTTTAAAGCTGTAGAAGACAACCTCAATGGGCCCTCAAACAGCTAAATTGTTGTTGCTGGAAGAAGTCAGTCCTGGGTTGATTTACTTATAATTCATTCTGACTATTAGCCCTTCCAAATAGCTAAGCTCTTCTTTGAATGTGTACAGTCCATTTCTTGACCCAAAATTATAGTATTTCTGGATCAAAAGTTACTTCTGTCATCTATGTCACCTTCAGACTAGCCTCCCTTCTCTCCAATAAGTTCATTATCTCCTCAGAATCTGTCACAGTCTCTGCAGAGATCAAGATCTTCTTCAAGCTATGACAAGTGATTGAGAAAGGCTTGAGTGGACAAAATTGGAATATTGCACTGATATGCAGTAACAGAAGGAGACAGAGGTCAAGGACAGGGGGGGTCCTTCCTAGGGAAGGGCAAATTGGGGCAGTATAACAAGAGCCTAGGGAGAGGGAGTAGACCTGGGATTTCACTGCGAAGAGAAATCTGGATGAGGAAACTCTCTCTACCAGTGCAAGTTTAACACTTTCTGTACCAGTTATAGTCTTAGAGAACTACTGGGGGCACTGAGAGGTAAATAAAATGGTTTGTTCAGGGTCATACAGTCAGTTTGTGTCAGAGGGGTCTTTCTGACTCTCATCTGATCTTTTGGCATCTCAGCCACTATGACAAAATACTAATAACTGACATTTACACAATGATCTGAGGTATACAATACAAACACTCAAATTCATCTAACTATGCTTACTGATGCACCCAGACAAACTTGTCTATCCTGACTCTTGAATGAATGGATGAAAAAGTGTTTAATTCTTACTATGTGCAAAGCACTTGCTAGGTGTTGAGTTGTTATTCAGTCATGTCTGACTCTCCATGACCTCACTTGGGGTTTTCTTGACAAAGATACTGGAGTGGTTTGCCATTTCCTTCTCTTGCTTATTTTACAGGTAAAGAAATGGAGGCAAAAAGGGTTAAGTGACTTGCCCAGGGTCACATATCTAGTAAATAACTGATTAGCGATTTGAACTCAGGTGAGTATGCCTTCCTGATTTCAGGGCTGGCTCTCAATACACTGTGCCACCTAGATGCCCAGGTGCAAGGCATACAAATAGAAAAGCAGAGACAGTCGCTGCTCTTGAGGAGCTCCAATTCTGATCAGAGAGACAACACATATAAAGACCTATGGTCCTTGATAATAGTCTCTCCTCACTTCTTCCAATCCCCAAGTTCTATAAAGTGACCAGATTGCTATTTATAGCTATGTGCCTCTTAATTCAACATAAAAAAGTTAGGGAGTATATTTCTAACATCTTTGTGCTTCCCATAGGGTTTTGAAAAGAATTGAATTTGGAATGCTACAGTGACCTAGATGGTTAGATATTGCATTAATTTGCAATAACTATTTTTTTCTCTTGCTTCTGTGATGCTAATCTTTTCTTTTTCCAATCCGTAGCTGAGTACAAAAGAACCAGAAATTTGAGTTATCAAAACCCACAGTTAAGAACAGTTTAAGCAATCTGTTTAGATCCTAAAACTACCACCGGGGGGAAATTGTGGGTAAGGCATTATTACTGAGGGAAAAATCTAATTGTTCCCCCAAATAAGGCATTTTAGGAAGTGATTTACTTTCTCTTTCTTCCAGTCTCCAAAGGCTTCATAGTTTGTTGATTAGACAATGAAGGGTTATTAGAAAAAGAACAACTGATAACACCAATATTCATTGAAAAAAGATAGGTTACACTTCAGCTTTGGTAAATATATGTTTATAGCAGCATATGACTCTTATAAAACTTAATATTTCAATAATCTTCTGTTGAGAGTAATGTATGAACCGATTACCAAATGGACATTTCAGACAGGTTATCAGGGCTCATTATGAATGATTATTTGCAGTTCAAAATCTATTTGGAATAGCTCTGTGAACAGCTGATTCCTTTGACTAAGTGCATTTGGCCAAAATACCTTTTGCAAAGTCACTTTCATGTTTTCAAGAGTCACTATAACCAATTTTATTGAATGCCTACTATATGTAATATCCTATCTCAGATTTCTTGCACAGTCCTTGAAGATCAGCTCACCTTAGCACCACTTCAGCAATATAGTCATCTTTGTCCCTTAGTTCAAAGGGCTATCTTGATCTTTATCATATTCATAGGATTGGCCAAACTTCAGTGGTAAAGTGCTTCCTCTATTTCCATGGCTGAAGTTTGAAAACACACTTAATCGGCAAAACAGCTATTTGCAGTTTAATGGGTCCTTAGCTCAACAAACAAGACCAGTAGGCAAGCCATTAACTTTCTGATGGGCAACGTTGACCTGGCTCTTTGTTCCATAACATGGTAAGCTAACCAAACATGTTCTCTTGTAATAAGAAATCCATGGAGAATAATGAGTTTAACATGAACAATTACTCTGACTTAGTCTCTTTTTGCTAAATGACATTTGTCATTAGAGTCCATTTAATGTGTCCCTGCTAAAAATGACTCTACTTATCTTAATTAGTCAATTGTATAAGTAACTGGGGAAAAGTACACAAATCCCCAATTCTTCAGGCTATCTAAACTAATGAAAGTCTGGGGAAATCTAGGTCCTTACGTTGGAAATGGTTGGTGTTCAAATTAGAAGTTCCAGGAAATGATGATGATGGCTCTGTCAATTCGGAAGTAAATTCAATATTGTGTCAATTGATGTATACCTAGCAAAAATGCAGAGAAGAGAATGCTAATGTTGATGGAGAATATGTAGACTAGATGAGGAATTAATATAAACATATTTCCCTCTTTTTCATCAAGATTTAATCTGTGAAGCCTGGTGAAAGGACAAGAGGCTCATTATGATGTTTCTGACTCCAGAAGAGAAGGCTTTTTTTTTTTTTTTTTGCGGCTGCCTAAATGAGCTTCTGTGAAGTGCCAACAGCTCATCTCTCTGTGGCAGTACAGTAAGGCTAAACTGATTTTTGGTTCTCTCTAGCCTCTGTTTTCTATACCCTTCTCTCTATTTGCTCATATAGTTAGGTGGCACAGGGAGAGAGCTCAGGACTTGGAGTCTGAAAGACCTGAGTTTAAATCCTGCCTCAGATACTTACTAGCTGTGTGACCTCTAGACAAGTCACTTGACTTCTATTTGCTTCAGTTTCCTCATCTATAAAATGGGGGATAATAATAGCACCTATTGATGTGGATACAGCCTATGATGCCCTAAGGGTTCAAAAAATATTAAGGGTTGCTTTTTCCAGTACTTTGGGAAGCCCCTCCTGAGCAGGGTTGGGGCTTATTCTGTAATTTGAGGGTGTCCTAAAATCCTTTTCCCTTTCTCTTGAAATACCATAAAACTTCTCCTTAACTTGTACCAAAAGAATTGCTTTTGTCCCCCTTATCCCTAATCTTTAACCTGTGTCCCTCTTATACTTAATCTTTAACCAACCGTAAAACCCTAAAAATCTTCCTGTCCTTAATTTTTAACCATTATAAGGCCCTAAAAACCCATAGGCCATATAGCTTTCTGCCTATACATGCCTAGTCTCCCAAAAATCAATACCTTTTACTCAGCCCTGTGGCTACAATAAAAGGTCCATGTACTTTTTCACAGAAATAAAAGCGGCTCTGGATGGTGAGAAGAACATCGTCTAAGTGAATTCTTTCACGCTTGAACCTCTCTCCCGACTTTGATCTCAACACTACCTCCCAGCGGTATGAGAATCAAATGTTGTTGTTGTTTGTCCTTCATTCTAGAAGAGGATCATGGCCTCAGGAAGATGATGCCATGACTTGCAAGTGAATTTCAAGTGAGGGAGGGCTGTGCAAAATTCACCAGCCTCACTTTCTCCTCCGGAGCCATCTGGGTCCAGTGACAAGATATAGA
Organism: Phalanger gymnotis; assembly: GCA_028646595.1. Classification (NCBI taxonomy): domain Eukaryota; kingdom Metazoa; phylum Chordata; class Mammalia; order Diprotodontia; family Phalangeridae; genus Phalanger; species Phalanger gymnotis. The sequence continues at coordinate 331,105,518 of CM053622.1, forward strand.
TCAATACGGCTAGAGATGGCCCCTCTGAGAATCAAGTGAGATAATATTTGGAAGGAGCTTTGTAAAATTTAAAGTTTTACATAAACGCTAGTGGGCTATTTATTAATCCCTGGGCTAGTTTTTGAGTAAGCTTTGCAACAGGTCCCAATGCCTTCAGGCTATTTATCCCCTTTCTTTGAGTAGCTAAACCAGTTTCGCCTTCCTCTTATTCCCAAATCAACCCCCAACACAAAACCTCTGTTCTTGCTGGTTTGTCAGCTGGCTGTTGGACAGCATGTGGTTAAACTAATCATATTAAATGATTAGGAGAAGAATAGACTCTAAGTTAATATAGTGATCCTGCCAAAGGCATTTATATTTTAAAAGAGACTTCCAAATAATGAAATTTTAGACCATAACAGCAACCAGTGGGAAGATATTTTAGGACCTAAGGTCCTTTTTTTATGTCCTTTAAATCAAATCATGTCCTCTAGCTATTTTCTGCAGGTAAACACCTGCTACTCCTGATATAGCTAGCCCTGCTAAAGCAGTTCTAAAACCAATGGGAACCTAGTCTTCTAGAGTTCCTCCTACCCTTGGTTGCTGCTCTTTTTCTCTGAAAGTCAAAGTTGGCAGCCTACCTGACTATATGTAGGTTACGTATCACACTTGCAATGTAACACAAAGAGATCAATTATGGCAATTATCCAGATAAATTAGGCTGTCCTGCATTGAAATTCCCAGTTTAGCTACTCTTAGCAAATTCACTCTATCACTCAGTTCTTTCAAATTTCCCCCTAGGGTCACTCAGCAAGCCATCTAAGTCAGCCTATGGTAGGATTATTTCGTTCTTTTGTATTCTACAATCTCATGGGAAGAATCTGGTGTGGAACCAGAACTCTGCTACATGGCCCATGCATTCTTATATAATATAGCCATGGACTGTTTTTAAAAAAATTCTTTTCTATCAAGTAACAAAAGTCTGTTGGCTGAAAAGGCTACTTTTCTGAAGCTCTGCCTCTTGGCCCCCACCTGTTATAAGCATTCCATCTTTGGTTGGCATTGGGCTGGTGTATTTTGAAATCATAGCCATAGAAAAATAGCATCTCTCTATGAAAATAGGACCAATCTCCTAAAATATTGACATATGGCTGTGCTTTATTTAACGCCAGTCAATCAAACCCACATTTATTGAATGCTTGATCCGTATAATAGTTTGTGATCAATTTCTGTTTTGCAAAGAAGTCTAAGGAATGATTCTTGCTTAGGGAGGAGGAGGCACTGAGGCTCTTAGACTGTCTGTGGAAGCCAGAGAAATACACGAAAAGAGAAACAAAAAATGGTGCCAGATGCATGGTCCTCCCAACTGGAGACTTGGGCATAATTTGTTCATCTGGAAAATGTAGATCTTCCCAGACTCAAATTTCAAGCCTGCTGCAGTTGTCCTCAGCTCTGTTTGCAGATCAAAGGAACCCTGGTACCTTGAGCCCATCTAATAGATTACCATTGATTGTCATTTGGAGAGCAGAATTAAGTGTTCTTAAACATTTTGTGAAAGGATGTGGAACCCTGTTTACAACACCGTATCAACTAGCTTGTGATTGCCATATAAACTAGAAGTACAAGGGAGCAGAAAGTGGTTGGATTTCCACCTCAACTACCTTTAGAATTGTTTACAATTATTCTGAAACTTCTTATTAACATAAAATGTGCCAACTTTCTTTTCATGGAAATAACTACAAACAGTGGTTGGGAGTTCTAAAGAAGCAGATTTAGGACTGATATTGGGGAAAAAACTTACTAATGATTAGATCCATCAGAAAGTAGAGTGGGAGACCTGAAGAAGTGGGTTCCCCATGACCAGAAGGCATTTATCAGGTATGTTCTAAAGGGGAATTTGGGAGCAGGTACAAGTTGAGTAAGTTAGCTTCCGAGATCCCTTCCAGCTCTGAGATTCCACGCTGCTACAGAGATCATTTTGACACTGATCTGATTGGAGTATTCCACCAATTTCCAAGAGCTTTTCTTTTTCTGTGCCTGATTCATAGATCTGAATATGGCTCCTGCTTAGATGGATAGGTGAATGTGTTTGTCCATAGCAGGTTGCTAACAGTCATCCTTATCAGAGCAATACTCCAATTGGAAAGTGAAAGGAGATAGAGGGAATCTCAAAGAGAAAAATAGTTTTAGGCTCTCAGTCTCAATTAATTAAATTAGATTAATTTTACTTCATATCCACAAGCATTTATTAAGCATCTGTTTGGTGAAAGGCATGGGGCAAGGTGCTGGCAATTCAAAGCAGAAAAAAAAATCCCTGCCCTTAAGGTACTTATATTCTAATGAAGAGGAGGGTATCTCATACACAAAAAGAAGTAAATATAAGATAAACTTCTGGGAGAGAGTAATAACAAGTAAGGGGGCTTGAAAAGGCCTATAGATTCATAGATTTAGAGCTATAATTGATCCAGGTCATATAGCCCAGTCATTTCATCATACAGATGAAAAACAAAGTAGGCTCCAGACAGTATGAGTTACTTGTTCATGATTGTATCACTAGTATGTTGCAGAGTTGGATTGTGAGCCTGGTTCTTCTGACTTTAAATTCCCTTTCTTTCCCCTATGCAATATTTCCTATAGGAGGCAGACCCCTAGTTGAACTTTGAAGGGAGTGAAAAATTCTAGGAGGTAAAGACAAGTAGGAAGTGTATTCCCAACATTAAGGGCAAATGCACAGAGGCTGGAGATGGAATGTCAAATTCAGGAGATAGCAAGCAGGATAGTTCAGCTAGCAATCAGAATGTATGAAGGGGAGTAACAGGAAATATGTGTGGAAAAGTAGTCTGGAGCCAGATTGAGAAGGGTTTTAAGTGCCAAACTGATGAGTTTATATTTCATTCTAGAGGCAAGAGGGAGCCACTGAAGCTTCAATAGTCAGGATAGGCCTATGTTTTAGGAAAACTAATTTTTATAGCAGTGTGATTAGAGGGAGGAGAAACTGGAAACAGGAAACCAAGTAGGTGGTTATTGCAATAGTCTAGGGGAGGCGTAATAATGGCTTGAACTAGGATCATGACTTTGTGAACACTAACAAGGGAATGGGTGGGAGAAATGTTTTAGAGGCAGAACTTAGTGACTGACTAGATATTCAATGAATATTTATTATTTAATACCCAATATGTACAAAGCACAATGGAAGGAAGCTGGTCCAAATTACATTGATCAAAAACCCCAATTCTGTTCCAATTCCATTTAACAATTTTGTCCCTCTTCTCCTCTAGCCAGACATGTATTGCTTTGCATTTGTCAAGACAATCTTATTTGCACAGTTTTCTCTTTACGTGGGAGTGCTGGTATCCACTGCTTTCATTTGCCACTCTAATTGCTTCTCTGTGTTGCTTGAAATGACTCAACCATGTTTGAATTAATTTCATTTTAAAGCAAACTCCTGCCATGTACATATGACTTTACCTTCGTTAACATAGCTCTACATTTGCCAAGTTTTAACCTTTCATCCTTAATGATATGAAAACTCATTTATTTGCCCTAGATTTCAGTTGTTAAAGTCTACTTATTTGCATTTGCCCACACTCTTTTGAATTTAAGATGTAGAAGTCAACTGTTGGGACTGATTTCTTGCTTTTGTAATATTGAAAAGAGCAGTACATTCTAACTCCCTTCTGATACTAGGTTAATATATTTTGATTTCAAGTTTAATTTGTAAAAACATTCCTAACCTTTTCAGGTCCTTTTTATTAAATCTTTTTTTTCAAATACAGAAATCAAATAAATAGCATATCAGGTTAAAAAATCATGAAGCCATAGAGAAAAATTTAAATAGATAATTCTAGTTTCTTTTTCTTTGACAGAATCAAAGTGGTTCTTCCAATTATTCATCTGGATACCCTATTATTTATATTAGCATATGAAATATTGTTTATATTAGCAGGCCCATCTATTCTCTAAATACTACAGTGGGCATTCAGAATCTAAATGAATTTAAGCAAATGGCTGAGAATTGTAGAATTTGAATATAAAGAGCAATTTATATGAAACTTTCACTGTCACTATTTACAGCCTGGGACATCCCTACCTACGACTCTCTTGAATGAAGCTGGATCTGTAAAGATTGAGATAGCATATTCAGAGCACTTTGCAAAACTTAGAGTGCTATATAAATTCTAGCTGCTATTCCTATTATTAATTATTAAAAAGTTTGGAATCAGTGATGAAATAGAACTTTTCAGGCAATACGGATACCTAGTTAACGAGCTCTTTCCTTGTATAGAATGGAATCCTGTCTTAACACTCAGGATCGTAACAAAAGCCTGACCAATCGCTTTAAGGAAATCCAGCCACATCATTTTATAGGTGAGGAAACAGGCTCAGAGAAGACATGTGCCATTCCTAAGGTTACAGAACTAATTACTAGCAGAGCTGAAACTAGAGCCCAGTTCCAAAATAACAAGGCAATTAGAAAATGAAAGCCGTTTTCTAGGGAAGGTTGGTCTTGAACAGAGAGAACAGAGGCAGGGCCCAAAGTATGGGACTTGTTAGCTCAGTACAGGCATGTAGCCTGAACAAGGTGGCTAGTAGTAGGAATCGAATGGAAGGGACTGAGAGATATTAGGAAGGAGGGAAGGATAGGACTTAGCAACCACTTGTATATTAGGAGCAAAGGAGAACAAAGAGTCAATCACAGAACTTCAGAGTTGGAAGCGTCCTCAAAGGTCATCTATTCTTAGCTAAATAAGAATTTGTGCTGTAGCATTACAGACGCGTTCATCTTGCCTCCAAATAAAGACTTCTAGTAATGGGGACCACCACCTCAATCTCATTCCACTTTTGGAAGACTCTGTTGATTGAAAGTTTTTCTTTATAACAAGCCAAAATCTTTTTCTCTTCAATTTCTACTGATTGTTCCTTGATTTGCCCTCTGGAATCAAACAAACCAAGACTAGTACTTTTTCTACTATTGTTATAATAATACTGTAATTATAATAATAATTTAATTTCTACTTGTACTTCTTCTACTTGGTAATCCTTCAAATACTTGGAGAAATTATATTATATCCTTCAAAAGTCTTCTCTTCACTGTGATAAAGTTATGTTTTCCAGTCATCACACCATCCAGGATGCTTTACCATGGACAATCTGTCTACCAAGACAACATGTTTACCAACAACTCTACCAAATCAACATGTCAAAACAGGACTCATCATCATCTCTCTCAAACTTTCCCTTCCTTGCACATTTCTCTATTACTGTTGATTATTCACTTGCAGTTTCTCCACATATCCAATCTTCTGCTAAATTCTGAATTTTTTTTTACTGTCCCAACATCTTTCATATATATCCCCTTCCCACTACTCACTCAACCATCGGCCCTCAGCATCTCATGCCTGATCTATTGCAATAGCCTATTGGTCAGTCATTTTGACTCAAGTGTGTCCCAACTCTAGTCAATCCTCCTCTCAGCTGCCAGGATGATCTTCCTAAAGCACAGGCCTGACCACATCACTCCCCTACTCAATCAAATTCCACTGTCTTTTTATTACCTCCAGGATCAAATATAAAATGCTCTATTGGGATTTGGAAGCTCTGCTACCTTTCCAGTCTTCTTACACTTTACCCTCATCTACCTGGCAACACTGGGTTCCTCAGACACAATATGCCATTTCCAAACTCTGCATTCTCGTTGGCTGTTCCCCATGCCTGGAATGTTCTTCCTCCTTACTTCTGGCTCCTGGCTTCCCCAGCTTCATTCAAGACTTATCTCAAATCTTACCTTCTGCTAGAAGCCTTTTCTGCTTCCCTATGATAGTGCTTTATTTATCAAAGCTACTAAACATGAACCTTGCCTCTACCTTATTTCAATCCCCAGCCAAGTCTTCACTGAAATAAGTAATATGGGCAACATTTTCCCCTTTTAAACTCTGGAAGTATTTTCAAGGACCTTTTTTGTTAGAGTACCTCAGTCAGGTAGAAACACCTATAATGTCGAATCTTGTGCACTTTGGTTGAGACAGGGAATTTAGTGTTTTATCAGTGAATATTTTTAAATGGAGTTTCTTATTAAGTTTTTTCGTCTTCTGTCAGAATCACTAATAGTACACATTAAACAGTTCTCTTTAAAATTTCTAATTAATAACTAGGTCTTACTAAATGATTCGTGTCCATAGGTAACCTATGACTTAAATGGAAGCTTATTTTGAATAAAATAAAACTATCTTTTATGCTCTACCATATGATAGAATGTAAATAAGCCCCTTGAAGGCAGAGACTTCTAGTTTAGTGCCTAGCATAGTAACTGGCACAGAGTAGATCCTTGATAAATATTTGTTGATTAATTGATTGAGAACTAAAGAATTAAATTTATTCAGTCAATATTAATTCAAAAAATGTGAAATGAACTTCTATTACATGCTTGCTGCTTTGCTAAATTTGGTGGGAGACAAAGAGAAGAAGAGATGGTCCCTGGCCTTAGGTCCCTTACACTCTTGACCATCTTAAAGTTACAAAGAAACTTCTTCAAAGAGAAATATAAATTGGTCTCGAACTCAAAAAAAAAGCCTCTTGGAAGAGCTCGAAAAGGATTTTGAAAATCAGAAAGGTAGAAGAAAAATTGGGGTATATGTATAGAATGATTATATATACTTATACATATACACATACACATATATATATACATATATATACACACATATATATACATATAATCCCCACACACATACATATACATATACACATACACACACACATATAAATGTGCATATACATATTTGTGTCTAATGGTAACCATCTTGGGGGGAAAAGGAAAAAAAAGAAATTATAACTTTCTTATAAATTTAAAAGGAATACCAAGTTTTATACAATAGATTTGGAGATTCATGTGTAATCTTTTTAAAAAAATTATGCTGTATTATGCAAATTCTTGTTTTATTCCATAAATAAAAAGTAAAATAAATAAATTTATTTTAAAAAGAAAAGAAGAAAGAAGAAAAAAGAGCAGGAGCTGTTTTTGTGTGCTCAGAACCTACCACAATGCCACATATACAGAAGGCACTTAATAAATGTTTATTGTATTGTACTGGATTAGATTGGATAGTATTCCCCCATCTTCACCCATTTCTACATGTTGAAGTTTTCCCCCATCTACAAAATCCAATTCAGGTACCATATTCTTCATGGTTCCTTGATCCCTTGCCATCCCTTTCCCAACTTAAAAGTGACACCTGCTGGGGCAGCTAGGTGGCACAGTGAATAGAGCACCAGCCCTGGAGTCAGGAGGACCTGAGTTCAAATCCGACCTCAGACACTTGATACATGTACTAGCTGTGTGACCTTGGGCAAGTCACTTAACCCCAATTGCCCTGCCAAAAAAAAGTGATACCTGCCTTCTCAAACCACACATGTGACTATTTAGACCTTTTCTATGCACTCAGATCCTAGTTTTTCCACCAATGTCCTACACCATTATGTCTTTGTCACATGGAGCTGACTCTGGGTTCTCCAAGCTATTCCCCTGGAGTACTTACTCTGGTAGGTTCTCCAGTGCTGGTAAAGCTTCTGTTACAGTCTTGGCAATAGCCTGGCTCAGTTTTCTGAGGATCATCCTTCCTAAGTTCACCATCAATGAGTTGCCTACTGAATGAGGACTCTTTGGCTATGGTAATCCAAAAAGCAAAGAAAATTGTGAAATGGCTTCAGTCTTCAGTCATCTCCTTCTTTTTTTTTTCCAGTCATCTCCTTCTGCAGCTAGAGTGACCATGGTGAGTTTGGTGACCACGGAGTTTGGTGCTGACAGGAAAGGGAATAAGAGGTGCTAAGAATCATATGTTGTTGTTGTTTAACTATCATAATTATACATTTAATTCAGTTAACTCAACAAACATTTTTTAAGCTTCTACTTTCTGCAAGGTCTGTGCTAAATGCCAAGGATCTGAAAACAAAAATAAAAAACTAGTCCCTATCCCACATGAAAAATTAGATATGGCTGCTATTTAAGTAACTCTGCAATGGTTTTATAAACCATTTTATGAAGTTTTATAAATCTATAAGTTTTTTAAACTTAAAATACATTATCTAATTGAATCATTATGTCAACCCAATGGAGTAGATACTATAGATATTATCATCACGTATAGAGGAGGCTGAGATATTTCAAGTGACTTTCCCATGATCACAAGCGTCTGAGGTAGATTTCAAACTCAGATTTCTCCTGACTTGAGGTCTACCATTTTACTTATGCATCATTATTTGTCATATGTTAATATTATTTAAACTTAGTTTTATGTTTCTAAAAAAATTGTCTAACCCAAAAAGCTTACTATAGAGGTCAGAGGAACTCAGGGTTCCAGAAGTTCCAAATGGTTGTAAGGAATGCTTAGACCCCTTCCAATGCTTGTTTTGGATCCCTTCAATCTTGTTTTGGGTTTACCCAAAGTAGATTGACTTAACTCCTGATATGCATCTCAAACTTACCCTTCTCTTGGAGACCACCTATTGCCCTACATGAGGCCAATTAGGCACATGTTCTTAGGCCTTTGTCTGAACTCTACATAATATAACCTCACAAAAATTTATGGAGGGAGTCAGCCCTTTTTATGGCATGCACTCTCTCCCTACCAAATGACCTAATAAATTTCTTTCTAAAACTATTTCAGATTTTGAGGTTTTTGAATAACACTTTTCACTACCTTGAACTGGACTTTAAATGTGAGATCTTTGAATAAAGAAAAACAAGTTATGTGCTATGGGAAGAACAAGGAGTTGAACCACACCAATATTTTCTTTTTGTTGTTATAAATTAGATCAGAAGACAAAATAAAGTTGCTAATTAATGGAAGAGTGGCTCACAATTTCCCCTCAGAGAGAATAATAAAGCATTTAGTGAAGTTGGTTTCATTGTGCGCTGAAAGGTAATAAGGATCATCACTTGAAGGGATGCCAAGCATCTTACCTTGAAGTGATCATGATGGGCATAAATAAAACATTTCCACGAAGATAAGTGAAGCTTCAGGGCCTCATCTATTAGAAAAAAATGTAGAAGAGAAGAAATGTAATTAAAACTTCATAAATCTGTCCAAATAAGGTCCACATCCATCTTGATAATTTGGATAATTCAGTATGATTGTGAGTCTTGGGGAAGACGGTGAAAATATATTGAAAAATGTTATTCAGGATTAAAAGGGACTGTGGGGCGGCAGAAAGTTCACTAGGTATGGAGTTAGAGAACTGGAGTCAAATGTCACCTGTATTAATGACTACTATCTCCTTGTAGGAGGAAGGCCGAATTTATGATCTCAAATATAATCATGTATATGTTTGAATGGTCCGAAATCGCAAGGTATGAGAGATTCTCTAAGGAGAAAACAACAAGAAAT
>CM053622.1:331115379-331131185 GCA_028646595.1 Phalanger gymnotis
TTTTGCATGATTTTTAGAAAGCCTTGACCTTGAATAAGTGTGCTCAGAGACACAGCAAAAAGATAGCATACAGACCCAAGGTTTTTTCTATTCAACCCCTTCCTAGGGACCATGTTACTTCTCCTTATTCTGTAATATTGCCAAGGCCCCTGGAAACTATCTTCATGGGCAAGGTCATTCAGCCCCAGAAAAGAACTTGAATTATGTAGGTCCTAAACAATGAACTTAGCTCGCTGAGAAACTGAAAGTTTATGTACAATAGATAGAAAGGATTCTAATATTTGGCTTTTACACCAAAACAAGTTTAAAGTGGAGAATGAAAGATGGTTAATTAAATCTCTTATGTATGTGCGTCCTGGTAAATCTTTATTGCTTATTGCACCTCTGTATCTGACTCTAAGCTGTGATTGGTGTGACTTGCTGTTCAAGGTTAAAAGACACTCGGGACCATAATTAATTGAATCTGGGTATAGTTGTCTACATTACATCAGTATCCGAGAGAAATGCCACAAACTACTCAGAAGGAATGTTATCCATACTATTAAAGGTGGAGATCTGCATTTGGGAAAAAGCTGAGAGGACAATCTTAGCCTCAGTCTAGGATGGGATCCTCCTGGCCTCAGTTTCCCCCCTGTGTTCCTTTGGAAAGGAAGTTTCTTACCTAACTATTTCTGAGTGTAGCTATGAGGTGGAAGAGATATTAATAATGCATAATTGAGGAATCATAACTATATCTGGATTATAAACAAAGCCAAGGACGTTTTATCCTGTCATATTTGGCACGTCACATGTCCCTGCTTTTTTTCCTTCTATAACAAATTTCTGTGATCAGAGCAAGTAGTCAGTATAAGATATGAGCTCTTTTGTGTTATCTTACTGGGCAATCTAATATTATTTTTATCTAGAACTAGGGCATGTGCAAAAATTTAAACAAACTGCTTAAGACTCACTTTAAGATGTTTCCTCTGTCTAAAAAGGGATCTAAGAGCAATAGTATTTTTTCCTATGATCGCTCTCTTACTGCAATTAGTGTGAGATTCCATTACAACACCTTTTTGACTAAGAACCTTTGTGATATTTAGGAGTTCTGCTATAACTAGAAACTTTGTTTTTTATGATGCTTTGGAACTAGTGTTACTTATAGACTTTTGCACCAATTCAGTAAAGCCTTTTGAACAAGGGTAGAAATGCATACAAGTCACATAGGGCTTGCTTTTTATATGTTCCTTATGCAATGTGAGAATGTTATTTTGTTATTTGATTAATATCATGCTTGTCTAAAGTTTTTAATCATGCTAATAAGAAAATGGTTTGTGGTGTCACATAGGGCTTGCTTTGCATATATTCCTTATGCAATGCGAGAATGTTATTTTGTTATTTGATTAATATCATGCTTGTCTAAAGTTTTTAATAATGCTAACAAGAAAATGGTTTGTGGTTTATTTTGTATAGGCCATCAAAGAAACATGGCACAGCTAAAAGGTTAAGATTTTATATCCATTGTTCTAAATTGACTATTTAATGCATTTATGTATGTACTGAAGCCTGTTATTAATTCCTTAAATGATGTATCATCCTCCTGATGAGGAAATTAATAATGAACGTATGTAAAGTCTATGACAATAGTTTCTGATGTGAATTTCTTAAATATGACAATTGGCCATGGTTCAAATTTTCAGTTTGTAAAAATGATCAGGGTTACAAAGATTAGAAATGATAATTTAAAATTGTGCTAAGATTACTCTTGTAGGAGAATGGACACAAAGCTGGTTCCTGTAAGAAGAGAAGAAGAAGAAGACTCTGTGCTGGAGATGACTGGAATAGATACCAAGGACCAGAAGATTTCATTGACGATGTCCTCTGCCAGACAGCTGCATACGAAAAGAACTTTTGACTCCTACAGAGACAATTACATTTTTATTTCTTTTTTGAGTCTATGTCTCTATATTCACAAAGGGGACTGCCTCCTTGGATTTGTCAATGTGTCGATTGATCCTTCCCATGTTTACTTACAACCTGACAGTGTTATAGATGACTTTCTGAGTCATATTAAGACCTTTTTAACCCCCAATTGGTTTACTCATGTTTTAGAGACTGTGGCCATTGTTAGGGGCCTTGCTCTTCTGTCATGCTCTTGCACTCCTTTAGTGCTGAGGATGTGTCTTGGGGCCCTGTATACAGCCATTGATTCAGTACGCATCGACTCTTGGCGCAAAAACAAAAAGGGGGAGTTGTTAGGGGCTCTTGAGAGCCTGATGAGGTTGGAAGTTGAGGCCCAAGGACAGTCCCATGGGAAATAGGAATTATGTGGGGCTACATAGTCCGGCTCGGCTCCTCCTCCCCTGATAAGGCAGGCTGTGAACAGCACATGCCCCCTTTCCAAATAAGCACTGGACACGAGTTGTCCACAAGTTGTAATGCATGGCCCTGGGGCTCCTGCTGGGCTTAGAGCATCATGCACAAGCTTGCTTGCACCCAGATACAAAGGCTAGTACTGCATAAAAATCCTGCTTGCTATAACAATAAACGGAGTTGCCCACCATCTTGCCTCCCACCTCATTCATTGTCTGTGAGATTCTTCCCTCCTGCTGGTCAGGAGTGGGAGGTGGGTGGTATAGACCCCCAACAGATTACCAAATTCCTTCCATCTTAAAATACTATGATTCCCATCTAAATCTGGGATAAGTACTCCTAAGCTCTTCTTTTTTTAGTTTTAAGATTTAATTATTTATTTTTAGCATTTTTTTTAAAATGAGTTCCAAATTCTCTCCTTCCCTCTAGCCCTTCACCTGCCCAGTGAGAAGGTATGCAATATGATACTTTATATACATATGAAATCATGTAAAACATGTTTCCATATTAGTTATGTTGCTCCACCCCACCCCAAAAAAGCAAGAAAAACAAAGTGAGAAAATTATATTTCAGTTTGCGCTCAAGAGTTCACCAGTTCTCGCTGAAGATGGATAGCAATTTTCATCGAATCTTTCCAAATTGTCTTGGATCATCATGTTGATAAGAGTAGTTAAATCTTTCATAGTCAATCATCATTACAATATTGCTGCTCCTATGTACAATGACTTCCCTGTTCTGCTCACTTCACTTTGCATCAGTTCATATAGGTTTTCCCAGGTTTTTTTCTGAAACCATCATGCTCATCATTTCTTATAACACAATCGTGTTCCGTCATAATCATATACCATAACTAGTTCGGCCGTTCCCTAATTGATGGACATCCTCTAAATTTCCAATTATTTGTCAGCACAAAAAGAGTTTCTTTAAATATTTTTCTACATATAGGTCCTTATCATTTTTCTTTGATCTCATTTAGGTGCAGACTAATTAGTGCTATTGCTGGGTAGAAGGGTATATGCGCAGTTTGATAGCCCTTTGGAATAGTTCAAAATTGTTCTCCAGAATGACTGGACAAGATCACAGTTCCAACAGTTCATTAGTGTACCTATTTTCCCACGTCCCTTTCAGCATTTACCATTTCTTATAGGTGAGAGGTGGTATGACAGAGTTGTTTTAATTTGTATTTCTCAGTTATTAGTGATTTTGAGTATTATTTCATATGACTATTGATGCTTTGATTTCTTCTTCTGAAAATTGCTTATTCATATCCTTTGACCATTTGTCCATTGAGAATATTTTTTATTTTTATAAATTTGATGCAGTTCCCTACATATTTGAGAAATGAGGCCTTTATCAGAGAACTTGCTGAAAAAAAATTTATTATTACTTCATTGCCTGTGGTACCTTTTGTCAAAATGTAGTTTCTCTGATTATCTCATCTAATTAGCTTTATTTTTGCTTTTTCTTTGTCTGAGATAATGAAGTCTACTTCTGTCTTTTTTATTTCAGCTGAAGCATAATAGATTCTGCTCCAGCGCTGTATTTTAACTCCTAGTGTGTCTTTCTGTTCCAGGTGTCTCTCTTGTAAACAACATATTATTGGATTCTAGTTTCTAATCTATTCTATCTACTTCTATTTTATGGATGAGTTCATCCCATTCACTTTCACAGTTATAATTACTAATCGTTTATTTCTTTCTAGCCTGTTTTCTTCTGTTTATCCTTCTCTTGCTCTTTTTACTCCATCCCTTTCAAGAGTCCATTTTGCTTCTGGCCACTGCTTCCCTTAATCCAATCTCCCTTTTATCAGTGCCCTCTTTTTTTTACCCCCTTCCCCTCCTTTTCCCCTATTGGTATGATAGATTTCTATACTCAACTGTGTGTATACATATTTTCTTCCCTCTTTGAACTAATTCAAACTATAATGAGGTTCTAAGCATTGCCCTCTACCACCCCCAGTTCTCCTTTCACTGTAAAAACTCTCCCTTCCGTATCTCTTTTTTGTGAAATAATTTCCCCACTCTTCTTTTCCCTTCCCCTTTTTCCCAGTTTGTCCCTTTTTCTCATCCTTTCACTTTTTTAGATCATCAGCCATAATTGACTCACATCCATGCCCTAAGTCTATATTGATTCTCTCTAGCTTTCTTAATAATGATAAAGGTTTTAGGAGTTACATATATCATCTTCCCATGTAGGAATATAAACGGCTTATCCTTATTGAGTCTTTTCTGATTTCCCTTTCATATTTAACTTTTTGTGCTTCTCTGGAGTCATGTATTTGAATATCGAAGTTTCTATTTAACTCTTGTCTTTTCATCAGGAATGCTTGACAGTCTTCTATTTAGTCAAATATCCATTCCCCCTCCCTAAGGATTACACTCAATTTTACTGGGTAGGTTATTCTTTCTTGGTTGTAATCCTAGCTCTTTTGCCTTCCAGAATATCATATTCTAAGCCCTCTGCTCCTTTAATGTAGAAACCTCCAAATCTTGTGTGATCCTGACTGTGACTCCATGATATTTGATGTATTTTTTTCTGAATGCTTGTAATTAATTTTTTCTACTTGACCTGAGAGCTCTAGAATTTGCCTATAATCCTCCTAGGAGTTTTCATTTTGGGATCTCTTTGAGCAGGTGATTGGAAGATTCTTTCAATTTCTATTTACCATCTGGATCTAAGATATTGGGGCAGTTTTCCTTTATAATTTTTTGAAGTATGATGTCTAGGCTCTTTTCTGGTTTATGGCTTTCAAGTAGTCCAATAGTTCTCGAATTATCTCGCCTCAACCTATTAACCAGAGGAGCTGTTTTTCTAGTAAGATATTTCACATTTTCTTCCATTTTCCATTCTTTTGACTTTATTTTATTGTTTTTTAATGTCTCATAGAGTCATTAGCTTCAATTTGCCCAATTCTAACTTTTGAAGTTATTTTCTTCAATGAGTTTTTGAACCTCTTTTTCTATTTGTCTAGTTCTGCTTTTTAAGGAGTTCTTATCTTCAGTGAATTTTTGTTCCTCTTTTACCATTAGACCAATTCTGTATTTTAAGTTCTTAGTTTCTTCAGTAATTTTTGTGTCTCTTTTACAAGGCCGTTAATTGTTTTCAAAATTTTCTTGCTTCACTCTCATTTCTTTTCCCAACTTTTCCTCTATCACTCTCACCTCTTTCTTTAGCTGTTTTAGGAATTCTGGTTGAGCTTACCTTAGTTTTTTTTTTCTTTTGAGGTTTTGGTTGTAGCTGTTTTCATATTGTTGTCTTCTTCTGGGTTTGCATCATGGGTTTCCATGGCATGTAGTAGCTATTTTATCATCAATCTCTTTTTTTTTTTATTGTTTGCTCATTTTCCCAGTCTTTGACCTTTATGTTAAAATTGGGTTCTGCTGGGGAAGCTAGGTGGTGCAGTAGATAGATCCCTGACCCTGGAGTCAGAAGGACCTGAGTTCAAATGTGGCCACAGACACTTATTAACTGCATGACTCTAGGCAAGTCACTTAACCCAAATTCTTCCCCGAAACAAAAAACTGGGTTTGGCTCACCTGGCTGTGGAAAGGGACTGTCTCAAGTTTTTGGCTCTTTCATGCTGCTATTTTCACAGCTAGTTCTGGGGGTCTGCAAATGTTCTCTACTTCCAAAGTAGTATGATCCATGGGGAAGAGTGGTTACTGGTCTCTCGGTTGGCTCTCTAGTCTTTACCCAGTAAAGGCCCCTGCTCCCCTGCAACCACAAACACTAATGCTCTTTTTGACCCTAGAACTGTGACCCAGAACTTCTTATGGGAAATAGAGTTACCAGAACTAGCTGCCCACAAAGGCCAGTGCCAGCAAAGGGTGCTTTGTAATGTCTTTCTGATATTGTTAGATGTCCCCTTACCATCTCTGGGTTGAGAGTTCCTGAACCTGCTGCTGTTGCTGTCACAGCACCTTCCAAAGCCTACTGTTGGTACCATCACTTGTGCTCTGGACTGGCCTCCACGCTGGTGTCACAGACCTCCTCTGCCAAACTCCTAAGTTGTCTTAGGTTGGAAAAATTGCTCATCTCAACCTTTTGTTGGCTCTGCCACTCTAGAATTCAATTTGGGGTGTTGTTGTAAAGCTGTTTGGAGTGGAGTATTGGGAGAATTCAGCTGGGTTGCTGCCTCTATCTGACATCTTGGCTTTGACTCTACCCCAATCTCTTCTTTAACAGAATCATAGAACCGAGAATTGAAAGACTTCTTACTTGAAGAAGCATCCCTACTATAACATATCCATGCTCTACTCAAAGACCTCCAAAGTAGGAAAACTCATTATCTCACCAAACAGCCTGCTCCACTTTGGGACAGCTCTAATTGTTAGGAATTACTCTTGTTGCTCTTGTTTTTCCACTGACATCAAGTCTAAATTTACCCTTCCATAATTTTAATCCATTGGTCCTTGATCTGCTCTCTGGGGTCCAGTTGAACAAATTGAATTTCTCTTCTACAGAAGATTCACTCAAATACTTGAAAATAGCTATTGTCACACTCCTGAATCATCTTTTTTATCCAGGCTAACCATTTCCAGTTCCTTAAACCACTTTTTATATAACAAGGACTCGAGAGTCCTTACCCATCCTGATTAACCTCCTCTGGACATCCTCTAATTTATTAATATCTTTCTCAAACCATTGTGCCCAGAACTG
The DNA here is from genome assembly GCA_028646595.1 of Phalanger gymnotis. Lineage (NCBI taxonomy): Eukaryota > Metazoa > Chordata > Mammalia > Diprotodontia > Phalangeridae > Phalanger > Phalanger gymnotis. The sequence goes on from CM053622.1 coordinate 331,122,391, forward strand.
CAAATGGGATTCCAGATGTGATCACACTGTGGCAGAAAAAATAGAAACCATCCAACCCAGAATCTAGATGAATTCCAGATTCATCCTCTGTGCTTTTGAGAGCAATAAGGGAGATGGCTTGTCCTTTGTCGACAAGGGCTTCTTAGCTGGAACAAGGCTATCTCAATGCAAAAGCAAATCTAAAATGCGTTGAAGATGAATAAATATTATCTAAATGTGAGCTGTCCTTATTATTAATATTATTATACAAAAAGCAATTATTCTGTACATTTAATATGTATTCAAATAGAATATAAGCTCCTTAAGGGAAGGGACTGTTTTGCTTTATATTCCCAATACCTAGAGCAATGTGTTATACGTGGATGATATGGACTCGGGACCATAGTTGGTTCACAGTGTCCTCTACCTTACAAAAGTGATTCACTACCCCCAAAGTTGGAGTGTTCTGAACACAGCACTAATCCTCCTAGACTAAGGATGACCCTATCAGAAAATTATTTCAAAAGAACTAATTAACAATATAAAGAAATGGTGCAAAGGTATTCTTTCTTTCCTCTGAATTCACCCCTTAATTCTACCCATAGAGAGTTTTCAAGTTGACTGCCCAGACAACACATATGCTAAGGTTTTTCTTCCTTTGAATCACTTGAGATATCAGCTACAACAACATTCCAGGACTTCCAGGAACTGCCAACCACATGTTCTAGTTGAGTTATTTCTGAAATGTAATAGAAAAATTATTTGAAGTGATAGTATTTATCCTAAATGGACATACCAAGCAACCAGCTAACATCTATAAATTTATCAGGCAATTCACAAATTGTCGCTATGTTATCGCAGAACAAAAAAAATAATCAAAAGAAATATTACTAGAAGTGCTAAATGATCTTGATGAAGGAGGATACAAGGTAAACCCACAAAAAATACCTGCATCTTTACATACCACAACTTAGAATTGAGAGAAATTGGCAGAAAGAGAAAAAACTCTATAATAACAAAATGTGCTATGTGTGTGTGCATTCATTTTCCTAACTTTATCTGTTCATATTCCCATAATAGGAATAGGGAAGGGGAGAAGGCAACAAAATTTATTAAACACTTTACAAATATTATTGGAAGAACTAAACAAAAAGAGACATGTCCACTGCTCCTGACTGGGCTCAGTAAACATAGAGATTGCCAAGCCTCCACAGCTAACTTACAGATTTAGAGTACTGCTAAATCAAAGCCACCAGATTATCTCACGGAATTAAAATTTTAACAACATTCATATGGAAAGTAGATAAGAATACGAAGAACTGGGAAAAGGGACTGGGCAAAATTGAAGTAATTAAATTGTAGTGTTACAAAATATCAACACCCATAGGCACTTGGATTTCCCTAATTATTTAATATGCCCATTATCGTTGGAGTCAGATTTACATGTCAAGTCTGCCACTTCTTAGTTATATGATAAGGAAGCTACTTAACCATTTCTGAGCCTTGTTTTTTATCATCTCTAACATGAAGATAATAGTGTTTGTACCTACTAGGGTTGTTTTAAGGAAAGTCCTCTGTGGACCTTGAGTTGTTATATAAATATTATTATATGGTAAATGTAATTCCTATTGAGACATAAGTTTGACTAGATAACCTCCAAGATTTCTTCCAACTCTGAGATTCTCTACTTCCAATGATTTTATAAAACATAAGCAGAAACTTACTTAAACATTAGTTAATGTAGTAGATAGAGTACTAGGCCTGGGGTCAGGAAGACTCATCTTCCTGAGTTCAAATATGGCCTCAGACATTTACTAGTTATGTGACCCTGGGCAAGTTACTTAACCCTGTTTGCCTCCATTTCCTCATCTGTAAAATGAGCTGGAGAAGGAAATGGCAAACCCCTCCAGTATCTTTGCTGAGAAAATGCCAAATGGGGTCACAGAGTCAGACACAACTGATAATGACTGAACAACAACAAAAACTTATACATTAGCCTACAGTTCTTTATTTAAACAAATAAAAATATCGGAGGATGATAGATTTCAAGGTGGAAGGTACTTTAGACATGTTCCAATCCAAATCCCTCATTTTGTAGGGGAGGCACTAAGGCCCAGAGTGCCTAAATGACTTGGCCAATGTCACACAAAGAGCAACAGAGACAAGACTTGAACCCATATCCTCTGGCTCCAGATCTGAAACTTACCCCACTGCACTATCCTGCCTCTTTCTGATCAGCTATAATCTCATTGTCCAGTTATGTGCTAGGAAATGTTTAATAACTAGCTCTCCCAGGAAAAAAATGGACATTATACATACTTTTTTTTTGGAGGGGGGAAGGCAGGGCAATTGGAGTTAAGTGACTTGCCCAAGCTAGGAAGTGTGTCAAGTGTCTGAGGCTGGATTTGAACTCAGGTCCTCCTGACTCTAGGGCTGGTGCTCTACTCACTGTGCCACCTAGCTGCACCAGGATATACTTTTAGGTTTAATCTTCATTATTATCATTTTCTCCATCACTTTCTCAAGTCTAGACTATCAACAAAGCAATAAATCAAGCCCTGACTTGAAGTGTTTGCCCATTTCTGAAGTTTAAGTACTGACAATGAAAATTTAACAACTGGCTTTCTCAAGCCTGTTGGAGATGACTGCAGTTCATCCATGAATTCACCATGATAATATTTTCTCAGACTTTCAGAAGTTGATTTTTTTTATGATCCCTTCAAGGACTTATGCTAAGAATACTTTTTTTTATTTAACTCTTCCTCCAACAGCACTGATTCATCCTAGTTTCTTTATTTTGAAAACCCTTCTTGAACCTTGTAGGACCTATAATCATATCACTTGAATTTTCATTTTCAGCCATTGTGATCAAGTCTAGTGACTCATATCAATCAAAAAGAACTCTAATAAATGGACCCCTTCCATTAAGCTGCTCTGTGCTTAGAGATTAAGAAGCAGTGACCTGAAGTCCTTAATGTTTCTCTCTAGCAATGGAAAGCAGCGTGTAGAATGTCTACAATTGGCCTGACTTTGCCCTTATTTGCCAGGCACAGAAGTCATTATGGTTTGGCTGCTGTCCAGGTTCTGAAGGGGTAAGATGAAATCTCTTTGTTTAGACAAGAATATTCCTGCTGAGGCATTTAAGTCTCTCTGATGACACCAATCATTTGTGTTAATAAATAACCAAAAGGGCCTGAGACTATCTGTCCCAGGCTGAACTGTAAATGCTCCATAGGAATAATTTGGGGGCGAATGTGCAAAACAGATGTGATAACACAGGGCTTCTTTTAAAGAAAGAAAGAAATAATGTCCGGAATAAGAGAAGTGCTATTTAGTAAGTGTCCTTGCCCAGAACTCTCTATTTATCTCTCTTCTTTGGTACCTAATCATTTGCATTAGCTACCAATGAAATCAAATGTTCTGAGAACCATAAAAATGGATTAATGCAGAACTTGGACATGCTCTTGTTCTAAGCTTTTGCACAACAATGAGCCAACAGCAGTTATAATTCTGGACCTTCAAAAAACTCCTCCACTTCCAACTTCTTAGTTCAATTAATTTAATTAACAGCATTTCTCAAAGTGTTGTTCCTAGAGAGGTCAAAACTATTTTCATAATAATATTGAGGATTAAATGTATGTGGTAAATATTGATAGATATAGCCCACATAAATAAAAACTTGCTGGGGCTAGGGGTCCTTGACAATTTTTAAGGGTGAAGAAGGGTCCAAAGATTGAAAAATTTGGGAAGCACTAGTTAAATAAGTTAGCCCTATCCCATCTCTCCTGCTTGCTTCTTGGAATGAAATATTAATAAAGACTAGACTGTATTTATGGGTCTATAGCATTTCTGAAACTGTATTAGGTTTTCAGCATCAGCTAGGTCCTCATGGTTATTTCCACAAAGTGGCACTAAATAAATCTATTCAGAAAAAAATAAGTATTAAAAGAGGGCATTCCATCTAGCTAGATTGGTGGCAATGACCATGGCTTAGCACTAATGTGTTTAGCACATTTTAGTCACTTAATTAAAATTGATTGTTGGTTGATTGGTTGGTTGGTTGATGGAGAAACTAGAAGCAGCCCCAGTGCACTGCACCTGCTTAATTCAGTCAACATTACCTGAGATCCAAGTGTTTTGTACCAGTAAATTCCCTTCTTCCTATGTGTTTTTATTTTAACATTCTTTTTTCTTTCTTTTTTAAAGACTGATTTTCCCAACATTACCCAGGCTGGAATTATAGAAACCACTCATGGGCCAGATTCCACTAAGGATTGGAACAAGAGCTTTCATTTGCCCTGTTTTCCAACTTGAGATAGTTTGCAGTAGACACTCTAGTGGTTTCCATTCCCCCCAGGATTAACTTGGTGCCATCAGCTTTTGTCCTGTTTTGTACCACTTATCAGAATTCCAGAACTCAAGTGATCTATCAGCCTCAGGCTCTTCTGAAGCAAGGATTTTAGGCATTTGCCACCATACCTGGCTACTTTAACCTTCCTGAATGTACTAAATAAGAGTTGGACTGGATGGCTGCTGAAGTGCCTCACAGCTCTAAGAGTCTGTGATTGTTTTTCTTTTTTTAATATATTATTTATTTTTAGCTTTTTTTCTTTTTTAAATTTTGGCTTCCCAATTCTCTCCCTCCCTCCTACCCTTCCCCCAGAAATTGAAAAGACAAGCAAAATAATATCAATTGTACATGCAAAATCATGAACACATTTCCATCTTAGCCATATGGCCCAAAAATAAAAACAAAAAAAATTAAGTGAGAAATTATACTTCGGTTTGCAACCATAGTTCATCAGTTCTCTCTCTGCAGGTAGATAGCATCTTTTCCATCATGAATCATTTGGAACTGTCTCAGATCATTGTCTTGCTCAGAGGAGTCAAGTCTTTCAGAGCTGATCATCATCACAACATTGCTATTACTCTGCGCAACGACCTCTTGGTTCTTTTCACTTCACTTTGCATCAGGTCATATAGGTCTTCCAAGGTTTTTCTGAAACTACCTCCCTTGTCCCTTCTAATAACACAATAGTGTTCCAACACAATCATATACCACAACTCATTCCACCATTCCCAAGTGATGAGCATCCTCTGAATTCCAATTCTTTGCCACCACAAAAAGAGTTCCTATAAATATTTTTGTACATGTAGATGCTTTTCTTCATTTTCTTTGGTGTTCAGACCTAGTAGTAGTACTGCTGAGTCAGAGGTTATATAAAGTTTGATAGCCCTTTCTGAATAGTTCTAAATTGCTCTACAGAATGGTTGGACCAGTTCACTACTCCACCAACAGTTTATTAGTGTACCTATTTTCCCTCATTCCCTCTCACATTTGTCATTTCTGATAGGTGTAAGTGATACCTCAAAGTTGTTCTAATTTTTCATTTCCTAATCAACAGTTCTTTGGTGTATTTTTCACATGACAATCAATAGCTTTGATTTTTTCTTCTGAAAACTTTCTATTCTATATCCTTTGACTATCAGTTGGGAAATGGCTTTTATTTTTATAAATCTGACTCAGTTCCCTACACATTGGAAAAATGAGACCTTCATCAGAGAACATCAGAGAAAAAAATTCATATTATTTAAATGTAGTTTCCTGGATTATCTCTTTTAATTAGGTCTATTTTTGCTTTTGCTTTGTCTAAGATCATGATTGCTACCCCTGTCTTTTTCACTTCAGCTGAAGCATATTAGCTCCTGTTCTGGTCCTTTATTTTAACTCTGTGTGTGACTTTCTGTTTCAAGTGTGTCTTTTTTAAGACAAAATATTGATGGATTCTGATTTCTAATCCATTCTGCTATCCACTGCCATTTTATGGGTGAGCTCATCCCGTTCACAGTTGTGATTATTACCTGTGTATTTCCCTTTAGCCTATTTTCCTCTTTCTCTCTCTCTCTCTCTCTCTCTCTCTCTCTCTCTCTCTCTCTCTCTCTCTCTCCCTCTCTCTCTCTCTCTCTCCCTCTCTCTCTCTCTCTCTCTCTCTCTTTCCTCTCTCATTCTCTCTCTCTCTCTCTCCCCCCTGTCCCTTCTCAAGAATCCATTTTGCTTTTGACTACTGCCTCCCTTAATCCACCCTCCCTATTATCATCACCTTTCCTTATGTCTCTTATGCCCTAGCCCACCTATTTCCCTGTTGGGTAACATAGGTTTCTATGCCCAACTGAGTGTGTATATATATTCTTCCCTCTTCAAACCAATTCAATGAGAATGAGGTTCAACTATTGCCCATTACCCCACACCCTATCCTTTCCCCCCACTATAAAAGTTCTTCTTAGTGTGCCTCTTCCATGTGAGAAAAATTTCCCTATTTCATTTCTCTTTTTCCCCTTCTCCCAGTGCATCCCTCTTTCTCCACCTTTTTTTTAGATCATCTCAACATAATTGACTAACGTTCATACCTCTGTCCATGTAGACTCCTTCTAACTGCCCTATTAATGATAAAGCTCTTGGGAGTTAAATTTATCATATTCCCGTGTGGGAATGTAAACAGTTTAACTTTATTGAGTCCCTTATGATTATTCCTTCATGTTTACCTTTTTATGCTTCTCTTGAGTCTTGTGTTTAAATATAAAATCTTCTACTCAGCTCTGATCTTTTCATCAGGAGCATTTAAGAGTCCTGTATATCATTAAATTTCTAATTTTTCCATGAAAGATTTCACTCAGTTTTACAGGGTAGCTTTTCCTGGTCATAATGCTAGCCCCTTTGCCTTCCAGCATATCCTCCACTGTAAGCCCTCTGCTCCTTTAATGTGGAAATTCCTAAATCTTGTGTGATCCTGACTGTGGTTCCAGGGTATTTGAATTATTTCTTTCTGGCTGCTATCATTATTTTCTCCTTGACCTGGGAGCTCTGGAATTTGACTATAATATTCTTGGGAGTTTTTATTCTGGCATCTCTTTCAAGAGGTGATTGGCAGATTCTTTCTATTTCTATTTTACCTTCTGTATCTAAGATATTAGGGCAGTTTTCTTTGATAATTTCTTGAAATATATCTAGACTTTTTTTTTTAAATCATGGCTTCAGATAGTTCAACAGTTTTCAGATTTTTATCTCTCCTTGATCTTATCTGGGTCAGCTGCTTTTCTGATGAGATATTTCATGTTTTCTTCTATTTTTTCATCCTTTTGACTTTGTTTTATTGAGTTTTTTGATGTTTCATGGAGTCATTAGTTTCCACTTGGCCAATTCTAATTTTTAAGGGATCATTTTCTTCAATGAGTTTTGTATTTCTTTTTCCATTTGGCCAATTCTGTCTTTTAAGGAGTTCTTTTTTCAGTGAATTTTTGCACCTCCTTTTCCATTTGTCCAGTTCTGCTTTTTAAGGAGCTCTTTTCTTCAGTGAATTTTTGTACCTCTTTGCTAAGCTGTTCTCTTTCATAATTTTCTTGCACCACCCTAATTTCTTTTCCTGTTTTTTTCCTCTACCACCCTTATCTCTTTATTTAACTTTTCCAGGAATTTTTAAAATATTAATTAATTTTTAGTTTTCAACATTCATTTCCATAAGATTTTGAGTTCCCCCTATGTTTAGTTAAAAAAATGTTTAAATATTTCTTTTTTTTCTTTTTCTTAAATTTAGACTTAGGCAAATCACCCACACACATTCACACTTCTCCCAAAAGTGATTTTCACATTAGTCATATTGTAAAGAAGAATTAAAACCAATGGAAGGAACCATGAGAAAAAAGGAACCAAAAAAAAGAGAGAGAATGAGCAAGGAGTATCCTTCAATTTGCTTTTTCTGGATGTATTTCTTTTTCTGTATGTAAATAGCATTTTGCATCATGAATCTTTTGGAGTTTTTTTTTTAGGCTATTGCATTGCTAAGAAGAGGTTAAGTCTCTCAAAGTTAGTCATTGTACAATGTTGCTATTACTATATACAATGTTCTCCTGGTTCTTCTCACTTCACTAAGCATTAGTTCATTTAAGTCTTTCCAGGTTTTTCTTAAGTCGGCCTGCTCATCATTTCTTTCTTTTTTTGTTGTTGTTTTATCGTCTTCTTTTTTTTTTCTATTTTATTTAATTTATTTAATATATTTAGTTTTTAGCAGTGATTTTCACAAGAGTTTGAATTGTGAATTTTCTCCCCATTACTACCCTCCTGCCCACTCCAAGATTGCATATATTCTGATTGCCCTGTTCCCCAGTCAGCATTCCCTTCTGTCACCCCACTCCCTTCCCATCCCCTTTTCCCTTCCTTTCTCGTAGGGCAAAATAAATTTCTACTCCCCATTGCCCGTGTATCTTATTTCCTGGTTGCATGCAAAAACCTTTCTTTTTTTGTTTTTGAACATCTGTTTTTGAAACTTTTAGTTCCAAATTCTCTCCCCTCTTCCCTCCCCACCTACCCTCCCTAAGAAGGCAAGTAATTCAACATAGGCCACATGAGTATCATTAGGTAAAACCATTCCACAATACTCATGTTGTGAAAGACTAACTATATTTTGCTCCTTCCTAACCTATCCCCCTTTACTCAATTTTCTCCCTTGACCCTGTCCCTTTTCTACAGTGTTTGTTTTTGATTACCTCCTCCCCCTATGTGCCCTCCCTTCTGTCATCCCCTCTTTTTTATCTTCTTTGTTCTTCTTTCCTGTGGGGTAAGATACCCAATTGAGTGTGTATGGCATTCCCTCCTCAGGTCAAATCTGATGAGAGCAAGATTCACTCATTCCCCCTCACCTTCCTCCTCTTCCCTTCCTACAGAACTGCTTTTTCTTGCCACTTTTATGCAAGATAATTTACCCCATTCTATCTCTCCCTTTCTTCCTCTCTCAATATATTCCTCTCTCATCTCTTAATTT
>CM053622.1:331140552-331153360 GCA_028646595.1 Phalanger gymnotis
TATTTATTTATTCTTAGTTTTCATCATTCACTTCCATAAGATTTTGAGTTCCAAATTTTCTCCCTATCTCTACCCCCCCACCCCAAGATGGCATGTAATTTGATATAGCCTCTACATATACATTCATATTGGACCTATTTTCACATTAGTCATGTTGTAAAGAATTAAAACCAATGGGAGAAACCATGAGAAAGAAGAAACACAGATGAGAGAGAGCAAAAATATGCTTCAATCTTCATTCAGACTCCATAGTTCTCTTTCTGGATGTGGACAACATTTTTTATCATGAGTCCTTTGGAGCTGTCTTGGATCCTTGCATTGCTAAGAATAGGTAAGTCTATCACAATTAGACATCTCACATTGTGGATGTTACTATGTACAATGTTCTCCTGGTTCTGCTCATTTTATTCAGCATCAGTTCATTCAAGTCTTTTCAGATTTTTCCGAAGTCTGCCTGCTCATTATTTCTTATAGCACAATAGTATTCCATTATATCCATACATACATACATGAATAACTTGTTCAGTCATTCCCCAAACGATGGACAGCGCCTCAATTTCTAATTCTTTGCCACCACAAAAGAGCTATTTTTGTGCATGTGGGTCCTTTTCCCATTTGTATGATCTCTTTGGGATGCACACCTAGAAGTGGTATTGCTGGGTCAAAGGGTATGCACAGTTTTATAGCCCTTTGGACATAATTGAAGTTTGTTCTTGATAAACGCATTGGACTATAGGTATCACAACTAAGGGCTTCCAAACCATTCCTTTAATAATCTTAATGTTTTGCAACAGCTTGTAGTATGGAGACTCTATACTATTTCCATTTTTGAATATTGAGATATTTACTCATCTCTACACATACATGATTTTTCAAAAATCATTGATAGCAAGCATCTCAGCAATCATATTTATCAGTTCTTTCTGGCACCTAGGTAGGGCAATGGGTAAAAATATTGGACCTAAACTCATGTAGACCTAATTTCAATTCTGCCTTATATATTTGTTAGCTGTGTGCCTCTGGGTACATATCTTTACCTCTCTCAGACTCAGTTTTCTCATTTATATGGAATAATGAGATGATAATAAAATCTGTTACACAGAATTGTAGTGAAGATCAAATAAAACATATAAAGTGCAGCATAAATGCTAGCTTACCACCACCACTACTACTATTGTTGTGGGTTAGCTTCTCTTGGTTTTGAATTCACTGAACTCATTTGAATTTAATGGAAGTTAGATCTCTCTCTCTCTCTCTTTCTCTCTCTCTCTCTCTCTCTCTCTCTCTCTCTCTCTCTCTCTCTCTCTCTCTCTGTCTCTCTCGGCAATTGAGATTAAGTGACTTGCCCAGGGTCACACAGCTAATGTCAAGTATCTGATTTGAGGTTGGATTTGAACTCAGGTCCTCCTGACTCCAGGGTCATGGCCCCAGGAGTTAGTTAGATCTCTTACCATTTCCTCACATCACAGGTTTCATTGCCTGTTAACCATTTTTATTCTATATTTTCCAGTCTGAAAAGTATTCTCCTTGGTAGCTAAAACATACAAAATAAGAGTTAAATAATTCTATTTTCTCACTATTATCCATTCATTTTCTTATCCATTCTGAGTATAGGCTTATGAGATCATAAATTACTGATTCAGAACTGGAAGGAACCCTAGATGCTCACTTTGCAGATGAGGAAAGTAAGGCAGACATGGGTTAAATAACTTGTCCATACAGCTAGCATCTCCAATATAGGATTTAAACTTTCTTGATGTCTTTCTTGTGCAGCCACACAAGCGTCTTGATACAATTTCCCCCTTTTCTTCCTTCTGCAATTATATATGAAAGTGTTATCAGAATTTCATTTTTGGAAACAGACCATTTTTCTTGAGCCAACTTCCGTTTGCAGAATTTTAAGCCATGGGACATTACATATATTTTCTCTGAACTCAGTGAAATACACTGTCCCAAAATTTAGAGCACATATTGGACTAAGTAGTATTTGGCTCTGTATCCATCACAAAATGCTAGGGTAATGTAACAACTTTCTCCCACGGTTTTACCATTTCTACTATGGCAAGAAAATAACAGTTCTTATGGTTGCTTCTTTCATCTTCTGAAGAGAAGAATGATCAGGGCAAGTCAAGAATTTATCAGCAGATTTATCTAGCAAAGAGGGAACTCCAATATAGGCCATCTGGTTCAGTCTGTTTTCCAGTAAAGTGATTCCTTTTATGATACCTTTGATAGAGTGTAAATCCAGACTTAGAGGTCTGGGACTACTTGTCCAAAAATATCCCCACCAAGCTGCTACTATACTTAAATGCTATCATTCATTGGGTTAAGACACTTCATTTCCAAGAATCCCTCTATTAAAATGCAAATACCTTTTGGAGAGGAAATAGATTAATTTATTATTAGTGAAGTGGAGAGAAGTAGGTAGGCAATTAGAAATGTATTGCAATAGTCAAAATGAGAAATGAAGGCCTGAACTAGAGTTGTAATTGTATGAATAGAGAAAAAGGGATACAGAGGAGAGATGTTGTGAAGGTAGAAATAACATTTAGTAATGGATTGGATATGAGGTCTGTGTTAGACCAGGAGTTGTGCATTACACCAAGGTTATGGGTTTGTGTGACTGGGAAGATGATGTCCTTGACAGTAATAGGAAAGTTCAGAAGAGGGGAATGTTTGGGGGTTAAGATAATGAGTTCTATTTTTATATGTTGATTTTGATACATCAAGCTACAGGACATCCAATTTGAGATGTCTGAGACACAGTTAGATAGATGCATGAGTATAGCTCATAAAAGACATAAAGGCTGGCTACAGAGATTTATTTTTACCATCTCCTCATTTTATAGATGAGTAGTTATGAGGTTCAGGCAGCTAGGTGGTACAGTGAATACAGCGCTAGGCCTGGAGTGAGGAAGACCCCATTATTGGCTGTGCGACTTTGGGCAAGTCACTTAACCTTCTTTGCCTCTATTTTCTCATCTGTAAAATGAGCTATAGAAGGCACTCCAGTATCCTTGCCAAGAAAATCCCAAATGGGGTCACAAAGAAGAGTTGGACGTGAACGAAACCCTGAACAACAAGAAGTAGCTATGAGGCCGCTTTCTAAGAGGTCGTGAAAGAACACCCTGGGTAGTCACACTCCATGCTTTTGCTTCATCAGAACTAGATGTCCTATAGATGGGACCAGAATTAAACTCATTAAAATTTCCTCCAAATTTAACATCCTTTGAACTTCCCTGTTACTCTTGAGGCTCAACCATTCTCCCAGGTTAGCAACCTACAAGTCACCCTCTGCTCCTCATTCTCTCTCACTTCTGCCCCTCACCCCCATTCCCAATATGTTGTCAAGTGTTAAGCCATTTTACTCTTTCAACATCTATTGCATAATTCCCTTGTCTTCTATAACCCTGCCACCACCTTGGTACCTGCCCTCATCGCTTCACACCCAGACCATTACAATAGACTACTAGGTGGTCTGCTCGCTATATGCCTCTCTCCACTCCATTCCATTCTCCACTTAGCTGCCAAAGTGATCTTTCTAAAACAGAGGTCTGACCATGTCACCCCCTACTCAATAAACTCCTCTTTATTGCCTCACTGTTATATCTGGAATCCAATATAAAATCCTCTGGCTTTTAAAGCCTTTCACAACCTGGCCCCTTGCAACCTTTCTAATCTTCTGACACTTGACCTCTCTCTACAATCCAGCAGTACTGGATTGTTACACATGATACTCCATCTCCCTCCCAAGTCTGAGTCTTGTCACTGGCTGTCCCCCATGCCTGGCAGGCCCTCTCTCCTCTTCTTGGCCTCCTGGCTTCCTTCAAGTCTTAGCTTAAATTATATCTTCTGCAAGAAGCTTGCTTCCTCCCTCTCTCCTCTCCCCCAACCTTCCATCTGAGTTTGCTTCCATGAGTGTGTGTGTGTATGAAAGGCAATCTTAGAGGGAATTGTTTTTTCAGCTATATGAATATTTTCTCCCCTATTAGGATATGAGCTCCTTGAGCGCAGGGACTGTTTTTGCCTTTCTTTATTCCCCCAGCTTATCACAATGTAGGCACATAGTAAGCAGAGAGTAAGTGTTTAAGAAATACTTACTGACTTTTCTTGACTTCACCTGGTGATCTGCAATCATTCTCTGAGGTTCTAGGTTCATCTATTTTGAATTAAGATCTCATGACAGTTGTACTTGCCTCTTCTCTGCTTAGACAGAAGCCCATAGTGACCCAGTAGTGACTCACTCATCATATGACCTTCCTTCAGGTTTTTCCAGTCTAGGAAACAATTTTACTATAGCATAAAGAATCACAGGGTGAAAAATGATAAGCATTTAAATACAACTGAGCAAAATACAAGAGCATCATTTCAGAGTCTGTCTTATCCTGTGTAGAACTTGTAGCTTTCTTAAATTCGGTGCTTTTTTTCTATTCAGACCACAGTTATTTCTCTTGCATGGACTCTAAAAATTCCAGCTCCTTCCCAAAGCCTAAAGTAAGTGACTTCTTTCCACTTCTCTGAATCCTGAACAAACAGGAGTCTTTTTTCTTTTCTTCATTTTCTAGATACGTTTTTTGCTCACACTAGGAGTGGCCTGCGTTCTTCATTCTCTTGCCTCTCAAAGAACTGGAAGGTTCCTAATCCCCAGCCTAAAAGAGATTTTCTCCCTCTCTGCCTTCCTCTTGTTGACTTCCTTCTCATAAAGGTCATAGAGTTAGACACAGAGAGGATTCCCCCTCACCCTGAAATCACTTAATCTTATCGTCTCTCACAATTTCTTGACCCATTTATTTCTCTTCCACAACTTGATTAGACCTTTCACCCATCAGTTTTGCCACATTGATTAACTTCCTCCTGGAGAATCATGACCGTTTATACTTTGGGTCCAGAATTACAATTTCATTCAAGTAGGGCACTCCTGCAATAACTTACAGTTTGAGAGAACTGACTAGAACACTGAGAGGGTAAGGGCCTTGCTCACGGTCAGGTAGCTAGACTATGTAACAGGCAGGACTTGAACCCAGAATATTCCTGACTTTAAGGTTATACATCTATCTGTTATACCATGACACCTCTCAGTTGATCTCTTGCCTATTACAAATAACAGGCACAAATGTAAACATTTACATGAAATGCACCTGTTGGATGGGTCTGGCATATAGGTTCCAGGGGGAGAGGGTCCAGGGAATAGGACTTGGCATCCAGATGTTTTTATGAAGAAAGAGGGTCTGCAAAGGTCCAGGATGAGGATATTGTCTGGGAAGGGAAGGGCAGACCCAACGGGTGTGCTATAATGCAGGGCTCTGGGGGAAGTGGGCACAGACAGTGGAAGGGAGAGGATGTTGCCAATTTTACTAATACACAATTTTACCCTGGGGCAGTTCTAGGGTGGTTGTTAATGCAAGTGAGTCATGATGAATCATTCCGACTTCAAATGTATTCTCATACAACAGCCCAGAGTGCCTGAAGTTTTGTTGCAGATGGCTAATTCATATCTTCTGTGATGTGGCTTTCAGGCTAATATCATTCTTTTCCATTTCTGTTGAAAATACACTCTGAGAATCATCAGGATTCACTATATGCAATTATCTTTCTGATATGAGTTTCCTTAAAATGAAACAGAATGTGGACATATGGGCCATAAGAAGTGGTTACTTTCTCCTAGTGATTACTTTGGGAGGGGTAGAGGTAATTTGTAAGTTTCTTTGCTCTGGAGTATAGCACTGAAAGGCAAAATCAACATTTGGTGACCAGTTCTAGGTTCCTGGGACCCTATAATTTCCTTTTTCTTTCTGTTCTTCTGGACTGTAAGAATTAATATTTATATAATGCTTTAAGATTTTAAAATTACTTTTCATGTATTATTTCTTCTAATCCTCAGAACAACCTTATAAGGATGCTATTATTACATATATACATATATATTTTACATAATATTTTACATATTACATATATATTTAATATGTATATATTACATATATATTTACAGATGAAGAAACTGTTGCTGAGACAGAAATGGCCTCCACCACTGAAGCAGCCAGGCTCCCAACTCTCTTACTGTTTTCTATAAGCCCCACAGGGCAAGATACCTCTCCTCAACCAATCCCAATCCACTTCTTTGGTGATGTCATTTCGTCTCATCCCAGTGTTTCTATACTGATTAAGGACTTTTCGTATTGATTGTAATTTCTTCAAATGGTTGGTTGGTTCAATAGGGGCGTTCTCACCTGATAATGGTATGAGCAACTTATTTGTTACTATAAATGGGAAAAATGATTGATTCAATCAACCCTCCCTTTTACAAAAATGTAGGGGCTATGTCTCCCCTCATCTCCCCCATTCTGATAATGGCCCTGAGCCTTGCAGCCCAGTCTCTCTCCCCCAGGGCACTGATGCAGGCCTGAGGCTGTCCTGGGAGCTGAAAAGTAGAAGGACCAGAGGGTCTTAAGCTATAATGTCTTCTCTCTGGCTCCCTTTATACTTCCTGGCAGGAGTTTTCCCTGCTTTTCTGAGCAGTTTAGAAGAGCTTTTCTGTCAGCAGCTATCTAGTACCTGAAGCAGATTACCAATACCCTCCTTTGTCTAGACATATGCCTGACTCAAGGAGAGAAACTTGGAAGGAGGCAGAATGAAAATTCCTGACCTTCTGTGGCTGAGGGATGAGACTTGATTGTATTTCTCTCAGACATCCAAAGAGGACTGGGCACAATAAAATCCTAGTCCACAGGTTTAACCCCTACCTTTGCCAATGGAGTTTATCAAAGGATATTTATTATTATTAGTAGTAGTATTATTAGTATTATTTAAATCAAATCCACATTCTTTTCAAGGACACAACTCCAATTTGTCCAACTCATCTCCTCTATTCCTTAACACAGAGAATGCTTTCTGTCTTTGTGCAGCTGAAAAGAAATGGGAGAAAAGATGGGACCTCTTTCTTTCACTGCAAAAACCAATATGAAAGGATATTTCTTCAGCTTTTGTGAAGGCAAAGGAAAAAAAGACACCAAAAACCAAATTTGATTAGGTTGTTTATTGCTGGCTCACTGAGATGGCTCCCTTGGCAACTGCCATAGGAGGTGATGGAGTTAAGAAAGAGCCCTGAGCAGGCATTTAACTTCTACAACAGCTGACTAGAATTTTTTTAAATGACTTTAAAGAAAGATAATATTGGATTGTGAAGTTCAACAAGGAGGAAAGAAGGTAGTATTTAGGCAAGCCTATTTGCCAAAGAGGAACTTGGAGAGCATCAGCATAAAATAGCTGGATGCAGATACACTGTTATATTAACATCCCAACTAATAAGAAAAAATTACTTATTTTGTTTATTGCTACTGTGTTTCTCAGGAAACTATCATTGTTCAGGGTGAAAAGACTTTGAATCTCATCATCAGTTAGACAACAGTGAACAGATATTTACTAAATACCCAAGATGCACGTAAGCCAAGGCTTAGAGAGGTGGAGACAAGATGGTGGAGAGAAGCCCGGAAGTGGCCTGAGCTCTCCCCAATTTCCCTTGGAAAAATATTAAATCAAGCCTCTAAAAGAATTCTGGAATGACAGAATCCACAAAAAGATAGAGTGAAACAATTTTCCAGCCCAAGATAACTTAGAAGGACTTCAGGAAAGGTCTGTCTCATGTGGGAAAAAGGAGAGCGGAGCCCAGCACAGGCAGTGTCTAGGCAAGCCAGTGGGAGGCTCTTAGCCACAACACAGATCAGCACCTGACGGCCAGTGATCTTGGCTCAAAAGATCAGTGGTACAGCAGGCCAGCTGTGAGGCCTCCAGCCCCAGTGCAGCAGGTAAACTGCCAGCCCTGGAATCCCCAACATGATAGGCACTCCAGCATAGTGGGCAAGCCGCCAGCCCCAGAGGCCCTGGTGCAGAAAGCCAGTGACCAAGTCCCTAACCCCCAGTATAAGAAGCTTGGGACAGTGCCCCCTGTGCCCTAGAAATAGAGCTCAACTTTTTAAAATGCAAAACTTAAAAAGAACCCTCACCATAGAAAGCTACAATGGCAACAGGGAAGATCCAAACATAAACTCAGAAGAGGACAACAATGTTGAAATGCCTACATCCAAAGCCTCAAAGGGGAATATGAATTGGTTTCAAGTCCAAAAAGTCCTCTTGGAAGAGCTCAAAAAGGATTTTAAAAATCAGGCAAGAGAGGTAGCAGAAAAATTGGGAAAAGAAATCAGAATTATGTAAGAGAATTAAGAAAAAAAAGAATCAACAGCTTGGAAAAGAAAGCACAAAGCCTGACTGAAGAAAACAACTCCTTAAAAATAGAACTGGCCAAATGGAAAAGCTAGTTAGCCAAAAGCTAACTGAAAAAAAATTCCTTAAAAATTAGAATTGGGCAAGTAGAAGATAATGACTCTATGACATACCAAGAATCAGTTAAACAAAATGAAAAAAATAGAAGAAAATGTAAAATTTCTCATTGGAAAAATAACTGATTTGAAAAATAGATCCAGGAGAGACAATTTAAGAATTATTGGACTACTTGAAAGCCATAATTAAAAAAATAGCCTGGACAGCATCTTTCAAGAAATTTCAAGGAAAACTGCCTTGATATCCTAGAACTACAGGGCAAAAATCATCATTGAAAGAATCCACCAATCACCTCCTGAAAGAAATTCCAAAAGGAAAGCTACAAGAAATATTGTAGCCATATTCCAGAACTATCAGGTCAAGGAGAAAATATTGTGATCAGCCAGAAAGAAACAATTCAAATATAAAGGAGCCACAGTCAGGATTACACAGGACTTAGCAGCTTCCACATTAAAGGATTAGAGGGCTTGGAATATGATATTTGGAAAGCCGGGGAAGGTGGATTACAACCAAGGCTCAAGCCTAGGCATTTGCAGAAGACTTCCCATTGGTGGAGAGAATGATTATTCCAGGCTTCTTCTTTGAGTGAGGGATAAAGACAGGAAAAAACATGGGAGAGGAAAGTTATTCTTCTGACTTCCTACTTAAAAGAGGATACCCTGGATTCTAGGCCATCTTCCCAGAGCATTCCTGAGAGGGAGAGAAAAACTCTTAAGACTTAAGAAAGGCTTTCTTCTCCTAAGCTCTTGCCAACTCCCTTCTTTGTGTAGGGATAGAGACTTGAGAAATCATTTTCTTTACCAATGAGGAGGGTCTTACACAAATGCCCAGACTTGAGCCCTGGGTTACATTGGGCTTATATGTGTTACATGACACAGTTAGACATCCTTATATTCCAAAGAACTTAGAAAATACAGGAGCTGATGGGTTGTTATGCTTTCACCTGTGTATCAGAGTTCTGTGAAAACTGACTTCCTTGGACATAGGCATACATGGGTTAAGAAGGAAGAGTTTAGAAGAGTTGCTAAGGATCCAGCTATTGCTGGATTGGAATCTTATTGGAATAAGGTCATTGGCTAGTCCCTTAAGAGTTCTCTGATCCCCAGACCTTCAGCAGCTCATGGCATTTCCTGATACATAAAATTTTCCTGGATACATGAATGACATAGGGCAATACAAAAATAAAGAAATTCACCTGGGTACAACAGACACCCAAAGCTATACTGGCTTACCACAGAAAAGGTCTCATTTAGCTAATCTATTTCCTTCCTTCAAGGACAACCAGGTCTTCAAGATGTGCTATGATACCCCAACCAAGAACATCAGCCAAGAAATTCTGATTGTCCTGCATTTAACATCCTGCTTGTAGGCAGCTTCAGTAGACGTTGGTGCAGTCCAAAGGGCTCCTACCACTCCTAAGTTGTCCCTTTTTTGTCTCACAGTTTGGTTTGTGTCTTCCACAATATTTAGAGTAGTACTTTATATAATGCAGCTATTTAATAACAAACTTAATGAACATTTTTTGAATGAATGGTGAATAAAGCAACCTCATAGAGGCTATTTCTTTTAAGCCAATACTTCCAATTCCACATTGAGTGTTCTTTGACAAATGAAATTGAAACCTGATGATCTAATATAGATTTCACTTTTTCCACACAGTATTGACATTACTCTTGACTTCTGCTGCTCAATGAAAATAATTTACATGCTGTCTTTCTGGGATTTCTTCATAATTTTTTTTAGCTTTGGGTCCTTTTACAATTTTTCTGACTATCATTTCATTCCACTGCTTTTAATGAGTTTTTATTTCAGCACTTAAGTGAGCTATCAGATCACTGGCTGAAGAAGTTCCTTAGATTATTAGGAACTTAGAGATATTTAAAAATTTAAAAAACCCTATTTCACAGTTAATTACGGCACTCATTCTTTTTCTTCAATGCAGTATGATCTGTTTGAACCACATATGTGGGAAGTAGAGATTGGGGATGGGGAAAAGGTGAGACCTAGTGAGTAACAGAAAGCAAGAAAGGGTCTATGCAAGCACATAGAAAACCCTTGCCTCTGTCACATAGGGATGTCTTGCTCAATAGTCTGTACCAATAAATCTAACATAAAGATGAAGTGAGTATAGTCAAGGAGAGAAGTCTTCAGGACCTCATTCCTCAGAGAACACTGTGGTCCAGAGAGAATTGCTCATTGGTGGGAGCTCCAAGGGCTTCAGTCTCAAGAGGCTCTTTGTCTGGCACTGAGACACTACAGCATGAGGCTAGGCCTTTAATTAATAGAGAACTGAGATCTCAGAGATTTAGGGAGCAGAGAAGCTGGCATAAAGAGTAAAAAGAATGTATAGCTGGGATCTCTTTGGAAAGTCAAGAAAGAAGAGCTATATGGTATGCATGATGTCCCTAAACTCAGGAGCCCTGAGGAATCCTGATACTAGCAAAAGTGAATGTCTGTATTGGTTTCAGAAAAATGTCCACTCCAGCTACCTGGACCAAGCTGTGGAAAGGTACAGAAAGACTGAATCAGTTACCTCCCATTGTATGGCTTCACAGAACAAATAACTTGCCCACTCCCTCTTGACTCATCTGGGGAATTGTTCCTCTTCTATTCAACATTGCATTAGCTTATAGGATATTGTCCCTATTTGTGTAGAGGTGACTGAAAGTGATCCCACTACTTAATTTCATCTTGTTATTCTGTCTGAATTAAATGCTTTGCTATTTGATTTAAGATGACTGCCTGAACTATGAATAAAGTGTTCACTGGACTATGGGCTCAAGCCATAATTATCATTATACAAAACACCCCATAATAAGTTCAAATATCAAGATTGTCTACAATTGAGTTGGGAGGATCCCCTGTTATGAAAACCTATACCTTGTCTTTTGCAGCAGAATTTGATAGAATGATGGGAGGAAAAGGGTAAATAGTTGAAGGAGTTGACTATAAGGTAACAGATCATCAAGGAAGTATGAGTGTAAGAGATAATACTCTGTAGATCATCTTCCACCTCAATGACAATATTTCAAATTCATGTGTTCTCCCACAGTTATAAAGTATATGTGCATGTGGGAATGTAACCTTTTCTCCCCGGGAACCTATTATTCTTCACACATATGGAATCATGTCATAGAAAATATTATCTATGAAGAGAGAGTTGAGTATGGACAGATGGCACAGTCAAATGGTAGTGAGGATAGGGAAGTTGAAGCTAGAGAGATTGAAGCAATCTCATGAAGAAAACAACAATGTTGATTTGTGTTCTAGATGAATATTCCTTTCTTTAAGACAATTCAATGTTAAAATATAAACAGACAAGCAAACAAATAAAAGAAGAATAAAAGTCAATTCAGTGTTACATAAGACGGACACATTAAAAATGAAAATTTGGGGGGAGGTGTGGAGCCAAGATGACGGTTGGAAAGCAGGGACTTGCTTAAGCTCCTTCCCAGGTCCCTCCAAACACCTATAAAAATGGCTCTGAACAAATTCTAGAGCTGCAGAACCCACCAAATAGCAGAGGGAAGCAGGGCTCCAGCCCAGAACAGCCCAGATGGTCGCTGGAAAGGGTCTATTGCATGGAACTGGAAGCAGAGCAGAGCCCAGCGTCGGCCATGCCAGGACCAACCAGACCAGGAGGCAGGGGGAACAGGGCCTAGCACCCTGAATCAGTGAGCTGTGGCAGTTACCAGACTTCTCGACCCACAAATGCCAAAGACAACAGAATAGGTTAGTGGGAAAAAACAGCAGGGACAGAGTGAAAGGAGTTTGCAGTCGGCCACTGCCCCAGGGGCAGCGGAGGTGGTACAGCTCTGAGGCTGCTTCCAGAGCTACAACTGTAGTTGCTTCTTGTCCCAGGCCCACCTGGTGGGAGGAATTAAGTGGTGGATTAGAGTAGGAGTGCAAAGCCTGCTTTGCCCAGCCTGGATCTGAGCCGCAATCCGAATTGGCAGTTCTTGGGGTAGAAGGACCTTGGTGTGGAAGAGCTTGCTGTGTAGAAGTAGCTCTGAAAACAGCAGCATGGCCCCTCAAGCTTGGGGAAAAGTACTCTCTACTCTACAAGCAGTCATAACTCCAACCAAAAAATCAAGGGTCAAGTAGTTGGCTGGGAACATGAACAGGCAGCAAAAACAGAATCAGATTGAGACTCAGACTTTGGAATATTTTTTTGGTGACAAAGAAGATTAAAACATATAGCCAGAAGAAGTCAACAAAGTCAAAGAGCCTACATCAAAAGCCTCCAAGAAAAATATGAATTAGTCTCAGGCGATGGAAGAGAGCAAAAAGGATTTGGAAAAGCAAGTTAGAGAAGTAGAGGAAAAATTGGGAAGAGAAATGAGAGTGATGTGAGAAAACCGTAAAAAACAAGTCAATGACTTGCTAAAGGACACCCAAAAAGATAGTGAAGAAAATAACACCTTAAAAAACAGACTAACTCAAGGGCAAAAGAGCTCCAAAAAACCAATGAGGA
>CM053622.1:331153860-331174688 GCA_028646595.1 Phalanger gymnotis
TGACTGGGGAATGGGGCAATCAGAATATATGCCATCTTGGAGTGGAGTGGAAGGGTAGAGATGGGGAAAGGATTTGTAGCTCAAAATCTTGTGCAAATCATTGCTGAAAACTAAAAATATTAAATAAGTAATAAAATATTAAAATAAAAAAAAAAGAAATAGGAAGATAGAATGACTTGTCCAATGGGTTCACATAGTACCAGAGCAGAAACTTGAAAATTGGGTGCATCGTGCTAGCACTTTACCAAATATTGGAGGAATAGGACTGGCGGAAAAGAGAGGATCATTTTCTTTTATCTCTTTAGAAAAACCTAAAGGACATTCTCAAGCCCATTGGAGGAAATTGTGCTTAGATTATTATGTAAACTGATATAGGTTGTACCCGTATTAATAAGACCACCATTGAAGTTTTGAAAAGAGGCTATAAATGTAGAGCTAAGAAGGAACCTTAGAGATTCTATTTTATAGAAGAAACTGAATCCCAAAGAGGTTAAGGGACTTGTTTAAGGTTTTGTTGCTAGGAAGTAGAACAGCTGGAATTAAAATCTAGGTCTTTTGAGTCCAATGCGTTTCACACTATACCATTCTGCTTCCTCTAAACCAGGGGTGGAATACCTGTGGCTTAGGGACTGCGTGCGGCCCTTTGGGTCTTAGGGGGTGTCTCTTTGATTGGGCCCAAATTTGCAGAACAAATGCCCTGAATTCCCTCCAGGGGATTTGTTCTGTTAAATTGAACCCAATCAAGGGGCCGCACCAGAAGACCTGGAGGGCTGCATGTGGCCTTGGGGCTGTGGGTTTCCCATCCCTGCTCTAAACTGTTGTGAATACATGTTTTCAAGAATCATGGGACTAGGGGTGGAGCCAACATGGCGGCTGGAGTGAGCTCCCCGCCAAGTCCCTCCAAAAGCCTATAAAAAATGGCTCTGAACAAATTCTAGAACTTCAGAGCCCACAAAATAGCAGAGGGAAGCAGGGCTCAAGCCCAGGACAGGCTGGATGGTTGCTGGGTGAGGAGGGGAGAGGAGCCCAGAGTGGGAGGCAGCAGGACCAACCAGACCTGGAGCAGAGCAGAACGGGCCCTAGGGCCCTGAATCAGTGAGCTGTGGCAGTTACCAGGCTTCTCAACCCACAAACACCAAAGACAACAGAGAAGGTTAGTGGGAAAGGCTGCAGGGGACAGAGTGATAGGAGTTTGCAGTTAGGCCACTGCCCCAGGGGCAGAGGACATGATGCAGCTACAGAACTAGGAGCTGCAGTTGCTTCTGGCCCCGGGCCCACCTGGTGGGAGGAATTAAGTGGCAGATCAGAGCAGGAGTGCAGAACCTGCTTAAGATCTGAGTCAGGCTCAGGTTGGTGGTTCTTGGGGAAGGAGGAGTGCTGGTGTGGCAAGAATCATGGGACTAGAAAGAATTGAAGAAATCATCCAATATGTCCCATTTCCTCCCTTCCCCTCTCCGTTTTACAGATGAAGAAAACAGGGTTTATCATACAGTTGAGGAAAATGAAGCAAACCAGGTGATTTGCCCTAGATCAAATAGCTGAACAAGGCAAGAGTAAAACTCAGGTTTCCCAATTCCTAATCCATATGTTCTTTTTTTTTCCTTTTTTTTTAATTTTTAGCTAACAACACTCTGTTCCACAGGTTTTTGAGTTCTATGTTTTCTCCTCTTCCCTCTCCTCCCCCCTCACCCTCAGGACAACATGTGATCCAATATAGGTTCTACATATACCTTCACATTAAACTTATTTTCACAACAGTCAAGTTGTAAAGAAAAATTATAACCAATAGAATGAGACATGAGAAAGAATAAACAAAACCAAAAAAGAAAAAAAAGAGAGAGCAAATAATTTGCTTCAATCTGCATCCAGACTCCATAGTTCTTTCTCTGGAGGTGGATAGCTTTTTCCATCATGAGTCTTTTGAAGCCGTCTTAGAACCTCGCATTGCTGGAAGAGCCAATTCTATCAAAGTTAGTCATCACAGATATTGTGTGTCTGTAATCGTGTATAATGTTCTTCTGGTTCTGCTCCCCTCACTCAGCATCAGATCATGTGAGTCTTTCCAGGTTATTATGAAGTCTGTCTGCTCCTCATTTCTTTTAGCACAATAGAATTCCATTACATTCATATACTATAACTTATTTAGCCATTCCCTAATTGATGGGCATCCCCTTGATTTCTAATTCTTTGTATATGTTCTTTCTATTATACCTCATTGTTTCTTTTTTGCTCTCTTGCCTAGATTGGGTTGTAAATCCTCAAAGAATGAGAATTTGGTCTTTTTATACTATGTATACCTTTAAGCAAGTGGAATAAAGTGTTAAGCCTTCATTATTTAAAAAGAAGTGAACATTTTAATCGGTAACTCTTTCAATCCAAGATGGTAGACTGGAACACAAATTAAACTTGCTATGTCTCTGAATATTCTTTAGTAGTGTTAAAAATCAGTTGAAGCATGTGAAGGTTACTTAGTCAGATAATTAGACATTTTAAAAAAAGACAAATTTGGAGCGTGGGTGGTCAGATTGGAGACAAAATTTCACTCAGCAAAACCATTGATGGAATTGTTATAAGGGAAGGGAAGAGATGTTGCAATAGATTTTTAAAGACAAAATTTCTGGTAGGAAGCTCTCTAGCAAGAGTTGATGACAGAATTTTATAAATTGCAGGGTAGTCCATAATCCTTCAAAGACATAAAGAACTCTATAGGGACCCTTTTATTGTCAAAAATGTTTTCTAACCTACTCATAATAATTGTACTTTTTGAAATTGTTTGAGAAAATAGGTGATAACAAAAAGCTACTATGAATGTTCAGATTCATAGTTTTGAATTAATCTATACTCTATTAACCAACACCAATATACATTTGAATAATGTCAATATGTATATAGTAAAGGATTATTCATTTCACAGAACATAAATTTGCTTATTCATCATACCAAATACCCTAATGAGATGGTAAGGGTGTTTTGCTGCTTTCAGAGCTTAGACGTCTTCTTGAAGGAATGAAAATTTTGACTTCAAATATCCTCTGTGGACTCATTGCAGAACTTCTAAGGACCTCTAAGGGTCCATAGGATGCCAGCTGGGAACTGCTGACTGAGAAGGAAACTGCATTGCCTTCACTTTACCAGGATGTAGCAAGAACTGGATGGTTTTTTTTCTTTCTCCCCTCCTGGTGAGCAGTAACGCGAAGGAAGTTCTTGACTCCCTCCCCTTCCCTGGAAGCCGATGGGAGGAAGTCCTGGATAATTTAGAAAATCCCACCTGGTTGTAGTGTTTAGCAAAGGTGCGTAGTAGGCTCTTAATAAATGTTTATTGGTTGACCTACTGGTTGCCCTCAGAGGGAATTGTGGGGTTTGAGACATCATTGGGTAAAAACTGGGTTGTTTCATTGAGTTTATATGCTTGTTACAAGTGCTGACAGTTGAAAAGTGTACCAATCTGTGTTACTTGGATGAGAGAGATAATATCAAATTCCATTAAGAGCAAAAAAAATTGGGGAGGGGTGGTGAGATGGGGTTAGGGAATTTAATTTCGATCATTTCCCCAAATCTGGAAAGCATGATTAAATATATTCACGTGAGCATTTAGACAGAAAAGTGATGAGTTTATAGTTTTATCAAAAACAAATTATGTTAGACTAACCTCTTTTCTTTTTTTTATTAGTTTTTTTTTGGCAGGATCAGGGGAATGCCATCACATTTCAGATAGGGATTGGACAGTCTTTAGAGAGAAGATGGGGAAATGTAATATAGTAAAGTGAATTTAGAATTTACAATGGGATCTTGGGATCATAGGTTTAGAGCTGGAAGGAACCTCAGAGGCCAGATATTCCATCCCTCTTGTATTACAGGTAAGGCCCTGGGAGATTTGACTTGTTCCAGATCATACAAACAGTCATCAGAATTGGATTTTGATTCTTGGTCTTTTGACTCCACCATTTGTTTTAGGGCCTACTTTAGCCCCCACCATTTGATTGCTGGTTCATCTCATAAATGCAAGATTCTCCCTCACATTTCCCCCATTGTGTGAAAGTTAGCCTTGGCTTCCTTCAAGTCCCAGGTAAAATTCCACCTTCTATATGAAGCCAGTCCCAATTCCACTTAATGCTACTGTCTTCTCTCTGAGAATCACCTCCAATTTATCTTGCATATGTCTTTTTGCACATAGTTGCTTGTATATTATCTCTCCTATTAGATAGTGAGGTCCTTGAGAACAGGAAATATTTTTGGCTTAATTTTTGACCTTTCTTTGTATTTCCAGTTCTTAGCACAGTGCCTGGCACATAGTAGGTGCTTTAATAAATGCTTGTTGTGGCATCTAGACTATACTATAAAATCTAGAGAGTGGCTCAGTAAAGAATTTAGTCAGAAATTCAGACTGTGAACAGACTGAATGACACTATAATGTAGAAAAAATTCAACAGGAATAGCTTCTGGGTAATTAGTCATTTTATTAAGCATGCTAGCAATGCTTAATAAAAGAGTCAGTGGCACTCTCAAATGTCAAAGACCTGTCATGGAACCCACTCAATGTTTGTATGCCCTTGGAAGAGTGGGTGTTTCTGAGGGTGGTAATCAACTCTAATTGGTTAATAATTAATGAAAAGAATGAATATTATAATGAGAGATGGGCTTATTCTAATGAGTGTCTGGGGGAACATGACTCTGGTTACTCAGTCTTAAACAAAGAGACTTATCTCTTATTCAGACTACCTCTCCCTAGGGCAATCTAGAAAAAAGGGGGTCCACCTCTGCTCAGACCCAGCTGAGTGGAACCCAATGGGCCAGAATTCACCTTAATTTCTTCTTAAGGTTCTATACTTGTTTGGGATAACAATTCCAACATTTCATCTCATCATCCACCCTGCCTTTCAGAGAACTAAGCTGACCTAATCTCCAAATGAGGAAGGGAAAAAAATCCTAGATCTTCCCAATATTTGGTTATTTAATAATCATTCCTCTCAATACCTTTCATCTGTATTTTGCCATGAAGAGTAAGATATGATGCTAGATTTGATGTCAGGAAGATCTGTGTTCAAATCTTACCTTAGAGAATTACTAGCTATATGACTATGGAAAGTCACTGTGCCTCAGTTTCCTTATTGGTGAAATGAGGGGTTTAACCTTGTGTGGTGATAATCTGATTGAAGATCTTTCCCACCCATTCAGTAGGCCTCTGGCAGGGCTAGTTAAGAGAGGCAGTCCCATACCTTTGTGATGCCAATCAGTGATTAAAGATCTTTCCCACACTCCTTTGCTGTTTGGGTATGAAGCCCTGGGGCCATAAAAAAAGAATATATACACCCAGAAGGTAGCCATTGAGAACTGAGAATTCAGAAGCCATGCTTCGGAATTCAGCCCAAGGAGAAGAAGTTAGAACTCCAAGTCAACAGAGCTGCTAAAGAGAGTGCTGAGGAGAGACTGGAGACCAGAGAGCTGCAGACCAGAGGACTGAGGGTGGAGAGGACACAGGCAAGCAAGCAGTTAGGATTCATGAGTGATGTTTATGGGAATGCCCTAGGAGGGGGGAATGTTACAGGATGACTTGGCTCTTTGCTGTATTACTGTGTTTTAATCTCCTTATTGCTACATTGAGGTGGACTTACTGGTTCTGAAGTACAATTATTGCTATATCGAATTGGAATTACTGGTTCTGGGATTTGATGCTTTGGTGCCTAATAAATGTTGTACTTTCTCTGCCTTCTACCTAGAGAGTTTTTCATACTTGACGATTCTGAACCATATAGGCATGTTCATGGTCATCTTCGAGGTCATGAATCTTGCCTTACTGATACACCTTGACTACTTCTAGGTACCCTCCCAGCTCTAAATTTATGACCCTAAGCCCCTTAGAAGCTCATGATCATTTGAGGGGAGTAATGAGATCTTGGATTCTAAGAAACTTACTGATAAGAGTCCTTTCATACTTTTCACCTTTCAGACTTTAAAAAGGGTCATTTGGATATGTATAGGTCAAGAATTCACTGAATAGGTAGCAGAGACAGACTTTGCAAATTGGATATAGAATACCTCTGTCCCAACAAGGGGATAAAGGGGAGAAATCTAGACATTAAAAACGGAGGGAACCCTGAACACCTGAGCTGTTTCATGGTGGTTGAGAAAATGACCACTGCTTGAGTTATGCCCTGGCCTGAAAAGATGCAAATTCTAATGAATCACGCAAGACCTATTCTCTGAGTCAGACAGACCCAGCCTCAAGTTCCTATCTCTGGCACAGACTGGCTGGATGGCAAGCTAGGCAACTTTCTTAGCCTACACATCAGAGAAGCTGTAAATTATACCGATAAAATTCTTTACCTGGAATTCCTTCCAGATTACAGGTCAAAATAAAAAAGATGATTAGACACCAATAAACTAGATTATGTCTCTGACCTAGGACATCCACAGTCTAAGAGTGTCTACTTTTGCTTAAAAAACAAAACATGGTGATTCACTGGTCAAGGATCTCAGTGGATATATCAGGCCACACCTAGCTTTCATTAGGTGGGTGCCTCTCTACTTTTGACTTTTATGGAAGTCTATTCCCCCTGTTGATACTACGTTTGCAGGAAAGTGAATTTCAGGTTTACAAGGAAAATGCCACATTTCTTAAATGCCTTTGCTTTAAATTAGTTGCTTTGTCCAACTATTGACTTAGTACTGCCTTGAACCTGGAGTAGATGTATCCTCCTTGTCCTCTGACCATTGAACTAGTGATAGTACTGTAAAGTTGGAGCCATCCTCTCATCCATAGGACTCCAGCTACTTCATATAGGGCCATGCCATTTTTTCATATATAGCCATGATTATCTGTCCTTGCATATACAATACCTTGAATATACGTCCTTGAAAAATCTAACTTGCTTAATGAACTCCTTTGTCATTCCCACCAGTCTCTTGAGACAGATCTTCCTTTTCTTCATTGAACTAGTTGTGTTTATGTCTTCAGAATTTTGTTCTTGAACAAAGAATCTCATTCCTCTTGTGCTGATTTCTTGGGTAGAATTTTAAGCCATGAGAACCTACCTTTGGAAATCTGCTTTCACTTTTTTTATTTCAATCATATTAAGTGTCTACTAAAAAGGATAATCCTAATTTTTATTGTATATCCTAAGAAAAGAAAAGTACTGGCTATTTAACTTTTAGTGTTGTGTGGAATATTATTTTAAATAACTTTTGGTTTCTCCTTGACAGTCAAATGTACTCTGGGACTCAGATACATGATATATTTATATAAAAATCACTGTAGAACCAATTCAAACTTCTGAAGTTAATAGTACTCAATCTCACGGCTCAGTATCTGGTTTACTTCAGGTAAAAGGAATAAATGTTACTGCTTGGCTACATAAATTAACACAGTGGTCTCCAAATTTTACTTTACAAAGTAAAAGCTTTACTCTTGCTGAAGAAACGTCCTTTTATTTTACAAAAAAAAATCTATCCCCCTTTCAAAATTTTCTTTTTTTTATTACAAACTTAACAAATATCAACAAACAAAATAATTCTTTTATGCTTACGGGTAAATGTCCATGGCTAGAAGGCCTTATGAAATATATGGGTTTATTTCCTTGAGAAAAATAAATATCAAAGATTTTTGAAACTTTGTAGATTTTTACTATAAAATTAAATTAATATTTTTAGGATTAAATTTGAGTTTTTACTGAAATACCCGCAGAAGAGAAAAATAATTATTTTCCCTTTTAATCACTGGCATACCAATCACCATATCCTATCCATTCTCCCTCAGCAAGGTCTTTTATGTTGCTCCTGCTTTCTGTCCCCAGGGCCACTATTTTAGTTAAGGCCTTTGAATGGACAACTATAATAGTCACCCCCCCAGTCTTTCCTGGTTCCAATCCATCTTGAATAGCACCTCCAGAATAATCTCCCTAATATGAAAATCTAATCACATGATATCAAAATTTGATTACGTCCTTATTAAAAAAAAGCTACCATGTTTCTCTCTTGTTCAATAAACAAAATCCAATTTTTATGGCTTGCCATTCAAGGTCCCTCTATAGTCTACCCTGAACCTTATGGTTTGCTGCTTTCCCTAAAGTCCTACCTTCCTTGGGAATCCTTGCCCAATCTCCCCCCACCCCAGTTCTACTACTTCTTTCTGTTGATTAGATCTTATCTATCTTATATTTAGTTTGTTTGTGTATAGTGGTTTGCATGTTATCTCTCCCATTAGATGGTAGGCTCCTTGGGAGCAGGGACTATCTTTTGCCTTTCTTTATTTCCTCAGTATTTATTCAGTGCAGTGCCTGGTACATAGTGAGAAGTTAATAAATGCCTACTGACTGATTGACCCTACATTTAAAATTGGACTACTCACAATTCTCTGAACATGCCTCATACAAACATCTCTTTTTGCCTTTGTTTATATGGTTCCTTCTACCTGAAATGCCTTCTTTCCACCTGAAATGCCTTCCTTCCCCAACTCTACTTGCTACTCTCTCTTTAAAGCCCAGCTCTCTATTTTCTCCATGAAACCTTCTCTCATCTCATCCTTCCAGAAGTAATCTCTCCCTTCCCTTGCTATACTCCATAGTACTTTAAAAGCCTCTTATGATATTGATTGTGTTCTAATCTGTATTATAGTTATTTTTTCTATAGTATCATAGGATTGTAGATTTAGAGCTAAAATGAATCTTAAGGACCACTGAGTCTAATTTCTTTATTTCCTTGATGACGGAGCTGACATTACACATCCCAGACTAGATTATGAGGTTCTTAAAGATAGAGTTTGCTGTCTTATTCATATTTCTTACTCATATTTATGTGTCTCATGGGGTCTAATATGGGGCCTTATACACAATGCGTACATAATAAATGAATATTGATTGCTGGATGTTCCATGAATATTATCCATAAACTACTTCTTACTCTTGGAGTCCTACTTAAGGATTATCTCTTTCCTATACATCAGGGCTGTCCAAAATGCAGCCAGCCAGCCTCATACTGCCCACAGTGTGATTTATGTGGCCCTCCTACAAGCATAGAAATGTACATAAATGCTTTAGTAAATGAGGCCGAGCTACTGCAGAGCTCTCACTAAAATGGAAAATCAAAATATATTGCCTATTGTTTCAATAAAAACCTAAGGTTGAACAGCTCTGCTGTACATCATGTTGGGTGACCCAGCTCCTAATGATAGCTGCTAGGGGCTAAGCAGAGCAGCACAGTACAGAAATAAGAGGGGCATGGGAAAGAACACTATCCTTTCTGAACGTTCACAAACTAATTGCTATAAATGCTTAAGATGATGTTCTTGAAGTAGAAAAGATTTGTCTCATATAAGTCTCACCTAGAAAAGTAACCCAAGACTATGAAATTGCCAGTGGCCTTTGTGAGAAGCAGAGAGGTTAGCAAACAAAAATTTTAACTGGAGAAGATTCCCCTTCATGGAAAGGGAAAAGGAAGAGCCAATGAGGATCTGGGAGTCATTTTGGAGAGCTGTGGGGGGTGCTGATCAGCCTTGCCTATGATGGAGCAGCTGGGGCTTGGTAGCATTCACGCTGCCATATGGTTTTTTTTTAGTTCATTTGAACCCCACAGAGAAGAGTTGGAGGAACAAAAACCACAACAACATCCTAGAGATGGGCTGTATCCCAGCTGCTACACTGGCAGCCACAATTAGAGTTGTACTGAAGCTCCCAAACCTTCCAAGCCAAAGAAAAAGTCAATTGAGGTCAACTCCAAATACAGAAGAAAACACAAACTCTGTAGCTCAGTGAGGAAGGCCAGAATAATCTTACATTGACAAACATGGGTTACAACAGAGTAAGTCCCATCTCATAATAAATATTCTTTTTCTTTTAAATATTGGTCTTCTTCTCAAGTCTTGCTCTACTGCCTCATCATGGGCATGGAAGTGACTCTGGGTTCCAGAAGACTATGTCAATTTTGACAAGTTCAAGCAAACTAAAAAGACGCTAAGGAATGGCCCCTTCCACAGACTTTAGGAGACTTGGCTCTTGGAGTGTTAATCCCAAGGCCAGATCAAAATAATACAAATACGTTATCAGTTATCTTCTTCAAGTTCTGATTTTGACAACATTGTAAGGCTGTTTAGATAGACATATTGGCAGCTTTGGGAACTGAGTAATTTACATATTAAATTACATTAATCCACCATTAACGAATGTCAGATTCTTTTTTTAAATTAATTATTACTATTTTTTTAGTTTACAATACTCAATTCCATGAGTTTTTGAGTTCCAAATTTTCTCCCTCCCTCTTCTCCCCATTCTCCTCTCAAGACAGCATGTGATCTGATATAGGTTCTCCATTTTACCTTCACATTAAACTTATTTTCCCAATAATCAAGTTGTACAGAAGAATTATAACCAGTGAAATTAACCATGAGAAAGTTGAAACAAAACCAAAAATAAAATAAAATAAAAAAGAGAGAGCATCTTCCCCAGAATTTATCATTTTCCTGTTTTGTAATATTAGCCAATCTGACAGGAGAGATGTGGTACCTAAGAGTTGTTTTGATATGCATTTCTCTAATCAATAGAGATTTAGAGGATTTTTTGTATGACTATAGATATAGATATTTAATTTCTTTCTCTGAAAACTGCCTGTTCATATCCTTTGACCATTTATCAATTGAGGAATGACTTGTATTCTTATAAATTTGACTCAGTTCCCTACATATTTTAGAGGTAAGGTCTTTGTCAAAGCATTACTTGTAATAATTCTTTCCCCATTTTCTGCTTCCCTCCTAATCTTGGTTGCATTGGCTTTGTTTGTACAAAAACTTTTCAGTTTAGCATAATCAAAATTATCCATTTTGCATTTCATAATACTTTCTGTCTCTTGTTTTGTCATACATTATTCCTTTCTCCATAAATCTGAGAGGTAAACTATTCCCTTCTCTCCCAAATTGCTTATACTATCAGCCTTTATATCTAAACTCATGAACCTATTTTGACTTTATTTTGGTATATGGAGTAAGATATTGGTCTATGATCAATTTCTGCCATACTATTTTCCAGTTTTCCCAGCAGTTTTTGTGAAATAGTGAGTTCTTACCCCAGAAGCTAGACTCTGGGTTTATTAAAGGGTAGATTAGTATATTAATTGACTTATCTTGTGTACCTAACCTATTCCACTGATCCACCACTCTATTTCTTAGCCAGTACCAAGTAGTTTTGATGATTGTTGCTTTATAGTACAGTTTAACATCTGGTATGGCTAGGCCTCCTTCCCTAGCATTTCTTTTTATTAATTCCCTTGATACCCTGGATCTTTTGTTCTTTCAGATGAATTTTGTTATGATTTTATAGCTCTACAAAATAATTTTTGGTAGTTTGATTGGTATTGCACTAAATAAGTAAATTAATTTAGGTAAAATTGTCATTTTTATTATAGTAGCTTGGCCTAACCATGAGCAGCTGGTGTTTTTCCATTTAGTTAGTTATGACTTTATTTGTGTGAGAAGTGTTTTGTAATTGTGTTCATATAGTTCCTGGGTTTGTCTTGGCATGTAGACTTCCAAATATTTTATAGTGTCTACCATAACTTTGAATGGAATTTCTCTTTCTATCTCTTGCTGTTGGGCTTTGTTAGTATTATACAGGAATGTTGTAGATTTATATGGGCAGATAATTTATAATAATGTGGCTGGAACTGATGTTAATTGAACCACCCCAACCCCAAAGTACCATCTTTTGGCATAGTGACTCTGCCTTCTGTCCCCTTTATTCTTCAAAATCTCTCTTCCCTTAGTCCTAAGGGGCCTTCTACTCTGGACCACCTTCTTCATCCCTCCTCCCACCCCCATCTCAGGTTAGATTCAATCTTGGACTAACTTAGAAAGCAAGAAGCTTGTCCCCAACTCGAATGAAAAGCTGAGTCAACACATAGTTGGAAACGGTGGAACAAAAGAGGAGTGGGTAGTTTTCAGAGCTCTGCATTTACTTATCTGGCCCAGAACACTCACAAATATCAAAATCGGTTTGATGAAAATGACGGGTAAATTCAGAAGCTGCTCAATGAAAAATGAGGATTCCACAGGGTTTACCAGAAGGACACTTCCATCTCTAAGAAGACAGAATTTAACCTCCTCGAAAGTAAAGTGCAACTGCTAGGTCTATATCCCTAAACATTCAAAAAAGGGAAAGGGAACTATTTGCACAAAAAATATTCACAGCAGCTCTTTTCATGGTGGCTAAGAATTGGAAATTGCAAGAATGTCCACCACTTGTGGAATGGCTAAATAAGCTGTGGTATATGATTGTGACAGAATATTATTGAGTCATAAGACACGACAAGCAGGATGATTTTAGAAAAACCTTGAAAGACTTATATGAACTGAAGCATAGTGAAGTAAACAGAAACCAGAATAATGTTGCACAGAGTAACAGCAACATTGTACAATGAAGATCTGTGAATGACTTAGCTATTCTCAGCAGTAGAATAATCCAATACAATCCCAAAGGACTAATGATGAAGCATACTACCCACCTCCGGAGGAAGAACTGATATTGTTTGAATACAGACTGAAGGATGCTATTTTTCACTTTCTTTCATTCTTTTTCTTTTATTTGAGTCTTCTTACACAAAATGACTAATATGGAAACGTTTCACATGATCGCACATGTTTAACCTATATCCAATTGCTTGTTATTTCAGGGAGAGAGCAAGAAGGGAAGGATAAAAATTGCAATTCAAAATGTTTAAAAAATCAAATGTTACAAAATTGTTTTCACATGTAATTGGGGAAAATACATTAAATAAAAAAGTAAGATAAAATCAAAGCTTAGAGAGATGCAGGATTCTTAGCTTTGTAAGAAGGCAAGTGAAATTAAATTTTATACCGATAGTAACAATCCAAAGGACTTTTATGATGCCTTGAGGGCTATTTATGGGCCAAAGACCTATAGTGCAACTCAACTACTCAGTGCTGATAGAGCCACGTTGATTAGTGATAAGGACATGATTCTGGAGATTTGGGCAGAACATTTCCACAGTGTTCTCAATAGACCAGCATCGATCAACACTAAAGTCACTGAGTATAAACCTCAGGTTGAAGTCCATCCCTCTGTAGCTGAATTTCCAACTGAAGAGGAGGCTTTGAATGCCATTAGGCTCCTCTTCTGTGGCAAAGCACCTGGTGCTGATTCTATTCCAGCAGAGATTTACAGGTGGGGAGTCCACTACTCATACAAAAACTGGCTGAAATTTTCTGGGTTATATGGTAAGAGAAAGTCATTCCCCTGGGAGTTCAAGGATACTTCTGTTGTCCATCTCTAAAAGGTAGAGGAAATGGATTGTCCTGTGACAATCACAGAGCGGTCTCTCTCTTAGTTATTGTTGGCAAGATTCTTGCCAGAGTCCTTAATAGGCGAATCTTTAACCTATCTAGTCATCTAGCTGAGAGGCAGTGTGGCTTCAGAAAGGGCTGAGGAACAGTTGATATGGTGTTTGCTGCCTGACAACTCCAGGAGAAATACCAACAGCAAAACAGAGGTCTGTGCACAAACATTCATTGATCTGACCAAGGCCTTTGATACTGTCAGTCATGAGGGCTTGTAGAAAATGATGTGAAATTTGGGTGCCTGGAAAAGTTCTTCAGTATTGTATGTCAATTTCATGACAGCATGCTTGAACAGGGATGATGGACAATGCTCTCACACTTTCCCAGTCACCAATGGAGTGAAGCAGGGCTGTGTGCTTGCTCTCATGCTTTTTAGCAGGGTGTTTTCAGTGATGCTGTCAGACTCCTTCAATGAGGACAAAAGTGGCATCAAGGTCAACTACTACACCTTCACTATTTAACTTGAAAAGGCTGCAAGTCATGACTAAAGTGGAGGGAGAGTTGTGCATGATTTTTTGTTTGCAGATGATTATGCACTCAATACAGCCTCTGAGGCCAAGATGCAACAAAAATATGGATCGATTATCTGCTGCTCATGATAATTTTTGGCCTAACAACACCAAGAAAACACAAGTCCTCCACCAGCCAGCACCACGTCATCCATATGTGGAACTATCAGTTACAGCAAATGGAGGAAAATTGAATGTTGTGAATAAGGTCTTTTACTTTGGCAGTGTACTTTCCAGGGATGTACACATAGATGATGAGGTCGACTTATGCATTGCTCACTATTTGAGAGTCTACAAAGGGAAGCATGGGAGAGAAGGGGTATTAGATTGCCTACTGAACTAAAGGTACATGGACCTCATTCTTGTATGCCTGTGAAACCTGGACAGTTTACCAGTGCCATGCCAGGAAACTGAATGGATCTCCATTTGAATTGTCTTAGGAAGATTCTGAAGATTACTTGGCAAGATAAGGTACCAGATACTGAGGTTCTTTCTTGAGCTAAACTGACAAGGATTCAAACTCTAGGTGCAGCTAGGTGGCACAGTGAGTAGAGCACTGGTCCTGGAGTCAGGAGGACCTGAGTTCAAATCTGGCCTCAGACACTTGACACACTTACTAGCTGTGTAACCTTGGGCAAGTCACTTAACCCCAATTGCTCTGCCTTCCTCCCTCCAAAAAACCCGAAAACCCCCCAAAACAAGAATTCAAACTCTACTACAAAGAGTACAACTCTGATGGACTGGCCACATTGTTCAAGTGCCAAGTGTTACATTTACCTAAAAGACCATTTTATGGAGAATTCACACAAAGCAAACACTCACATGCAGGTCAAAAGAAGCTCTACAAGGACAC
Source organism: Phalanger gymnotis (assembly GCA_028646595.1). NCBI lineage: Eukaryota > Metazoa > Chordata > Mammalia > Diprotodontia > Phalangeridae > Phalanger > Phalanger gymnotis. Next base: position 331,168,559 of record CM053622.1, read on the forward strand.
TCTCAAAGACTGTCTGAAGAACTCTGGAATAGATTACACAACATCAGAAACATTGCCAAACACCTGCTTGCATCAAAGAAGGTGCTGTGCTCTGAGAGCAAAGCAGAATTGCAGTAGTTCTAAAGAAATACAAGATCAGCAAATTAGTAGACATTTCCATTCTAAATGTTCATGTTGACTATTTGTACCCAACCTGTGGTGGAGTCTTCTGAGTTCATATTGGTCTGAGCAGCCACAATCAAACGCACTGTACCTTGACTCCACCCTAGTGATGTCATTTTAGTCCTCTCTGAGAACGAAGGACAATAACCAACCGACCAACCAGCTATGCACTAGGAACATAAAGAAAAGCAAAAGATAATTTCTGCTCTCAAAAAACTTCCCTGTCACAAAGGAGAAAATCAAGACCACCAAGAGATTGACTGAACCTCCATCTGGCTATTGGAGAAGAGAAGGTGAGAAGATAATGAGGCTTTAACTGCCCAGAGAATTAATTCATCAGTAAAAATGAACTTGGAAGGGCTGATTTTTTTCCAGTCCTTAAGGCACGGTTTAGACCCCTTTCTGTCATTGGTGACTATTCAGTTAAGTGGGTTAAGACAGTAGTTGCCAGTGTGTAGTACCATCTGAAGCAAGCATTGTCCCGGCATAAGTAAAGAAATGAATGTGCTGTGTTTTTGCTGCATGGTGCTGTGGATAGCAGTCATGGGATTTTTGTCTCAGCTTGCTTTACCCTTAAGACCAAAAGCTTTGAACAAGAGAAGTCATGCTTTCATACTTCCCTCATGGCACTTTGACTGAAATTCTCCAACCACAAAAGCTAAAACATAAACAAACCCTGCCTCATAGGCTCCTAGAGGCAGTTGAATTAGTTCTGAATTTCAGAACTTCCCTGTTTTCTAAATGACTCTTGCTTGTAGCTGAAACCTCAGCTTATCAAGTTGTTCCTATTTGGAATTTTCTGAAAGGAAACCTAGTTTGACAGCAAGCTTCCTCCAGTATTTCCCCAAGCAGTATTAACTACATAATGCAAGGAATAGGGGAGTTCTTCCAAACCACAGGGAAAGCAGAGCAAAGTTGAGATAGCATTAGCTGCCTGACATTTCACCAGAAAAGTTCTTCATGATTATAATGCCTCATTTCTATAACATGACGTTTGCTCAGAGTTTGTCAAACATCATCCCACATAGTGCTGAAACAGCAGATCAGCCAAGGGCTGCTTCTTAACATTGTTTTACAGCCAAGTGTGGTTTGAAGTAGAAGCTGGAATGGCTGTCTTCCTTTCTCCCTACCTTCTCTTACTCAGTTCCCTTTTCTCACTACCATGTTTGAGAGATTTGCTGTGCTTGGCCCCAGAAGGCAGCACTGGGAACAGTGGATGGAAGTTGCAAAGAAGCAAATTTGATCTTAATGTAAAGAATAACTCTTTAACCATCGTTGAAACTGTCCATCTTTGCTCCTTCCCTCTGTGATTACATGTGTTTTATCAGTAAATTTTTTTTTTGCATATAGTTGTTTGCACATTGTCTCCTCCACTAGACTGTGAGCTTCTTGAGACCTAAGACTGTTTTTTTTGTCTTTCTTTGTGTCCTTAGCACTTAACACAGTGCCTGGAGAAGGTACTTAGTAAATGCTTCTTGCTTTTTGATGATTCCAAAATGAAATGAGTAACCTCTGGAGGAAGTACGTACTCCCTCATTGGAGGTGTTCACACAAAGATGAACCACCCAAAGACCACTTTGGGAATATATTGTGCTGGGGATTCTTTCTCAGATACAAGTTAGACTAGATAGCCCCTGTGGTTCCTTATAACTCTGAAATTTGTGAGTCTCTGATGCCACTTTTCTGCATTAGAAAGATATTGTTCTCACCACTAGGTGGCAGGAAGTTCAATGGTTAACTACCCACCAGGAAGACTAGAGAAGGGAATGGGGAAGTCTTGCTAGAGATGGGAGGTAGCTAGGTGTCTGGAGTACAAGAGTAGGGTCGCAATCTAGAGTACAGGGAAACAGAGCCTGTGCTACCAGATCAAGTATAGTGGAAAACACTAGGCCAGAGCAACAATTCAATCTAAAAAGCATTTATTAAACACTTATGGTGGTGCAAAGGCATATGAGTTAGTAGATTGCCATGAGAAGGATTTAGAGGAGATGAAGAGCCAAGAGCAAGCCCTGCTCTAAATTCTGGAAGAACAATTCAGGTTCTAAATCTCAGGGAAGTCACAGGAAGTATGGCAGTTTTCTTCCACTCTACCTTTTTTCTTTCTTTTTAAAATACCCTTTAAAGGAAATTAAGTATTATTCATTTCTTCTACTTCCCTCTACCAACAAAAACAGAAAGCAAATAAGAAAGGAAGGAAGAAAGGAGGGAGGGAAGAAAGAAAGACAGACAGAAAGGAAGGAAGGGAGGAAAGAAAGAAAAAGAAAGAAAGAGGCAGAAAGGAGGGAAGAGAGGGCAGAGGGAGGGAGGAATAAAGAAAGAAAAAGAAAGGAAGAAAAAAAGAACTCTTGTATCATGTAAATATAATCAAGAGAAATGTCCACATTGGCCTCATCCAAAAATGTGTTTCTTCTGCATATAGTATCGATCACCTCTTGTCATTTGGTAGGCAGCATGCTTCTTCTTCATCAGTCCTCAGGAATCATGGTAGATTATTTAGTCTAGATCAGAGTTGTCTTTTAGAACTGTGACTTTTAACAGTATTGATGCCATAGTATACATTGTTCTTGTTTCACTCACTTCACTGCATCGACTCATTGAAATCTTCCCAGCGTGTGAATATAATGGAATACTATTGTGCAGTAAAAAATGAAAGAAGAAAATGTTTTCATCCTACTTTCTTTGAAAGTGGAGATTCTTACTGGGATCTGTAAGTTTTAAAAAATCATTTGGTAACTCTCGATGTAATTGTTTTGCTTTGTAATTCTATGGATTCATTATATGCATTTACAAACATTCTGAGAAGGGGGTCACAGGCTTTGCTAAATTGCCAATGGGGTCCATGACATAAAAAAAGTTAAGCATGCTTATCTTAAAGGGAGGTAGGCATGCTCTTTGCTGCTTCATAAAGAGATCAGCTTATTAGAAGGCAGGTAAAAAGGAAAAGAAACAACAATGGAGAGGTGTCCAGTTGGGTTGGAAAATAGCTACAAAAGGGGAGCAGCATCAAATAGGCTAGAGAGGTAGGCTAGAGCCAGATTCAGGAGAGCCATGAATGAATGGATGAAAAAGCATTTATTAAGAACTTACTATATGCAAAGCACTGTGCTAAGCATTGTGAATAAAACACTGCTCTAAGCGAATAAAACAGGAAAGCAGCATCGTCTCTGCTTTCAAAGAGCTCATATTCAATACATACAAAACATTTTGGCCGCAAATACTACTGAAGGCTGCATGGTTCTTAGGGTACAGCAGCAAAGCAGATGGTGATCCATCTTTCTTAATGTCATTTCTGTTAATGAAACCATATTGATTTCCAATATTGAACCATTTCACAACACCAAGGACCTCAGTGGTAAGAACTTTCTTTTGTAGACCTTCTGTAGCTATGGCCGCTAAGGATGTGGGGACCATAGAGCCTGAGGAGAAAGTTGTCAGGTCTCATTCCCACAAGCGTTACTTTCCTGGACCATGACTGTGGGAGGTCAGGCTGCAGTTGTCCCCAAGGGCTCTTGGGATTACTTACCTAGTGATGACACTTGGTCAGCAGTTGATGTTGTTGGTAGAAGGGATGGAGGACCCCTTTTCTATAAGGGCTTCTCCCCTCAATGATGTCTGTTAGGGCTGAGGTGAGAGAAGGGCTGATGGTGTGGAGAGAGCTATTGTTTATGGGGCTCTTTCTTGGATTTGGAGTCCTGGGTTGTCTCCCCCAAGGTCTAAGAGAAGGTGATATTTGAAGTGGTTTAACCCATCCTGTCTCTCCCTCCATGCTGCTTCTGCTAGACCAACTTGCCTCCCTCATCCTCTCTTTTCTCCCCCCAATGAAAGGGACATAAGGAAACTGAAGGACAAAGACTTTATGTGACTTACCCAATCTGCCATAGTGCAGCACAGCATCTGACACTAACTGTGAGACCATGGGCAAATCATTTAATTTCCCCTAGCCTTGGTTTTCCCATCTGTAAAATGGAGACAATACTACCAGGCGTGCTTTTATTGCAAAGGCTGCTGTGAGACTCAATTGTAATACTGTAGATAAAAGTTACTGCAAAATTTGAGTTATATCTAGACGTCATTCAATACTTTTGCCCAGACTGTCCCTCATGTCTGCAATGTACTTCCAATTCACTTGGATCTCTTAGAATGCCCAGAACACTTCACATTTTGCCTTGCAGACCACCTCCTATGTGAGGTTTGTCCAGATTTTCCCAGGTGCTCATGTCCTAATCCTCTGCAAATTACTAATGTTCACTATGCATGTGTTTTGTATGTACTTAGATGGGCACATATTGTCCTCCCCAGTAGAGTGTAAGTTGCCAGAGGGCAGGGCTTGTTCTCATTTCTGTCTTTGTGTCCCAGTGTCTACCACAGTACCTGGAAATAGAAGGCACTCAAGAAAATGTTGGATTGTTGGTTACTGGGATTATTTGAGGTTGGTTGTATATTGAAGGACCTTCTGTGGGGGTGAGCAAAACAACTCTTTAGAAAGTTCATATCCTAATACATCTCATGGTCTGCACTTTTCCCTTATCTAGAAGTGATTACAATTCAACCTTGACAAAATTCTGACACAGAGTACCCTGAAAAAAAAGAAAGAGCACTGAAATTGGAGGCCAGGAGATTTCAGTTCCAGTCTCTGCTCTGTGGGACGCTGGACAGGTCATTTAGACTCTCTGAATCCCAGTCTCCTTCCTTTTCTTTTTTCTTTCTTTTTTTTGCAAGGCAATTGGGATTAAGTGACTTGCCCAGGGTCACACAGCGTGTCAAGTGTCTGAGGCCAAATTTGAACTCAGGTCCTCTGGACTCAAAGGACTATGCCTTATTCACTGCATCACCTAGTTGCCCCTCCCTTTCATTTTCAAAGGAGGCATTGGGAATAGAAAGATGGTCACAAAGATAACTTGTAAGTCCATGACTCTTTGATTTTTTAGAGGCAGTTATGTGACACAGTGAATAGAACTCTGTGCCTGGAGTCAGAAAGACCTGAGTTCAAATGCTACCTCAGGCACTTACTAGCTGTATGACCCTAGGGAATTCACTTAATCTCTGCTTGATTCAGTTTCCTCATCTGCAAATGGGGTTAATAGCAGCAACCACCCCTCAGAGTTGTTGTGAGGATTTTTTTCAATATTATCACTTTTATTTAATATTTTAGTTTTCAACATTGATTTCCACAAGAGTTTGAATTACAAATTTTCTCCCTATTTCTTCCCTCCCCCCCTGCCCATTCCAAGATGGTATATATTCTGATTGCCTCATTCCCCAGTCCTTTCTGTCACCTACTCCCGCCCCCATCCCCTTTCCCCTTACCTTCTTGCAGGGCAGGATAGATTTCTATGCCCCATTCCTTATATATCTTGTTTCCCAGCTGCATGTAAATACAACTTTTTTTGAGCATCTCCTTTTAAAATTTTGAGTTCCAAATTCTCTCCCTTCTTCCCTTCCCACCCACCTGCCCTAAGAAGGCAAGCAATTAATAGATCACACCTGTATCATTATGTAAAACCCTTCCACAATGGTCATGTTGTGAAAGACTAACTATATTTCCTTCCATCCTATCCTGTCCCCCTTTATTCAATTTTCTCCTTTGACCCTGTCCCTTTTCAAAAGTGTTTGCTTTTGATTACCGCCTCCCCAATCTGCCCTCTCTTCTGTCATCCCCCCTTTTTTGTCCCTTTCTCCCTACTTTCCTGTGGAGTAAGATACCCATTTGGGTGTGTATGTTATTCCCCCCTCAGGTTGAATCCAATGAGAGTAAGATTCACTCATTCCCCCTCACTTGCCCCCTTTTCCCTTCTGACAGAACTGCTTTTTCGTGCCACTTTTATGTGAGATAATTTACCCAATTCTATCTCTCCCTTTCTCCCTCTCTCAATATATTCCTCTCTCACCCCATAAATTTATTTCATTTTTTAGATATCATCCCTTCATATTCAACTCACTCTGTGCCCTATGTCTGTATATATATATA
>CM053622.1:331175188-331205340 GCA_028646595.1 Phalanger gymnotis
GCTATTTATAGACCTGATGATAAAAATAGAGATTTCTACTATATATCAAAGTCATGTATCCTCTCAACTTTTTAAAGTACCTGACTACTACCACCTGCTAGTAATTCATGTAGGCATGAATAATACCATCAAAAGAAATCTAGACAGCATTTATAAGGACTGTGGAGCCTTAGACAAGAGACTGAAAACCTTAGGGGACACTGCTAGTGTTTTCTACACTGCTCCTGATCAAATGCAAGGCTTTCTGAAGAGAAAAACATATTCGAAGATATTTAAAGATCTGGTTAAGAAGACGGGGGTCTGAGACTTGAGTTTCTGAAACATGACTTAATAAATACCAATAGTGGGCTCTCAACCATCAATGAAGTTCACCCGAGAGGGTTAAGGGGCAGCTAGGTGGCACAGTGAGTAGAGTACCGGCCCTGGAGTCAGGAGGACCTGAGTTCAAATCCGGCCTCAGGCACTTGACACAATTACTAGCTGTGTGACCTTGGGCAAGTCATTTAACTCTAATTACCCTGCCTTCCTCCCTCAAGAAAAGATGATTAAGTCCCATGGAAAAATAGCTTCAGTGGAAGAAGAATAGTGGTAGATATACTCAAAAATTCATAGAAGATAAAATCCAAGTAATGAGTCAATAATAAAACCTATGACTTCATGTATCTATACACATATGCTGGAAACAAACAAGGTGAAGGTCCTAATTCAAGAAACCAAACTTGACCTCCTAAGTCAAGACTTTGTGAGGTGGGACGTATGACTAGATTATGCCTTTGGAAGTATATTTTGTTTAAAATGAGCTATATACTATTCCAAAGGAATTGGAGAAGCAAAAGCATGGGAAGAGGAGAGATCATACTTATATTTTGATATATTTACTTGTGTGGGGAAACTCAGGAACTGGGAAGTGAGGAGGAGGAGAATAGGGTAAAAATTAAAAGATCCAGGGGGATCTTATACCAATTTTATGCCAATTGGTCAGAAGGAAGAAATAGATGATAAGTTTATAAAACTGAACATAAGTCTGTCATGGAGATATGATATAGTAGTAATTCAAGATTTAATAATCCAAATACCTAATTGAATTTGTTTTTTCCTTTTGCCAAAAACAGAATGTTTAATCATTGTTGGACTTTCTTTGGTGATAATTTTGGTGATAATTGGAGGAACCAAATGAGAGGAATTGTTATTCTGGATCTTATCCTCACCATTAAGAGGTAATTTAATGCTGAAGTAGCAATGATGGGGTGGAAGTGATCATTCCATCTTAGAATTTATGAAAGAGTAAAGGAGGAAATTTGCAAACAATCTGACATACACACCAAAATTTCAGAGAGCCAATTTTAGAGGTTTCAAATCTTCATATGAGTATGGAGATCTCAAGGAATGGATAATATAGAGAAAAATATAATGAAACCGCTCCCCCTGAAGCCACTAGAATATATTCCACATGCAATACAACATACTTAATTTGTTCTGCCTACAAAATTTTCCTGAGTTAGTTTTTCAGTCCTAGAAAGCATCCCAGGATGACTAGGATCTCTGAGATCCAAACATCTACCCAAAAGAGGCCTCTTTGATTTTTCTTACTCAATCTCACCTTCTAATTTTTTTTTACGACTCTGGGAAGAAGCCAACATGAAAGGAGCTGGCAGTTTTTATCATGTCCCTATTCCCATTTTACTACACTAGAAACTTCAGAGAACTTCTCCTCGGATAAGATCTAAGACTCTCTGTAGTTGAGCTGAGTTATCACATTTCCAGTAAGAGAGTTCCTTTACACTGTATTGTCTGGCATATAGTCTCCTATTTATCTGTTATTTGATTTCTGTTTGTCTATAAGATAGGATAAAATGTGAGGTTGTTTTTTTGTCTGTTTTGGGGTTTTTTTGCTAGTTGCTATGTACATTCATTGTGGAACTGCTATTTAGTAGAAAGAGTCAAGTCTTGGGTATAAAGTTTGGGGTTCTGCTTTCCCCCACCTCAATAAATTAAACAGTGACCAAAAGTTAGATTGAACCTAAAAACCATATTCCCTTAGACAAAAAATGTATAAAAGGGAAGATAAATATAATTCTAGTCTGGTATCCCTAAGGAGAGAGGAGTGACAAAGCTTCTGGCCCCTAACCACCCCCTCCCCACCTTCTTTCCCCAATCTTTGAAATTTCCACCTGGCTTAATTTTAGATCTCCCGTAAGAGTGTAGGCTTGAAGTCAAGGCTTTGTAAAATACATAGGGTCATAGAATTTTAGAGTCGGTATGAATAAATTAATGACTGAAAAGCAGTTATTCAGTACTTACAATGTGCCAAGCTCTGTGATAAATTCTGGGGATATAAACACAAAAGTGAAATAGTCCCCACCCCCAAGAGGCTTACATTCTAAATGAGGAAGACAACACAAGTAGGAGAATGGTGGTCAGGGAAATGTGTTTTGGTTTAGGCAGGTAGTCAGAGGGATCATCAAAGTCTTTCTACCTTCCCTTTCCAAAGGTAATTGTAGTGTTGATTTGATTACGGTTCTCATAGCAAGAGCTGAGAGAGTAGACCTCTTCATTTTGCAGATAAAAAATGAAAGTCTAGTTCTGTATTTGCCTTTTATTGCAGGGTGATGTGGAGGGGGCAGGGTTAGAGAGAAGAAAGTAGCTTGCATTCAGGGCCTCAGTTTCCATGTCCATTCAGTAGGAATGTTGATTCTTATAGAGGCACTGTGGCAATTGCTCAACCAAATGTAGCTTTCAAACGGCTGGACACATTTCCATCTCTGGGGTAACCCCAGCTTAATATCTTCTTTTGCAAACCAATATGATGTAATACATTGGGACATCCAGAGCCGCTCTGGTAACGTTAGTGAAGCATGACAAAACCTAAATCACTGGGATCATTTAAGAAAGTAGCATAATCATAACTAGTAACTTTTCAAATCTCCAAAATTAATCTGAAAGCTCTGTTCTCTAGGAGGATATTCTCAGAAATAAAATTGAACCTCAAAATAGGGACTAGGGAGAGAAATTAAGTTTTATTAAGCAACAGACCATGCCTACAGAAGACCTTTACATTGCCTATAGGCCCCCCCCAAAAAAAACTTTCCTGGAACAACAATAGGAATTAGGATAATTGGATCATAGATTTAGATCTGGGAAGGGGTCTCAGATGATACCCAGTCTAACCCCCTCATTTAAAAATGAGGAAACTAAAGCCCAGAGAGGTTATGAGTTGCCCAAGGTCTCAAATGTATCCTCTTTAATTGGTAGAAAATGTTCTAGGCTATATAGCCATTAGAATATACTGCACTAAGAGTTAGAAGACTTTTTTTAATCCTAGTTTTTTTTCCATTAACTAGTATACTTAAGCAAATTAATTTATTCTCTCTAGACTTCAGTTTCTTTGCATGTACAATGAAGGGATTGGATTTGATTCTCTCCTAAAGTAACTCTGAAATTCTTGGACTTGACTGTGGTTCCTGTTTCTCCTCTTTTACAAATGATTAAAAATCCTACCAAATTTACAAATGTAATGGGATTGGTGGTAAGGAGACCCCGGGAATTTGGTCATGAGCATATGAACGTGTGGTCTGGTGAAGAGAACACTAGACTAAGAGTCAGAAGACCTGGGAGGTTGGTGTGGTTGTTGTTGCTCTGTCACTTAAAATCTGTATGTCCTCTGTCTAAGGAGTCACTGAGCTTTTGTTTATTGAGTAATAAGTCTTGCAGTACTGGCCTCACTGGGTCATTCTAAGAATGTGAAAATCAACTAAAGCAAGCACACAAGTGTCAAGAGGGTATCTTCCCCAAAGGATGTTTTGAAATCCTCAACAACAATAACAGAACCTTTAAAGCATTTGAAAGGGCCTCTGAGTGGCTAAATTCCAACAGGACATAAGCTTCTAGAAGGTAGATATTGCTTCTGTGTTTTTGCCTTTCTTTATATCCTAGTACTTAGCGTAATGCCTAGATTGTAGCAAGGTTTGATAATTCCTTTTTAGTAGATAGTAAAGTTAGAATGCCATCTGGGACTATTCCATGCAAAATCATGCCAGCATCCAAAAGGAGGTGATCCATTAAGAGATAGAAGGCAGAGGACTGAAATAGAAAATAATAAGATTGCTTGATGTGAGTAACTTCTTCTTAGTCTCGGGGTACAAGAAAATCATAATGGAAGGAAATCATACTGCAGGCCTGACACTCTGTTCATCGAGCTATTAGAGATGAATGCAAGGAGAGCCTTTGCAGAAACAGACTGTGGTAGCTGGGTTTCGGGGATAAGCAACAGAACCAAGGAAACAAAATGATGCATTTACTGGAATCGAGGTAAGCAGCTAAGTAAAATCTGGCCTTAATGGACTTCTAACTCATTGCCTTCCATATCTCAGAAGCACTGCTACCTGAAGGAGCCCATGGAGAGGCCATGAATGAAGGAATTTACTGGGGTGGGGGCTGAATCCAAAATGAAGAAGGATTCAAGGACCACTGGATTTAGGTTAAGCAATAAAAGAAATTATGGAAATTGTGTCTGAAATTATGTGATTATTTTTCTTTTCTCATTCCATATCAAATCTCTGTGTTTTTACTTGTAGTTAGTGGTTTGCTAAATATTTATCTTCTTATTTGAGTGAATGGAAAATCATATCTCATGTGCTTACTATGTGCTAATCAAGGGTGCTAAGCCATGGGTATATGAATAGAAAAGATGTTTCCTGCTCTCAAGATGTTCACATTCTTCTAATTGAGAAAGACAACATCCTATCCTAAGCTATAGTGAAGATTTATAGGGAAGGGCCTAAGGGTCCTCAAGGTGAAAGAGCAAGGCAGACAACAATGTATCTTCATTAGCTTAAGTTCCATTGATAAAACCATATCTATTTCTGATGTTGAGCTATTTGACAATGCCAAAGCCTTTGGTGGTTAGAACTTTCTAGGTCATCATTAATTGCAAAAGTTTTTTTTTAATAGAAAAAGGATAATTAAATGTGGAAGCTTTGTTTTATCTCACTTTTCTCAGTAATTTCTGCCCGAGGAGATTGCTGCCCACACATCCACTAATTGGCATCATCACTTACTTGATGGCAACTGCAAAATTGCAGGCCTGGGGTTTAAGAGGAAACAAGCCACCTCTGCAGTGCTTATCTGGGCAAATATTACAGGGTCATGCCAGGTATTTTCATGTAATTATGCAAATTAAGAGATCCTGTGATATTTGACTCTCGGATTGCCAAATAAGGAGAGCTCTTCTATCAGAAGTAACCTGGGGAGCAAGGCCACAGAGCTTTGTCTCAAAGAACCAACATTTAGAGGAAAGTATTTCTACTTCTTTAAAAAGAACAGTAGAAATGACTGAGCTTAGAATCATGGCAGAGTGGAAAGAAACATGAACTTGGAATCCTAGGTTTAAATCCCCACTTCTCCTGCTTTTATAACCTTAAATAGATCACTTAACCCCTCTGGGTCTCAGTTAATCTATCTGTAAAATTGAGAATGTTGGTCTAGGTTAGTTCTAAATCTCATAAACCTATAATTAGTTAAAACAGGAAGCTGCCAGATTCCTAGGTCTTCTTCTCCCAGGAGATGAATCCTAGGAGATTTCCTGTTTCCCTAGGCCTCCTGCTTCTTCCTTCGTAGCAGCCTTCCTAGAATCAGCCCATGGTCATTCCCCACCAAGCTCTAACATAGTGCTTTGGGTACTAGGGTCTGCGATCACTGTCAAGAAGCAACATGGTAGAGTGGCTAGGGGCCTGGACTTGGAATCAGGAAGATTGGATGCAAATCCTGCCTCACAGATGTACCTATTGTATGATCTTAGGCAAATCCCTTAACTTTCCTGTGCTTCAGTTTCCTCATTTTTAAAATTAGGGGATTGGGTCTAAAAATCCTTTCTAGCTCTAGACCTATGATCCTTCCTTACCAAAAGTCCTCTAGAGAAACCAGAGGGTCTCACCCTACTTTCACCTGCTGCCTCTTTTGGCACATACTTCCACTCTGGGTACCCTCTAGAAGCATACAAATTTGGCTCATGTCTTGAGCTCTCCAGAAAAGGAGAGACCTTAACAAATACTAAGACCAATAGTGCATTAAATATAGGACAGGCTTTATTTTATTCTACAAAAAAATGCAAAAGTCCCACATCCAAACACAGTCAAAACAACTCTCCTCTCTGCTTCTCTCAATGAGCCTCTACCTTACCTAGCTACCTTTATAACCCTCCACATTTGTACTACTAGCAAAGAAATGAAGATACTCCACAAGGGGAAAACATTCGAGGTTACTAACTGTCCCTCCAATTATATGCAGCTTTCCAAGGTCTGTTAGAGTTATCTTGAGACTTATCATACTATCTTGGTTGAAGATCCCCTCAGTAGAAGTAAGACATTGTGGTTGCAAGTGTTTTAAGCAACGCCCCCTTACTTTCTTCTAGGAAGCCCCATATTCTAGAATACTCATGTGTTTTACCAGATTTGCAGCGCTATTAATACAATAGTACCCAGTACGAGAGCCCCTAGTTGGAAATACCCAAAAGGAGAAAGAACAGCAGCAACAGTCAACCCTTCTCCTTCAGACGAGACCCACACAGCCCATACAGCTCACTATTCCCATAAAAGCCCATAAAATTCATAGCTCATTATTTTCTTCCATATCACTGCTCCTCCCCTTGCTGCTACTTAGCTCCTTCTTGGTCCTAGAATTCCTCTGCTTTGTTCTAGAACTCAAAATGATCCAAGAACTCTTTTGTAACCAGGAGGCCTGAACCCAAAATGATTCTGCTTGCATAGTAACCCCTTCTGTCAGTCTAGCACTCTCCCTCCACTGCTGCCAGCTCTCATTACTGCAGCTCCTGATTTGGCCCGGGGAATTTCCTTTCAGTCTAACCACTGACTTCATCTGCCACCACTTTGAGGGCCATGTAGTTCCTTGATACATATGATTCCCTATGGAAATTGCAGAGTGACTCAGAATTCTCTCCAGGTAACCAGAATCTGTATGTTTGCTATTTTCATTACTTGATGTCTTCATCTCTGGCCTTTTCTCCAACCATCCTTTGAAAGGCAAAGTCCAAAAGTATAAGCCAAGTGCTGTGAAACTGACAATGAATCAATCAATCATCCTTAACATCGTGTTAAATTAAAGGACTACGTAGGACAAGGTAGTTTTTATCTTCTCAAGAAAATGTCTTCAATACTAGTATAAAGACTCTATGCTGACAAGTCAAGATTGTTGAGAGATTATGGACTCATTAAGGAGTTACAAGATGACACCCTGTCTCTACAGTTATTGTTCAAAATTAACATCTTCAAATAAATAACCCCCTAAATTGCTGCATCTTTGCTTATATTGACAACAACTACCTAGCAACATATTTCAGCAAGCATTTACTAGACACTTTTTTTAAAATGATCATATAATACATTTTAAATGTGGTTATTAGACTTTTTGACACCTTGTATTCTGAATTTTCTTTGTATTATTTTCATCAAAACTTAACCTTTCAAAAATAGAAATATATTTTATATTCTGAAAAAAACCTTGACATTCAAGAATTCTTATGCATAAAACCTATATGGTAAACATTCTGTCTGTTTCTTTGGGTTGTATCTATACCTCCAATAATGTTTACTTTGTACTGAATGTTCTTTGCTACTCTTAGGCGATTGACAAGTGACTGATGCCTAGACAAATAAAACCAAGAGAAAGGAAATGATCAAACAGTCAATAATAGTATCTCTAGCTCAATTAGACACTGACCTTTCTAATAATGACCCACTTGTCTGGGAAAATTTGTTTTGTCCTTTTTTTTCTGCCCATAATATGAGGATTTAATTTGGAAAATAAGTAAATGTAGGTTGTTTGATTAAAGTTAAGCCAACAAACCTTACAGGGATTTCAAAGACTGCCTGATATATAACACTGAGTTCCTGCTCTAGAGATAATCTGTGATGATCTACAAACATACAACCTGAGTTGGGTTTGTTTATTTATTTGTTTTTTGAGATGATTCTGAATCCAAATAGTCTGCTTCTATAGGTAATATACTTCAGTTCAACAAATATTATTAAGCATTTACCATATGCAAGGCACAGTGCTAGGTATTAAAGGTACAAAGATGAAAACCGAACAGTAGCTGCCTTGAAACAGCTTTCATTCCACTAGGGGAAAATGCCGTCTATGAAGATTAATAGATACTAGGTGATATATAAGAGAGCTTCAATAACTGAGGTCATCAGAAAAGGCTTCCCATGAAAGTGACAGCTGCCCTAGTCTTTCGTTATTTCGATGCCCTCCCTTCTATCCCTCTTATCTACAACAAAAGAGATTTGGGATTTTAAAAATTGGAGTACCTTGAATTGCAGAGTTGTTTGGTAGTTATTTGGAAAATACCAACTACCGGGTTCACAGTCTAGTTTTCAGAGATTAAAAATTGGAATGAAAAACATTCAAAGGAATATTCATAAGGAATATTCAAAATGAACTAAATAGAGTTGCCCACAGAGATCCTAACCCAGTATCTAGGAAGCTTAGGCCGAAGAAGTTTGAGGGCATTAGAAAATTCAACTGTCTCTGGTCTTTGTTTTAAAGAACTTGGTACCTGATATAGAGAATCTAGTCTCATAGAAATCCTGTCCCATGGGAGAAGGGTTAGACTTGTTCTGTTTGTCCCCAGGGGCAGAATCGGAAGCAATGGGTAGAAATTGCAAGAAGCAAATCTAGATTTGATGTAGGAGAAGCTTTCTTTTTGAGCAGGGCAAAAATGAAATGGATGGGCTGCCTTGTAAGGTGGTGGATTTCCCCCACTAGAGCTCTTCGAGCAGGCTCTGGAGAATCACTAATTGAGGGTGTTAAAGCTGGTATTCCAATTAGTTATGGGTTGGACTTGAAGGCTGCAGACATATCTTCCAAATCTAACACTGTTTGATTCCCTGATTTTATGATCTCTCACTGGGGACCTGAGAGGCTTCTGGGCCAGAGTCTGAAGGGGACAAGACAAGAGATCACAGGGGAAGACATTTTATTAGGGTTTCTACCTTTTGAAAATGGAAAAATACTTAAGGACTTTAAAGATATTAGAATCATTCACTGCACTTGAAGAAGAGGTAGATTGCAGTACTTCAAGCAAGGACCTTGGGAACATGTTTCCTAAGTGTGTGTCTGTCCAAGTGTGTACTCCATGTTTCCTCTGGGAACAGTACTCTTTCTGCTGATGCGTGATGTGTAGATTTGTGGGAAACTGCACCTCGGGTTTATGGGGGAAATGTTTTGTTCCTACTTTTCCTACTATGCCCTTTCATTAAGCGCCTTTGGACCACTATTAAGGATAAACACATCAGTAGGGGCTCATGAACTCTGATTTTAGGGTATGCAGACACATCGAGTAGCTTGAACTTGTGGAAGTAATTCCCTAGGAAACCTACCCCGTGACTTGGCAAGGGATGGTGTTTCTATCAAAACCATTCAATGGTTCCCTATTTACCATAGGATAAAATGCAAATTCAATCCGGAGTTTGAAGTTCCATAGTTTGGCACTTTATAGGCTTCTGAATATGCACTAGCTACTTCCCAGCACAAACCTTATCTATGTCTCAAATGCCCTTCTTCAGCTCTGCCTCTCAGAATCCTTGTCTTCACCCAGGGCTCAGCTCATTGATTACCTTCCCTAGAAAGTCTTCCCTAATCCCTACAGTTGCTAATGATCCCTCCTTGTTCACATACTTTGGATCGAATTCTATACGTAGCCACTGCATCCCTCCAGCGATGTATGAGCTCCTTGCAAGACAAGGGCTATTTAGTTTTGGAATTTGTGCCTATTAAGGGTGAAAGATGAAATACCTAAGGAAAAAAAGGTTCGGTCTTCTGAGCATATTGATTTATTAAGCAATGCCTAGCAATTGCCCAACAAAGCAGGACCAGACCTCCTCAGCTTAGGGCTGCACCCTGACTACAGGAGAAGACGGACTTTAATAAATTGAATACAAATAAGCAAATAAGACCAATTAATTAAAAAGAAGCAATTAACCAGGCAACAGCATTAAGTAATCTTATTTCTAATTGGATGAAAGATCAGAGATTTTCCAAGTTGGGAGGGGGAGAGCAAACAGGTACATTGCTCTGAATTCAGAAATAGAGGTGCCCCACTCCCCACAAACATCTGTAAACAATCAAGGGAACGTGTAAACAATAACTGGTTGATCAGTATTGGGCCAGTTTTTAAATAAGACTTACAAATTTCTTGAGACATTCGATTGTGAGGAAGCTTGCACAAATCTTTGGGTCTGACTGGATTTCTGGTCAGCATAACCTACGTCCTTAGGTAACGGTCTCTATACAGCAGGTAGAGGTGGTCTGGCTTCCCAGTCACTCAGGGGTAGGTTCAATACGACAAGGTTTTCTTCCAATTCCCACAACCGAATAAAGTTTTCTCACAAGATGGAATTTGGAAAAGACCCATAACTGAATAGAAAGAGAACTGGGTTAGCTCCAGAATTGAGTCACAAGATGGAGTTGGTGTGGTTCAGTCACTTCCTACAGCTAGCCACTTGCTGTCCCAATCCCCTCAATTCCCTCATAATGCTAGTGGCTTGGGTGTATTTTATGTCATTATGTTTATTTTTTGTGGCATTGAAGAGGTAAAAGTTAAGGTGCTCTATAAATGTGAGTCATTACTAGAATTACATTAATGTTCTCCATATCCCAGTTGGAGCTGTTTTCCTGGCACATTTGGAATGAAATTCTAGGAGACATTCATCTCCTGATGACCACTGGTTCTTCCCATTTATTCTGGGTGCTTGCCATTAGTAAAAGTCACTGCTAAGAGTTCTAAAGTTTTATCTGGCAAGGATATTATTGGCCCCTTTTTGAACATAGCCAAGACTTACTTGATGCAGGCCCTCCCATCTGGTATGGGAGTTCCTCCACCATTCCTGTCTTTCCTCTCCCAGGTATAGGAAGAATGCTGAAAACCATGCACTATGTTCTGTTTCAACCTGTCTGAGTTCATTCTTGTTCCTTTCCTGCCAGAGTCGACAGCACCCAGGATTATTTGACCTCTAGACTTCTGCCCCAGACTGCTGAACCAGAGTAACCACAAGAGTGATGGGGAATTGGTTTGAGAAGTGAATTGTTTCAGCCCATTTTGGGTATGTAAACAAAATGTTCTACTGTGTCCATGATAGGGTCAAGTTTGCTGCTTTCTTATTCAGCTGAGGTTCATTGCTAGATTGAAAAGGCCATGCACCCTTGATGGGGCTCTCTAAGATTGAAAGGAAAGGGAGCTTGGGGGTAATTCATTTCCTCAACCTCCATTTTAAATAACTGCCTTTTAACATTCTGCCAGATGCTACAGGATTACAAATCTAGGGAAGTGGCAGATGAGGAGCAACACTGATGAGTATTTTTCTCCACATTTGAGTACAAATGCCTATCCACTTTCATAGGACCACAGGATTGTAGACTGATGGCTAGAGAGGATCTCAGTGTCTCTGTCCTAGGTCCTCTTTCTCCTTCCTCTCACTTTGAGACCTCATCTCTTTCTATGGGTTCAATTATCATCTCAGTGCAGATCTAAAAGTCCAGCCTCCTTCTGTTCCATGAGTTTCAGGAATTGCAAACTTGTTGTACCACAGACATTTCAAACTCAATGTGTCCAAAATGAAGCTGAGATCTTTCCCAAAATCCTCTAATAAATTTAGAACGACTAGGTGTCCCAGTGAATAGTGTCCAACCTAGAGTCAGGAAGACTTGTTGAGTTCAAATCTGGCCTTAGATACTTACTAGCTGTGTGGCCCTGGGCGAGTCACTTAACCTGTTTACCTCAATTTCTTCATCTGTAAAATGAGCTGGAGAAGGAAATGGCAAACCACTCCAGTATGTTTTCCAAGAAAACCCCAAATGAGGTCACGAAGAATCAGACATGACTGAAACAACTAAACAACAACTAATAAACTTACCTTTTTCTATTGAGGACACAACTAAATTTCCATTTACCTAGGTTGGCAACTTCGATGTCATTCTTGATTCTTCACTCTCATTCATCTCATATATTTAATTGTTTGAGGTGGACCTGACTCAAGTCAGTACTTTGTTGGTTAAGATTTGATGTTGGAATAGAAATGAGACATTTGTAGATCATTTAACAGTTGACAAAAGGAGATTTACTTAGCCATAGTATAGAAAGGATAACCAGCAAGGATACTTTGGCATTCAGTTTGGGTAGATGTGGCCACCTATGTCTCCATATGGAAGTGTGTCTAGTCAATAGGACAAGGTGTGATAGCCTGCTTGGTCTCAGGATTTCTGTCAAATCTGAAGGGTCTTGATTCTTCTTGGTTGGACCTGTCTGTGCCTTTAAATGTCCAAGAAGCAATGTCAATCTGTCCAGAGACCTCCACAAAGCCATGTCAAGGGATATGGGGCTTGATTCTTAGCTGCCTAGGCCAACAAAATCCCAGGGACAGTTTCGTTGCCTTTAAGGGAAAAAATAGCCTAACTTACATGATGAGGGAAACCCTAGTAGTTAGTGACCCCAGACACAAAAATCAGTGGACATCTGTTACTTCTCTGACTACATCTTTTGCATATGTCTGTTTCTTAGGGAACACCCTAATTCAGACAGTCATCACTGCTCACCTGTACTTTTGGGACAGCCATTGTCCCAATTCATTGTTGTCATTGTTAGTGTGCTTAACTAAAGTTTCTCCCCATTACGATCCACCCTCTGCACAGTCATCAAAATGATTTTCCTAAAGCTCAGGTTTGGCCACCTCTCTTCTTCCTCCCCACTCTTATCCCATTCAACCAGCACCTCCCTTTTACCTCTAAAATCAAACATAAATTATACAGTTTGACATCTAGCATCCTAGGTCTCATTCTATCTTCCCAGATTGATTCTGTATTGCTCTATTCCACCCACTCTACAGACCAGACAAACTGACCTTTTGGTGTTCATTCTGCATGACATTCTATCTTCTATCTCTGTGTCTTTGAATTGGCTGACCACCATCTCTGGAACGTATGCCCTCTTCACCTCCCTTTTGGAATATCTGGTTTCTTTTAGGACTTAACGCAAAAGCCTGCTTCTAAATGAGATCTCTCCCGGTTCTCCCAAAGGTACTTAGTATTTGTTTTTATGCTTTATATTCATTTATTAAGATCCCCATTAAGATTCTTGAAGATGGGCTCTACTTGCTTTTGTCTTTCTGTCCAGGTATAATTCATGGCACACATTAAGTACTTAATGGATGCTTGTTGATTGACCAATTGAGCAGGGGTCATCTAGAATAATGCCCTAATGTCATGAGAGGAGGGAGATGAGGAAATGAAGACTTAGAGAGGTCAAGTAATTTGCTCAATGTCATGTAGGTCATAAGTGGTGAAGCTGGGATTTGAAGCAATATCCTCTGACTCCAAATCCAGGATCCTTATTGTACCATTTCCTTTTCCATTTAGCACTTGAGCTCTCCAAGGGCAAGATGGGCTGTATCCCTATTTTGTACCATGTCAAACGTTCTCTAGCTTACCATGCTAGTCCATTTTTGGCTTTGTCTTTGGAAAAATGATGAATGTTCACTATTTGCAGAACATTGACTTCTTGCTTAATTAAGAGAGAAACAAAACCAGCATCACATTTCCACTGAAATAGACATTGCTTTAAAGCAAATGGGCTTTTTCTTGAGGAAATTCTATTTTACAGACTCCAACACATTCTCTGTCCCTGAATCTTGATGTCATTCAGTGCTACATAAAGCCTGCAGGAAAACCAAACAGGATATGATTATTAAACTCTGCTAGTCCCACAAGGTCATGCTTTTCAATGGAAGTTGTTCAGTTAGACCTAATTATGTGAGAAAGTGTTGCAATAAGAGATATTTCAGGATGTACAAACAGAGGAAAATGGAAATATTTGGGACTGGCTGAAGAAAGGGATGCAAAAAAAGAGCAATGCCAGAAGGGAAGAGTTTTTGATAGTGACTGCCTGGGATGATGTCGTGAACCTACATGGGACTCTTTTGTATTTGTTCATAATCGCATTATCCTAGAGAAACTGGAAATGAGTGTACTTCCAGATGTATTTTGCAGAACATTATTCTTACAGGGTGCTTGGTGGATCTGTGAGTTACTCTTCTATTTTTTCCTTATTCCATTCCAAAAGAACAAACTTCAAAATCTGCTTTAAACCAGAATCTTGTCATTAGAGCTAAAGTGACAATTTTTTGAAGGCAGAGTAAGATTGTCCTGATGGTGAAAATGCTTAACTTGGGAGTTCAGAGCTTCTGTTAAGACATAGAGAGTCATGCTCTTGAGTTGAAGGGTAACATAATGAGGAGTGTGATATAAATTAATCTTGTGGAAGTCTGCAGAGGGATTAAAATATTTAGAAAATGGAGGCAGGGGAACCAGCTTAAATATCATTGTACAATTCAATCATTAGGCATATCCAAAGCCAGATGATTAGATCTGTAGAATGAAGAATGAAAGCATATCTGGCCTATCAGTTCTTCCCAGGAAGGAAATATGTCCTCGGGACTTCCATTAGCAAGTCCCAGCTGTTTACACAGCAACAGTCACCGAAGGGAATGGTATCTGATCACAGCCAAGAATTTCTCTACCAATGCCAATAGACTAACTTCTACCAGAGACCTCCGTTGTCTTCTTGACTTAGAATTCTGCTTTGCAGAGAAGCCCAGCAAAGTGTAGGGGGCTGGTCCGGGTTTCATTCATCCTGATCAGTGCATCTCTCCATAGTTTCTGTTCCACTTTGCTCTTTCTCTGGCAGCAATTTTCCTGTTGTTTACCTCCCACTGAGTTTTAGGGTTCAGAGTAGTAATCTGCTCTCTGTTAGCCTTTCCAGTTGCTATCTCTTCTAGGGCAGCTGGGTAAGTTAGATAAATTACCATGGGTTGCTTTTAAAAGATGTCCAAAACAAAAGGGGTAGGGAAGTTGACTCAGTGATTGGCTACCGGAGTCTAAACTTACAAGGGGATGATGCTGCTACAGGGGCAAAAATGTGCATCTTCCCCAGAAGTATTATTTTGTATTGTAGGTATTCTTGCTACAAATCTACACCCATTGTCTTGCCTAGTTAGGAGGGTACTTGCCTGGAAAAGCCATTTTATCAATCCTTTACACACTTTGTGGTCTGCCTCACCTCTGCACAAGACTGCCTGGTTACTTGGAGATGATTATAACCTGCCTGAATTCATTCCTAAATGATTAGCATCCTCCTACACCATCATCCCCTCCCCATCTCACTGATCTTGGACTCCTGACCTCACTCCTTCTTTCCACTATTGCTTTTGTTTCCTTGTTCCTATTCCCTTCAACCTGATCCCCAACCCAATACTCCACTTGACATCTATCTACCCACTTCACTGTGCTCTGGAAAGCTTGCTTCATGCATTAAATGTTTGCTTTCATCTTTAATCTTTTCCTTTCTCATTCCTATCTTCTTGTACTCACTAAGATCTGGTCCCTCCTGATGATACCTCCTTTTCTAGCACTGGTTGTCCTTTTACCCATACCCCCTGACTCAATGGTCATAGTAAGGGAGTCAGAATACCCTTTGCTCCCAATTGCCACTTCCACATTCTCCCTCTACTACCATAATTCAGTAGCCTTTCCTCCTCCAAATTTCATTCAATTCATATTTATCACCCAATCAAGATTCTGACATTTGCTAATCTAACAGCTTCCAACACACTCTCTTTCTTTCCTCAATGAGTTCAGTGCTTGGTCTCCAATCTTTTTCTCCTTCCTGATTCCTGTCTTCATTCTAGACAACTTAAATATATATATGTATATGTGTGTGTGTATGTATATGTATATATATATATATAGAGAGAGAGAGAGAGAAAGAGAGAGAGATACTCACTAAAAATTCTAACCTCAATGTCTCAACTTACTCATTTTGAATGATCTGCTCCTCCATTTCTGCTAATCTTGCCATCACCCACATATTCCACTTTTATGCTCAAAATTCCTTTATCTGATCATGACCTTTTGTCATTACATTGTTCTCTCCTTCTTACGACCCTTAAATTTGTTATTTTTCCTTACCATGACCTCCAATACCTTCACCCCTCAATTCTTGGTCATTTTCCCCGAACTGACTACATTCTTCTCTTCTCTCTTCCCCATCTTGACCCCTTGGCAAACCAGTTTAACTCTACACTATCCTCTTATTTCAAGTCTCTTGTACATTTAATCTATAGCTAATCTTGCCTTTTCAATAATCAGCCTTGGATTACTCCCACCATTCTCTGCCTTTGCTCCTATTCCATATTGCTGAATTAAGCTGGAGAAATATCACAAGGCTATGTTGATGGGGTCTTCTACAAATTTATGATGAATGATCTCAACTGGATTTTCACTGAGGCAAAACAATCTTTTTACACTTCCCTAATTAATTTACTATGCCACTTAGCGTAGTGGCACAAGTGATCCCATTACATCCCATCGCTTCTAGCAGATTTTTTCTCTACCATCCTCACTATCCCATTCTCCCTTCAATCTCCCCTTGTCTAGTGGCTGCTTCCCAGATACCTATAAACACATCCATGTCTCCCCATCCTTCAAAACTCCTCACTTTATTGACTTATCCCAATAGATATCACCCAATATCTCTCTTCTGTTTAATGGCTAAATTCCTTGAGAAGGCTATCTATGATTGATACCCCCATTTGCTTTTCTCTCACTCTCTTCTTAGTTACAATCTGGCTAGTAAGTGTCTGAGGCTGGATTTGAACTCATGAAAATGAGTCTTACTGATTCCAAGCCCAGTGCTCTCTCCACTGTGCCACCTCACTGCCTTCTAAACTTTGCATAGCCTCCATATTTGACAATGGTACTCTGTCCACAGAACATACTTAATAAATGTTTATGAAGTCGAATTGGCAAATTAGATATATGGCATTAGAGAAGAGGAAGAGCCTGGGTGACCAGGTGATGCCACTCATTGAAAATGTGGTCAAGAGGAGAAGCCAGTTTTGGAGGACATATGATAATTCCAGTTTGCAGTTTAGTTTGAGGTGTTGATGGAATATCCAGATGGAGATGTCTAATTAGTAATTATAAGTGTGAATGTGGAGCTCGTGTGGAAGGTTGAGGTTGAAGATAAACATGTGAGTCATTTAATTAGAGGGATAAGAGTATATTAGGAGATACAATATGGAAAGGACAATTAGTAAGAAGCTGACTGATCTTTTCAACTATACCTACACACAGATAGGAATTCAGAGACATATGGCTGGAGAAGGAGGCATCCCAGGCATGCGGTTGCCACTTAATAAATGCTTATGGAATCATTAAACCGAATCTTCAAATCTGCTTGGGATTAGTCTCAGACATTTAATATGTTTTCTATCCAAATGAGAGGTTGCATGATGTTATTGAGAGGTGGCCTTGAAAGCAGAAAGACCAAAGTTCAAGTCTCATCTTTGCAATGAATTAGCTATGTGAGGTCCTGGGCAAGGTCCAGGCCTCAATAGTCAAGACATTTCTTTCACACTCTAAATTACAGAAAAGGTTCCAACCTGTGCAAGTACAATTAGTTTCCTCAATTAGGAAGTTCACTGTTTCAATGTAATCCAGTCTAGTCCTTATTCCATCCAAAATTCTTCTTTGGAAAGAAGTGACATAGAAAAGAAGAGTATCACTCAACTAGCTGAAACCTTTGCTATCCAAGGTGACATCTCTAAAGACTTCAAAGTAGCTAAGGTGTTACCATATTGACTCTCTCTTATCTACTGTACATCCAGTCTAGTTGTAATGTGTTGGAAGCCGCATTTGCAGGACTGCCTTTACTGTCAAACTTTGAACATATGCAAACTCTCTCACTAATGACTGACCTCCAGTTTTTTCTCATAAACACCAATATGTCATCTAACAGTGAATGTCAATCCTCCTCCTTCCCGGTGACCACTAGACTAGTGGGCAAAAAGAACTCAGCTGGTAGAACCAGCAATGCATGTTGTCGTTAGTCTTTTCCAAGCCAAAGGGGTGGAGGCCTGGGTCATGCCATTTTAACCGGGGTGACATTTTGCTCATATCTGCCCCTTTGTTGCCAGGCATTTCACAATGTGAAATGAGTGAACTTTACACTGCTCTGGAGGTCACTCCTCCTCTGCCCTGTGAGCCATGATAGGATTTCCTTCAATGCTTGGCAATCTCCTGGGCCCGGAGATGTTTTCCCTTTCCCATTGGCAGTTCTCCGGCCTGAGTCACACTGACCTCTATCTGCCCTGTAGCAATAGGGAGGGCTTGTCTCTGAGGCTCTTGCTGTGGACTTGTGGAGAGGAGTGGTACCATCCTTCAAGGGTAGGGGGCCGGCTACAACTTCACCAGCAGGCACCTACCTAGGGTCATGGGATCAAAGGACTATGTCATAGAATTGGAGCTAGAGGCCAGTGACCCACTAACAGCTTTTTTCCTTATCTCCCTGGTCCTTTGTTTCTCTGCTACAAAAACGTTGCAAAGTAATACCGCTTGAGCACATCCTAGAACAGCTGGTGGGCTCCTGGAGCTAGCCAATGGCTGTCCTAAGCATGCATTTCCCAGCTTGGAAGAGCTGAGATCCAGCATGTGCTTTCATTCTTCATTCTATAGACCTAATCATCAGTCTCTATAAACTCACACTATAGTTTTTGTCATGTGAGGTACTTGGCTCCCCAGCGAGGCTGTAGCAGAGGCTGCTGTGGGATTTAGCCAGGTCGCCAGCTGTTCCAACTATGCTGTCAGGCCTCCATGGCTTAAATAAATAAAGACTTTTTTCTTTCTTTCTTTCTTTCCTTTTTTTTAAAGATGACAAATAAGGTTAGCTAATTCACTAAGCTTATTTGTCTCTTTATTTATCCCATATGTTTAAAGGAGAAAAGAGAAATGTGCTAGTTTGAACTAAATTACAGGCATTCTAGCCTTCAAAAATGACTCCTGAAGTCCTTGGTTCCACTGGACTCCTCTAAAGCCTCTCCTCCACCTTGTATATGTGTATACGTGTATGAGTGCATATATGTGTGTATGTATGTGTGAGTATGTCTGTATATGTATATGTGTATATATGTGTATGTGTATGAGTGTGTGCATATGTGTATGTGTATTTGTAAATGTGTATATGTATATGTATATTGTGAGTGTGTGTGTGTGTGTGGTGAGGGCCTACAGGGAAGAGCTAAGACAGAAACAGGCAGAGAGGAAGGAGATTTCCCAAAACTGCAGCTTGTGCCCAGCTTACAGAGAAGAGCCTTTGAAGCATTTCAAAACTACAGCTGCCGGCAGAAGGCTTGACCTCAGGAAGTTGCATTGCTAAGGTGGCCAGAATCCTCTATGGCACTCCCCTCCCAGCTGGCTCCAGGGTACATGGACTCCTCTGGCTTTTCCACATTGGTGGGAGACACACAATCCTTTTGAAGCCCAGGAAATTCCAAATTTGAGATGTCCCAGAGAACATCACAGAGAACGTGACATGTGTTTGAAAAATTTTTGTTAGTTCCATTTTGTTTATTTATGGAGGGGGCAAGGTAGGGCAATTGGGGTTAAACGGCTTGCCCAAAGTCACACAGCTAGTTAAGTGTGTCAAGTGTCTAAGGCCAGATTTGAACTTGGGCACTCCCGACTCCAGGGCCAATGCTCTACTCACTGCGCCACCTAGCTGCCCCAAGTTAGTTCCATTTTGAGGTAGAGTTAGGGGACAGAGAAGATATTGGTGCTGAATTATCCCATGAAAAGAGAAAAAAGCCAGAGGATCATAGATTTAGAGTGAGATCAGATCTATTTTTACAGATGAGAAAACCGAATCCCAGAAAATTATTTACTATGACCCTGAGCAAGTGTCTTCACCTTCCTTGGTCTCAGCGTTCCTCATCTCTAAATGAGGGGGCTGGACGAGATGGTTTCTGAGGCTGGTTCCAGCTCTGCAATCATAAATCTATGACTTAACAGCTCATCGAGGTGTTTTTATAAACATCATGCTAGAAATGTACATACAGTCGATTCTGCTATAATGTGACATTCTTGTTCCCTCAAATCACTCAGCTATGCAAATTTGTGCAATAAAAACCACAGGGCTTATGAGGGAAATGGGGTCAGGGACATAATGCTAAAATAGCTTTCTCAGCAATACATAAAATATAGGAGTCTAAGTAAAAATTGTAGCACTATATTATGCATGTTAAATGGCTAATAATACATAAATGCTACAATAAATGTTGTCTGCCTCCTCAGCTTCAGTCTGCTGCTTAACCTATGACCCAGCCCCCAAGGGCCTAGGTTGATTCCCTAATTCTTAACCTGGGTCATTGTGGAAAACGGAAGAGGGGATGTACACCAACCAGTCCTCTGCCCGAACTCTTACTGTACCAGAATGTATACAATAAGTAGGGCCCTTTACCCTTACAAAGACCTGAAGTTTGCTTGTGCAAGTGTATTTTGGAAGGATTGCAGCTTGCAAGTTATAGTGAAGTTTTCTGTGTTTTCTCACTGCTTCTTGGGGAAGAAATGTGTAAGCAAGCTCAAAATTCATGTTATGCTTAAAATGTTCGCTCATATAGTGATCACGCTGGAACAAATTTAAGTGTAATTTAATAAATAATTTGTAATAAATTAATAATAATAATAACAAATGATTTAATAAATAAATTATTGCAGAACTGATCACATTTGAGCCTTACAACAACCCTGTGGAGTAAGAAATTTGCATCTTATTATGCTCATTTTGTCAATGAGGAAAGTGAAGCCTTCCGAAATTAGGGGAGACGTCTGGAGAAGATACCTAAGGTCATAAAAGCTACTAAGTATCAGAGTTAGTATTGGAACCTAGGACTTCCTGATTCTAAGACCAGCCTTTATCTGCTACACCATATTGGGTCCCTTGATTAATCCATAAGGAAGTAGGAAAAAGAAGCATCAGCATAGGTAGGAGAAGTTAAGGTAGAGGTCATAGAGGACATGGATTTGACTGAACCCCTTAAGGATGGATAAGATTTGGATAAGTGGAGAAGAAACATGAAGAAATTTGAGTCAGGAAGAGAGCAAACAGTATGAACAAAACCATATGGGGTCGTGAATGAGCATGGCACATTCAGGAGACGGTATAATTGGAAAAGACATTTTATCAAGGAAGTAGTGATTAAATTGATTGGGCATGCCTCGATTTTAAAGGACCTTGAAAACTAAGCTGAAGAGTATGGGGTCTTATCCTGTGGGCACTGGCAAATTTATTATTTCTAGTTGTTTCGTTTTATTTGAAAGCAAGGGAATGACATGTTGAACTTAAGGTTTTATGAAGAATAACCTGATGTTGAAATAAATGATAGGTTGGAGGAATGAACACTAATTAAGAGACCATCATGATCCAAGATGATTCCAAATGGACATATGATGAAAAATGCTATCCACTCCCTGAGAAAGAACTGATGGAGTCTGAATACAGATTGAAGCACACCTTTTTGAACTTTTAAATTTTTTCTTGCTTTTTTCTTTCTTGCATTTTCTTTTGCAACATGGCTAATGTGGAAATATGTTTTGCATGATCACACATGTATAATATGTATCAAATTGTTTGCCTTCTCAAGGAGAGAGGAGAAGAGGGGAAAAGGAAGAAAATACGGAACTAAATTTTTTTTAAAAAAAGTTTAAAATGTATACATATCATTGAGAAAAATAAAACAAAAATTATTTGTGAAAAAAACAAAAAAATATTAAAAAGAAATTATTGCAAAAATCCAGGCTTTAAGCACTGATAGCCTAGACTTTGATATCAGCAGTGGCATTGGGAAAAGAGGGCCAAATGGGAAGGACAGTATGATGTTTAGACAGGGTTATCAAAAGGTAACTAGGCCTTTGTCCTCGGATGCTGATATCTGAGTAGGGAACATCTACTCTTTCCTTCCTTTATGTGGGAATTTCAGTCTATTTATCTGACCACACTCCCTCACCAAACCCTAGCTCCTAGCATAGTGCCCAACAAAGAGTAAGTACTCAATAAATGTGTCAATAATTTCAATCAAGTGGTTATGCCAGATACTAACCTGATGCTATTCAATAGGAAGGATCAGGAGCTGTGCTTGCACCATGCTTATCTGGCAGTGATGTATGGAATTCTCAGTTGCTAAGTTCTGTGATTTCTGCCTTCACAGTATCTCTTATACACATCCCCTTCTCTCCTCCGATACTGCCACCATCCTGGTGCAGATTCTTGTCACCTCATTCCTGCACTATTGCAATAACCTGCTGGCAGGTTTCTCTGCTTCAAATCTCTCCCCATTCCAGTCTAGCCCCTATTCAATAAACTCCTGTGGTTCCCTAGAGCCTCCAGGGTGAAATAGAAAATCCTTCGCTTGGCCTTTAATGCCCTCTACAAACTGTCCCCTGCCTACTTTTCCAATCTTCACACTCTTCATTTGTGATGCACTGGCCATTTTGCTTTTCTCCAAACAAGACACTTCATCTGCCTCCAGTCATTTTCACTGGCTGTGCTCCATGCCTGGAATGCTTTCCCTTCTCCTCTAGTCTCAGCTAAAATCCCACCTTCTGCAAGAAGCCTTTCCTGATCCTCCTTCCCTTTGTTGGTTATTTCCAACTTATTTTGTATATGTAGTTTATACAGAGTTATTTGTATGTCACCTCCTTCTTTAGACTGTGAGCTCCTTGAGAGCAGGACTTGCCCTTTTATCTTTCCTTCTATCCTCACCACTCAGCACAGTTCTTGGCACATAATAGACCATTAAATGCTTGTTGACTGACTAACCGACTGTACATCCTACTGAGGGTAAGTGCTGGAGGAGGACCAAGCTATCTGTTTTTTTCAAGCTGAACAAGCTATTGACTCTCAGCTCTGTTTTATTTTTGGTGGCTATAGTAACTCATGGGGAAGTTAGGTGGATTAGTGGATAGAGTGCTAAATCTGGAGTCAGGAAGACTCATCTTCCTGAGTCTTTTTTGCATCATTTCCATAATTTTGCAGATTAGGAAACTGAGGCCCAGAAACTTTCATAGGTCCCACAGGAAGTAAGTATCAGAAGCAGGATTCAAACTCAGGATTCCAGAGTCAGTATTGTTTCTATAGTACTACTTACTGTATAATTGCCTCCTTTAAGATAACAAATCTTTATCAGAAATATTTGATATAGTCCTTTTTGTTACCCTAAATAATATTGCTCATGTGAAAGAAAAAAAAAGCTTTTTAGTCTCACATAATCAAAATTATACAATGTGAACTATTTTTCTTTTATAAGTCAAGTCATCAGGTCAATAAATATTTATCAAGCACTTATGTGCCAGGCTAAACTATAGGAATCAAAATAGAAGCAAAAAGAAAGAAGCCCCCTGACCTCAAGGAGCTAATATTCTGATGGATGATTATAATTACATCTTCTGTCCCTTGTTAGGTTATTAATTTTCCACTAAACTAAATATAGGACAGGTATCAACTTTCAATTCTTCTTTAAGTGCTATTATTTTGAAAACCACTTAGGTTTTCACTTAGCCATTTGGAGCTTATTTTTAATATGGTGTAAGATATTTGTCTAAATCTAATTTCTGCCAAACTACTTTCAGTTTTCCAAGAAATTATGTTTTGTTCCCATCCCTTCCCCATCCCACTAGTGATTTGTATTCTCAGGTTTAATGAACACTGCACTACTATGTTCAAATGCTTCCCTGTCTTCCTAATCTTATATGTTCCATTGATTTACTTTTTAAAATCTTTTGACCAAAAGGAAATCTTTTTGATTATAGTTGCTTAATAGCATGGTTTGAAATGTTATAATACTAAGCTGCCCTCACTTGTACTTTTAAAAAAATATTTCCTTTGAGATTCTTGACCTTTTACTCCTCCAAATCATATATATATATATATATATATATATATATATATACACATATATATGTATTTCTAAAAAGTATCTGCTTGACAACTTCATTGGTATAGCATCAAATTTTAAATTTATTTAGGTAGTTTCATTTTATTATGTTAGCATAACCCAGATATGAATATTGACATGTTACCAATGATTAAAGTCATCCTTTGTTTCCATAAAAGATATTTTATAATGCTATTTCAATAAGTCCTAATGTTTTAGTAAATTTAGCTAGGTGGCACAAATAGTGACAGGCCTGGAGTCAGGAAGACTCATCTTCCTGTGTTCAAATCTGGCCTCAAACACTTAAAAGATATGTGACCCTGTAAGAAGGCAATAGCAAACACTCCAGTTTCTCTGCCAAGAAAACCCCAAATGGAGTCACAAAGAGTAAGATATGACTGAAAAACAACTGAACAATGTTTTGGTAGGTTAACTAGAAGATAATTTATTAATTTTGTAGTTATTATGAATATAATTTCCATTTTTATCTTTTCCTGCTGGGTTTTGTTAGTAACATATTGAAAGGAAGATATATTTATGGAATACTTTTGTATCCTCCCATTTTATTCAAGTTATTGTTTTGATTAATTTTTATAATTGTATCTCTGGAATTCTTTGAGTAAACCACCAAATAGTACACAAATATAGTAATCCTGAATCTTCTTTACAAATGCTTATTATGGTAATTACTTTTTCTTTTTTTTTTAATAGCTATGGATAGCATTTCATTTCATACCCTATTCCAAATAACGGTGAAGACAATGGAATCCTTGCTTTACCCTTGAGATTATGGGAAAACCTTCTAATGTTTCTCTGAAACAAATAATGCTTTACCTTGGTTATAAATAATTCAATGGTATTAAACAATGTCCCTTTTATTCCTCTGCCTTTTAGTATCTTTAAAATAAATGAATTCTAAATTTCATTGAAGGCTTCATCTGTATATAGATAGATATCATTAAGTGATTTTACTTATTGTTATTAATATGATCTATTGTGTTCATGGTTTTTATGTTGAACTATCACTATACTCCTGGTATTATGAAAGGCTAGTCATATTGAATAATTTTTTTCAACTATACTGCTATAGCCTAACAATATTTTATCAAGATTTATTTTTGAATTAATTCATTAATCATATGTTGGCTGATGTTTTTTATCTCTCTGCTTTGCTTCTTCCTGATTTTGTTACCAGGACCATACTTTTCTCATTGAAAGAGTTTGGTAAAATGTCCTTTTTTAAAAAAAAATTTGTGAATAATTTTTATAGCACAAAGGTTAATTATCTTTAAATATTTAATAGACTTCATTTGTAAAAGCTAACCAAATATGTATTTTTAAATTCTCTTTCAGAGGTCATTTATAGTTTATTCAACTTCTCAGAGACTATATGGTTTAGATTCTTTATTTCCTGTTCTGTTAAATATGGGTATTTTTAATTTATGTAAATATTCATCCATTCTTTTTAATAAGTATCCATTCTTTTAAAGTTTTCCCTTTTGTTTCCACAAAAATGAATAGGATGATTTCTGTCAATTCCCATAACTTCTTGTTCGCTTTTAAATGAAAGTGTTTTTCTTCTTTTTGTTTTAAGAATTTGCCTTTCTTTTGCCTTTAAAAAAATCTAGATAATGGCTTATGTGTTTTCCAAAAATTAACAACTTTTATTTTTGTCATCTCTATAGTCTTCTTTTGTTGTATTCAGGTCTATGTATCTCTTCTTTGATTTTCAGATTTTCTATTTTTTCTATTTGTTTAAATATTATAAATTTGGAAATTGAGCTTAAAGTAAACACATTTACTGATGTATATAATTAGCAAAGTGAGTACAAAATAGTTCCACCATAAATCTGGGACATATTCTACTATAAACATATGGTGCCATTGGGAACAGTGGACCCATAGGTTTATTATAAAGATCAAATGAGAAAATGTTTATCTGGTAGCCCAGAAAACTAAAGAGATTTTTGCTTTGGCTTTCTAGATCTAACACTTAGTACAACAAACTTCTCTAGACAGGCCTATTCACTCTTTCCAAGCCCTTTTCTGAAACTCTCCATATCTGAAATCTTCCATACTGGAAACTCCTGGCTTCCTTGATTGGTATTACCTATCTCATAGGATTATGGATCCTCTTCCTCCTCTTGTAGCTTGAAGACAATCTTGCCCAAGGCTTGCTGCTGACTAATTGCTTATATGTAAAGTACTTTTCAAATCTTAAAGTGTGATATCAACGATTGCCGTAATTATCATCATCATCATCATCATCATGCATCCTGTCTCCTCAGTTGATCAGTTGATTATGAGACAGTTGAATCATTGCCTGAAAAGTGGTTGTGATCTGCAGAGACCTTTTGCCTAATCCTCTCTTCTTCTACCACCTTCGAGTCTCCTGGGTTTCTCAAGTTAGTTTTTGTATAAATTACCTGTAATACAGCTTTATTGTTTTTGTATTTCTGGTTAGTCTTCCTAATCTGTAAAAATTCTACCTTGCTAAACCCAGGAAAATAGACCAGGAGAGCATGGGCAGTAATTTCCCATCATAAAACACAAATGTGGACTAACATTATTAACAAATACAATAAAAATTGTTGCTATTAACTGTACTGAGACTCACATCTGTCCTTATCTAGCTAAACAGTTTGAAATGTATTTGTTCTGTCACTGGACCCTTGTGTCAACACCCCAGATCTTGGCTCTCAGTACTTTCATCAGCTTCCTGAGATTCATACTTTTTGCAAGATCAGTGAAGTAAAATAAATAAGAGCAGTTATTGCCAGTATGAGCTTCCTATTTCCCTATATCAAACAGTTTGCTTTTTCGATGTCAGGAAACTATTTCCTAGGAAGTCTAATTTCATTTTAATGGATATTGTTCATGCTAGATTTACAAATCAATCTGTTACCTTTTATTCTATGCTTTCACAAAATCCATATTAAATGATGTGCCCTCTTTATTTCTATTGACCTCCTTGATCAAACATAAAATGAACTCAAACTCATCTTCTTGGCATAATATTTCCATAATGGATGGAAATGACTCATTTCTAAATATTTTTTAAAAAACCATTTATCTGGTACTGTATGGGAATAAGTTGTTCCTTGTATGTAAATTTTCTAGAGAAATGAAGGTGAATTCTTTTAAGGCCCCAACAATTTTTATTTTAAACATCATGGGTGGAAATCTTTTGTGATGATTCCTCTATACCATGTCTACAGACATTTATTAGGATGTTCCTATGTGTGAAGCTCTGTGAAGGTCCTGGAAGAGATGTAAAGATAAATAGAATTAGTTCTTACTTCAATGTAGTACAAAGTACATTGTGTACTTCAAAGTACATCGTGTGGGGGAAGGGGGAGGAAATATGATACAGACATTCACTACTGTCTTATAAAATATTTACTAACTACCTACAATGTGTTAGGCATTATACTAGATACTGGGGATACAATGACAAAAATTAAATAGTCCCTGTTCTCAAAGAGTTTACATTTTACTGGGGTGAGGGAGAAGGAGAAATATCTCATGGACACAAGCAAGAAAAATGCAACATAGATATAAAGTAGTTTCAAGAGGGAGAGTGCTAATAAGTAGGAGAATTAGTAAAGTCCTCATGTAGAAGGCACCACTTGAGCTTTGCTTTGAAAGAACCTAGAGATTCCGAGAGATGGCAGTGAGGAGTAAGTACCTTCCAGGAGTGAGGGACGACTGGAGCAAAGCTACAGAGGTAAGAGAGTATTGTATTTTGCCAACACTCAACAGATCATGCAACATATAATGTAAGTGTATAATAGACATTCAAACAACATATGCTGTAGAACCAATTAAGGAAATATAATTTGTGACTTAAAATTGTTCAGCATCCCAGTTCCAAACTGACTATCTCTCCAGGATATTGTTTAATTGCTTATTTACTCTCTTGCACACATCTTTAAGTTCTCCTTAGTACATATCCTTACTGGCTATAAAAATGCTCGTTTTTTAATGCTAAACAAGTAAACAACAATCTTTTCGCCCTGCCAGCACCTCAACTGGTCCTTTTGGAGTCGTGGTAGATCATCATATGAATAAGATTTATATCACAAGTCCTTTGGAGTCATAGATGAAGAGTGGAGTTTTATAAGGGAAGGCACAGGGACAGTGAAAAAGTAGTAAGTTATACTTTGATAAGGGAATTTTGGAACTCTTGAACATGAAGGTGCTACATTTGTGAGTGATGGCAAGATCAAGGGCATGGCCATCTTTGCGTGTGGCTGAAGTGGGCTGAAGGAGTAGCTCATGGGAAATGAGTAGGTTGAGGAACTAAGTGGTTAGGGTAATTGAGGGAGAGTCAATAGGCTAAAGTCCCCTAATATGAGGGTGGGATTTGGAGAGGAGAGAAAAATTGTGAGCCAGGTACCAAAATCATTGAGAAAGGAAGGGGAGTGATACCAAGGTTTTGACTGGTTGGTAGATATGAATAACACAAACCTCAAGGGAAAAGGAGTTACTGAGTGATGGAAGTAGGGAGAGAACCTAGATGTGGCAATGAGGAACAAGGGGTATTCCAATTCCCCTGCCTTGACCAGTGAGCCAAGGAGAATGAGTGAAAGTGCAGCCAGTGCCATAAAAGGTGGCCAGAGAGGCTGTGTCATCAGCAAGGACCAAGTTTGAATAATAGCTAGTGGATGGAAGGAGTGACAGAGGAAATGATTTAAGATGAAAGGAAGTTTGTTGCCTATAGAACAGGCATTCCAGAGGGCGCAGTGGAAGGGCTAGGTGGACTTAGGATTGAAACTTTGGTGTAAGAGAGTTAAGGGGGTGGGAAAGAGGAATTGAGTGGTGGGAGGATGAGGAATAGGCTTTGTATAACGATCTATAGGAGTTCAGAGTCACTGGGACATTAAGGGTATGACCAGGTGTGAGAATGTTCTTTACTGAGTGAAGGGTTCACCATTCTTCTGCTCCCCTAAGTATAGATATCCTCCAGTGCTCTGTCATCAGCTGTTTTCTCTTTGTATACTCTCCCCCTTGGGTGCTTCGTCCTCTCCTACAAGTTAAATTATCCTTTCTATACAACTGGCTCCCAGTTTTATAGAACCAACACCAATTGCTTCACTGAAAGTCCAGTCATCTATCTCCAACTTCTTAAACAATAGCTTCAGTTGCACCCAATACCAACTCATTATATCTAAATCCAAACTCATCCTCTTACATCTAAATCTGCTACTGACTTCACTTCTGTTGCTACCTGGAGCATATAATAGAATTCAATATGTGTTATAGTTGGACCAATAAGTGAATTATGTATAAAATAAATATGTGTGGACACATAATTTATGACTGAGGGTTGTTCGGTATTCCATCTCCAAAACGAACATCTCCTTCGAGGTGCTGCTACATTGATCGTTTACCCTTTCTCACTCATCTTTAAATTCCCCTATCTACTGGATCCTGTCCTTGCTGTCTATAAACATGCTCATGTTTTTGCTGTGCTAAATAAGCAAACGACTTTCTCTTTACTCTGTCAGTACTTCAAATGGTCACCCTGTGTTTCTCTTCTCTGTTCATCATGAAAATTCTAAAAACAGTAATCTGTACTCTCTGCTTCCAGTTCCTCATCACTTAATTAGAGTTTGGCTCCCTATATCCCTGTTATTGAACCTACTCTCACAGAGATCCTACTGAATCTTCAATTGAGTGTAGAAGGCAGCACTTGAGCTTTGCTACTTCAATCGGCCCTTGGCCTACTATGTGCCAGATCTGAAGATACAAAGACAAGAGGTAGAAAGTCCTTGTTCTCAAGAAACTTAGGGTCTAGTTGTAAGAGACAACACATAGGTAGGCTTGAAACATTAGAATCATCTATCACTTCTCATTCACCTTCCACTACCAATTACTTGTTATGTTTTTATGGGCAGGTTTGAGTCAGGCTACTACCCAATTGACTGGAACAAAATGAGGTACTCATAGGTCATTCTATAGTAAATAAGAGGAGATTTAATTAGCCATATTGTAGAAAGAATATTCAACAAGGATATCCTAGGATACGTCAGAATTCAGCTTAGTAGATGTTACCTCTGTCATCACAAAGAAATGCATCTAGTCAGCAGGCCAGACTGTGGCAACTTACAAAGTCTTGGGATACACACCAAGTCTGAAGGGTTCTGACTTCATGTGACTAGCAAAATGACCACACCAAAATGACCGGAGGATATCTGGAAGTTAGGTCAAGGAAGGCAGCTCTCACATCTCACCTTGGTTACTGCGCTAGCCTCCTAATGAGTCTTCCTCTCTCTAAGATCTCCCCGTTCCAGTCCTTTTCCCACATAGTTGCCA
>CM053622.1:331205840-331221867 GCA_028646595.1 Phalanger gymnotis
AAAAGGGTGTGGGCCTGGGGTTTAGGACCTAGTAAGATTCAATCAAAGACAATTAATTAGTTTAGCATTCTAAAACAATAAAAAAAAGTCCCAACTTATTTTGTTGCAACAATTCAGGTAGCAGCTGTTGTGGGAGTGAAAGACCACCACAAGCCCAACAACAAGAATGCTGCCAGCACAAGATCTTTTTTTTTTAATTTTGTTTTTATTTAATATGTTGCTTTTCACAGGAGTTTGAATTACAAATTTTCTCCCCATTTCTACCCCCCCCCCACTCCAAGAATATAGACATCTAGCTTAGCCAACAGGCAAGTAGAAAAGGAGGAGATTAAGTAAAGGGGCAGGTGGGGACTGACAGAAGAGAGGACAGATTGGGGGAGGTGGTAGACAGAAGCAAAACATTGTTGAGGAAGGAAAGAGTGAAAGGAGAGAGCAGACAAACAGGAAGATGAATAGGATGGAAGGAAATACACAGCAATCAGAATTGTGAATGTGAATGGGATGAGGTCTCATAAAATGGAAGAGGATAGCAGAGTGGATCAAAAACTAGAATCCTATATGTTGTTTACAAGAAACATACCTGAAGGAGAGAGACATACATAGTAA
The DNA here is from genome assembly GCA_028646595.1 of Phalanger gymnotis. NCBI lineage: Eukaryota > Metazoa > Chordata > Mammalia > Diprotodontia > Phalangeridae > Phalanger > Phalanger gymnotis. The sequence goes on from CM053622.1 coordinate 331,206,447, forward strand.
AGGTAGGGGGCTGGAGCAGAGGTCATCTTTTGGAAATATAAAGGACAGGGAAAGGAGTTTGAGGAGAAACATTAAAAAAAGTTTTGAATGGTCATTGTTGAGAAGGTAAAAGTCTGTCAATAAGAACTGAATCAAAGGATTTCTAAGCAGCAGTGACGATCCAGCTCAGATTACAGAGCAAATATTTATGCCAAATGAATTTATCATGGTTTCATGGTTTTCCCCAGCAACATTTAGCCATTTAGGAGAGGAGAAGCCAGCTGGTTGAGGCTGCACAAGATTGAAGATTAGGGATATGGCATAAAGTCAAGGAGCCAAGGATTTCTTGAATACTGGGGAGTCAATCATTTGAAGTAGCTGATCATAGTCCAAGAGGGAACAAGGACACAAAGTGAATCCAGCACAGATTATGAGTATAGAGAGAGATTGAGGGGGCCACAGGTCATAATGAGAGTGATAATTAGGTTCAAAGTGATTGAGAGAGTCAGAAGAATGAAAAGATATAAGGGTGTGTGCGTATGTGTGTGATCATGGTGTTAAGTCAGGATCTCAGAGGTAGAACTACATATTTCAGGTAATGGCCAGGTATTACACCTCATTGTCAGTGTGTGGCTGGAGTTAGATAAAGATGGATGTCACTAGAATAAGGAGGGTTGAAGAACTATGAAGTCAAGTTGGTAAGGACTCCAAATCACCATTATGAATATGTATATATTTTGCAATAAAATATTACTCTTAAGGTCATTGATGGGGCATAGAAACTGCCTGTCCCATTCACTAAATTATCCCAGGTTACTTTGCTCTTGAGAGTCCTCAAGTTTGCTTTTTATTGGGGATTTTCACTTGTACATTTATCATTTATGTATCTGAAGAAGAACATTGGACGCATGTAGTCTGATGAGGTACCTCCTCTAAAAGTTTTGTCTTCCATATGTACTGGAGTCTACTTTCTTCTGGACTCTGATTGTACTGATGACAGAACTTATCACAGATTTTTGGTCAGGGGAAATATTTCACAACCCATATTTTACTATATACCATCTTAGTAAATAGCCGTTTCTTTGCTAATTATATCTGGCTGACCAATTTATATCAATTACTAATCATGGGAGTGGAATCACACAGGTAGGGGCTTATGAGGTATAGAATTGGTAAAACCATCCTGACCCTTCAAGGCCCTCTAGGATTCTAAGAAAGAAGTAATCACCCTCTGGGGACATAGCCTAACAGTACAATGCAGGGTTGGGAGGATAAGTGCAGAGAACATGCTAAATTGAAACCTGCCACTGAATTTGATTATAGAAGGCCCCTGATGATTTCTGAATAAGTAGGTTTAATAAAGTGGCGGGTATGGAAGCCATGTTGTAGAGGGGAGGGGATAAGGAGGCAATGGATGGTGAGAAAATAGATAATAATTAAAAAAAAACTAACACCCACCTAACACTTTAAGTTTTGCAAAAATCCTTTGCATAGCTTAGTTAATTTAATCCTTACTATCCTGAAAAGTAGGTGCTATCACTATGACCATTTTACTAATGAGAAAACTGAGGTGGAAAGGTTAAGTGATTTGCTCAGGATCCCACAACTACTTAGTACCTGAAGAAAGATTCAAAGTCAGGTATCCTTACTATAAGTCCAGTAATTTATTCTCTGTGACATCTACTTCTCAGGGCTTCCATGGGGCCACAAATTAATGATTCTGTTGTAGGGCTTTACTTTGGTTTTGGGGAAAGCAAACTACTTTCCTCAGGCATAAAGAAAAGTGGAAATAGCCATGGCCATGAACTAAGTAGACTTGTGATTTTTGTCATGGTACCTCATAATAGAATCCTGACAACAGTCTCTCTCTCTCTCTCTCTCTCTCTCTCTCTCTCTCTCTCTCTCTCTCTCGCTCTCTCGCTCTCTCGCTCTCTCGCTCTCTCTCTCTCTCACACACACACACACACACACGAAAAATAAAGTTAAAAAAGAGTGTTTCATTCTGCACTCAGTGTTCATCAGTTTTCTCTTTGGAGTTAAATGGCTTTTAAGCTCAATGCTGATATGTTAGGCTCGGAAATAACTTTTTTAAAAAGGTTACCTTTATGTTCCTTGTCTGCTTCCAACTGGAAGAACTGCCCTATGAAGAATGAGTGCCCTATCTCAATAAATCAGCGGAATGACATTTCCAGATCGAAGTCATTGCTGAAATGAGACCTAAGTATGGGAGGATGGCAAACATGAGTTCAAATACCTGGAAGTAGATGACACCAAGCCCCTTCAACCAGTGGGGGCCTGTTGCCAATTTGTAACAACCTTCCTAGCTCTGCAGAAATGGAGCTGAATATTTGTCTGGGAAACAATTACAATGGGAAAAAGCCATCATATGGATATTCAGTGTGCTGGAAAAGTGATGTTCAATTGATCCCGTCCCCAACAGATTGAGAAATTCAGTAACACTGCTCTTTGAAGCTTGCTGGAAAATTGGTGCATGTACACATACTGTGCTGGAAGACTCTTACCTGAATTCAGAATTTTTCTTCCTTGAAAATTTGGGCTGTATCCCAAAGAGATCATAAAAGTGGGAAAATGTCCCACATGTACAAAAATATTTATAGCAGCTCTTTTTGTGGTGGCCAAGAACTGTAAATCGAGGGGATGCCCATCAGTTGGGGAATGGCTGAACAAGTTTTGGTATATGAATGTAATGGAATAGTATTATGCTATAAGAAATTATGAGCAGGCAGACTTGGAAAGACTTATATGAACTGATTTTGAATGAAGTGAGCAGAACCAGGAGAACATTGTACGCAGTAACTTAGCCCTTCTCAGCAATTCAAGGACCCAAAACTTTTCCAAAGGACTCATGATAGAAAATGCCATCCGCATCCATTGAAATAACTGTGGAGTCAGAATGCAGAGTGAAGCAGACTCCTTTCTCTTTTGTTTTGTTTTCCTTTCTCATGGTTTCTCCCATTTATTATAATTCTTCTATTCAACATGACTAATATGAAAATGTGTTTAATAGGAATGCATGTTTAGAGCACATATCAGATTGCATGACATCTTGGGGAGGGAATGGGAAGGGAGGGGGAGAAAATTTAAAACTTATGGAAATGAATGTTGAAAACTGAAAATAAATAAATTAAATATAAAAAAAGAAAATGAAATTCTCATTTACAAAAATGAGAGAGAAATTATGTCTTTAATAACACGTATTGCTTTTGTATTCTATGTATTCATTTGCCTTCTTAACAGTCTCTTTCAAAAAGAAATCTGATTTTTTTTTCAAAAGTAAGGGATTCTCATTTTTTCTTCTAAGGACCAAATTGCTTAGATAATTGATGATATTTGGGGTAGGAGGAATATGCCTCTCAATAACCATTGTATTGGCTGCTTTTCTAAATGAGTATCGCTTTTTAGCTTGAGAAATTATTGCATTTGAAACAGAAAACACTAAAGAGAATGAAATATGGCCGTAGAGAATCTGATTCCCACTTAAGTGATAAGCTGTAATTACATATACTTTTAAATGGACTTTAGGACAAAAGCCTTCTTCTGCCCTATTGCAATTACTGGGTTGTACTCTCTTTAACCCATTAGTCCTCCAAAGTCTCACATCCACATAACATATTGACTTGTTCAGGCTCCTAAGGCACTGGCATGCATGGAGAGCAATGACAGCAGGGAGGTCTGAAAGAGTCTTATAGATAACTCACAGTAGGAGTAACAAACCCCACTGGGACACATATTATAAAATCATGTATTTAAAGAAGAAAAGGACCTTAGAAGTTATGGTTCTTGAATATTCTAAATGTACAGAAGAGGTAATTGGAAAAAGGAGAGTTACCCATCCAAGGTCACTCAGCTCATAAATTCCAGAGAAGTGTGAACAAATTGCAATTTATTCCCTTTAAAAAGGGGATAGGGGAAGGGCAGAGCCAAGATGGCAGCTGGAAAGCAGGGACTTGCTTAAGCTCTCCCCCAGGTCCCTCCAAACTCCTGTAAAAAAATGGCTCTGAGGGGTGGAGCCAAGATGGCCAAGTGAAAACAGCATCTTACCAGAGCTCTCTCACAAGCTCTGTCAGATACTTATAAAAAAGTGAATTGAGCAGATTTGAGACAGTTATAAGCTGCTAGCAATCTGAGTGGGGCAAATTTCCAAGCCAGGAGAGTCCAAAATGTCAACTGGATGGATCTGTAGGCTGGGAGAGCACTTGGCATGTGGAGCTGAAACAGACAGCACCAAAGGGGAAGCAGCTGCAGAAACCAGCCAGCAACGCAGGCTGGGAGAAAGCTGGACACCTGAAAATCTGTGGAGATCCCCAGGCATCCCAACACAGGACAGGAGTCTGTAGAACCAATGAGAGGCAGCAGCGCAATGCCACCAGCCATGAGACATCAACATCAACTCCAGAGGCTTGCAACCCAAAGGTTTGAAACATGTCTTCTTGAACTTCTGGGAGACAATGGCCAGGTGAATAGCTTTAATCCCTCCCCTCTGACCCAGAGAATTCCTCAGGAAAAAATGCTGGAATAGAGGAGACAGAAGTAGGGCTTTGGTGGCCAGGCAGTGGGAGTTCTCGAGTCCCAGAGGGGCAGAGTCAGCAGGGGTCAACACCAGGAGCCCAGACACACCTTTGCACAGCCAGGGGAAGGGGCAGACACCAGCACAGACAACAAACAGCTGAAACCATTACTGAAGAGAAACAGTGCTGGAGAGCAGCCCTAGGGGAAAAGGAGACTTCAGGCAGCCAGAACCCTCCCCCACACCTCAGGAAACTGAAGGCTATAATACACAAAGCCAGTAATTAGACTCACAATACCCAGAACAAGAAACCTGGGACAGAGAGTCCTGAGCCCCAAAAGCAAAAATTCATTGTAAAGCCAGGAAAAAGCTAACCAACATGAAGAAGAACACAAAAAAAAACGAGGACCATTGATTCTTTTTATGGAGATAGGGATGATCAAAATACCAATTTGGAAGGGGATAGCAATGACACTATACCCACATCTGATACCTCAAAAGGGAATGTGAACTGGTCTCAAGCCCAAAAGGCATTACTGGAAGAGCTAAAGGAGGACTTTAAAAACCAAATTAGGGAGGTAAAGGATAAAATGGAAAAAAAAACACTGATGAAATCAAGTCCTTAAAAAATAAGATTGGTGAAATAGCTACAGAGATTCAGAATCTAAATAGAGAAAATGACACCCTGAGAGGTAAAATCAACCAACTGGAAAAGTATACTAAAAAGCAAAATGTAGACAGCAACTCATTAAAAATTATAATTGAGCAAGTGGAAGCTAACAACTCTATGAGGCATCAAGAAGTAGTAAAACAAAATGTGAAGAATGAAAAAAATAGAAGAAAATGTGAAATATCTGATTGGAAAAACAACTGACCTGGAAAATAGATCCAGGAGAGACAATTTAAGAATTATTGGTCTACTGGCAATCCATGATGAAAAAAAGAGGCTTGACAGTATCTTCGAAGAAATTATCAAAGATAGCTGCCCAGGGGTCCTAGAACCAGAGGGCAAAATAGTCATTGAAAGAATCCACCGATTACCCCCTGAAAGAGATCCCAAATTGAAAACACCAAGAAATATTATAGCCAAATTTCAGAATTACAAAGTCAAGGAGAAAATCCTGCAAGCAGCCAAAGAGAAACAATTCAAATATTGTGGAACTATACTCGGGATCATTCAGGATCTTTCAGCTTCTACATTAAATGTCAGGAGAAATTAGAATATTATATTCCAAAGGGCAAAGGAGCTGGGACTTCAACCAAGGATCAACTACCTGGCAAAAATGAGCACAATATTTCAGGCAAGGAGACGGAAATTCAATAAAATAAGGGAATCCCAGGCCTTCCTCGTGAAAAGTCCAGAACTCAATGGAAAATTTGATCTCCAAATACAAAACACAAGAGACATAAAAAGGCAAACAGGGGGAAAAAACCTCACAAACATTATTAATCAATAAGGTCAAATTATTTACATCTTTATATAGGATTGTATCATCTTATGTATGTTTTATATATATATATATGTATATGTATATATATACACATATATATGTTAAATTTGAGAATAGTACAGTTATGACAATTGAAAGGGATACAAATAGACTGTGGATGTCTGTATAAAATAACTGATACAAGGATAAAAACAATAATTAAGAGATGTAAAGGGAGGGTTCTGGGAGAAGAGATAAGGAGGTAGCAAGAAAGGCTAAATCACATCAAATTAAGAGGCACAAAAACACATTATAGTAGAGGGAAAGAAGGGAGGGAGAAGAGCAGTATTTGAGCTTTACTCTCATTACATCTGGTTCAAGAAGGGAATAACATACTCTGATAAGTATAGAAATCTAACTTGTCCTACAGGCAGTAGGAAGGGAAAGAGGGGGAAAAAGGGAGGGGAGGAAAAGGGAGGGGGTGGACAGAAGGGAGGGAAGATGTAGCAAGTGGAAAATGATAAGATAAGGGAGGGGAATCAAGAGGGAGGGTAAACTGATGAAGACAGTGGTCAAAAGTAAAACTTTGTTGAGGAGTGGAAGGGGAAAGGGAAAAATAAAAGCATAAACAGAGGGGAAATAGGATGGAGAAAAAGACACAGAGAGTAATCACAACTGTAAATGTGAATGGAATGAAATCTCCCAAAAAAGAGAAGCAGATAACAGATGGATTAAAAAATATAATCTTACAATATGCTGTTTACAAGAAATACATTTGAAACAGGGGCATGCACACAGGGTAAAGGTAAAAGACTGGAGTAAAATATATTGCACTTCAGCTAAAGTAAAAAAAAAAGCAGGTGTAGAAATCCTAATCTCAGACAAAGCAAAAGTAAAGATACATCTAATTAAAAGAGATAAGGAAGGACACTACATCCTGCTAAAAGGCAACATAAACAATGGAGCAATATTATTGTTTAACATATATGCACCAAGTGGTATGGCATGCAAATTCTTAGAGGAGAGGTTAAGGGAGTTACAGGAAGAAACAGAGAGCAAAACTATAATATTGGGAGACCTCAACCTCCCCCTCTCTGAACTTGATAAATCTAACCTCAAAATAAATAAGAAAGAAATTAAAGAGGTGAAGAGAATTTTAGAAAAGGCAGATGTGATAGAGCTCTGGAGAAAACTGAATGGGGATAAAAAAGAATATACTTTTTTTTTCAGGGGTACATGGCACATACTCAAAAACTGATCATGTACTAGGGGATAAAAACCTCACAATCCAGTGCAAAAAGGCAGAAGTAGTCAAAGCATACTTCTCAGATTGAAATGCAATAAAAATTATTTATAATAAAGAACCATGGAAAAATAAGCTAAAAATTAATTGGAAACTAAATAATCTAATTCTAAAGAATGAGTAGGCCAAAGAACAAATCAGAGAAACAATTAATAACTTCATTCAAGAGAATAACAATATGAGACAACATACCAAAACTTATGGGATACAGCAAAAGCAGTTCTTAGGGGAAGTTTTATATCTCTAAATGTTTACATGAATAAAATAGAGAAAAAGGAGATCAATGAATTGGGCATGCAACTGAAAAAGCTAGAAAAAGAACAAATTAAAATCCCCAATTAAATGCCAAATTAGAAATATTGAAAATCAAAGGAGAGATTAAAAAAAATGAAATCAAGAAAACTCTTGAGTTAATAAATAAAACAGCTGGTTTTATGAAAACACCAATAAAATTGATAAACCTTTGGTCAATTTGATTAAAAAAAAAGAAGAAAATCAAATTACCAGTATCAAAAAATGAAAAGTGTAATTCACCTCTAATGAAGAAGAAATCAAAACAATAATTAGGAATTATTTTGCCCAATTGTATGCCCATATATTTGACAACCTTAGGGACATGGATGAATATCTATAAAAAAATAAATTGCCCAAGTTAACAGAAGAGAAACTGAAATTTCTAAATAACTTTATCTCAGAAAAAGAAATTGAGCAAGCCATCAATGAACTCCCTCAGAAGAACCAACCAGCACCAACCAGACAAGGAGCTGGGTGGAACAGGTGGTAGGGCCCTGAATCATTGAGCTGTGGCAGTTACCAGACTTCTCAAACCGCAAACACAAAAGACAACAGAGAAGGTTGGTGGGAAAAACTGCTGGATGTGCTGGATCAGAGTGAAAGGAATACTTGCTTGGCCCCAGCCCTGGGGCCATGGAAGTGTTGCTGCTTCCAGACTCCAGTTGTGGTTTCTTCCAGCCCCAGGCCCACCATGTGAGAGGAATTAAATGGTGGATCAGAGTGGGAGTGCAGAGACTGCTTTGATCTGGGTCACTGTCTGGGTTGGCAGTTCTTGGGGGAGGAAGAGTGCTGGTGTGGCAGAGGTTGCTGCATAGAAGTAGCTCTTGATAATGACAGTATATCCCCTCAAGCTTGGAACAAAGTACTCTCTACTCTACAAGCAGTCATACACTGACAAAAAAGCTCAAGGGTCAACTAGCTGCCTGGTAACATGAACAGGCAGCAAAAAATGGACTCAGATTCAGACTCAGACTTTGGAATCCTTTTTGGTGACAAAGAAGATCCGAACACACAGCCAGAAGAAGTCAACAAAGTCAAAGAACCTACATCAAAAGACTTCAAGAAAAACATGAACTGCTCTCAGGCCATGGAAGAGCTCAAAAAAGATTTGGGAGAGCAAATGAGATAAGTAGAGAAAAATTGGGAAGAGAAATGAGAGGGATGCAAGAAAATCATGAAAAACAAGTCAATGACTTGCTAAAGGAGACCCAAAAAAATACTGAAGAAAATAACACCTTAAAAAATAGACTAACTCAAATGGCAAAAGAGCACCAAAAAGCCAATGAGGAGAAGAATGCCTTGAAAGGAAGAATTAGCCAAATGAAAAGGAGGCCCAAAAGACCACTGAAGAAAATACTACCTAAAAATTAGATTGGAGCAAGTGGAAGCTAGTGACTTTATGAGAAATCAAGATATTATAAAACAGAACCAAAGGACTGAAAAAATGGAAGACAATGTGAAATATGTCATTGGAAAAACCACTGACCTGGAAAATAGAACCAGGAGAGATAATTTAAAAATTATTGGACTACCTGAAAGCCATGATCAAAAAAAGAGCCTAGACATCATCTTTCAAGAAATTATCAAGAAGAATTACTCTGATATTCTAGAGCCAGAGGGTAAAATAGAAATTGAAAGAATCCACTGAAAGAAGCCTCCTGAAAAAGATCCCAAAAACAAAACTCCTAGGAATATTGTTGCCAAATTCCAGAGTTTCCAGGTCAAGCAGAAAATACTGCAAGCAGCCAGAAAGAAACAATTTGAATATTGTGGAAACACAACCAGTATAACACAAGATCTAGCAGCTTCTACTTTAAGGGATCAAAGGACTTGGAATATGATATTCCAGAGGTCAAAGGAGTTAGGATTAAAACCAAGAATCACCTACCCAGCAAAACTGAGTATAATGCTCCAAGGCAAAATATGGATTTTCAATAAAATAGAGGACTTTCAAGCTTTCTCAGTGAAAAGACCAGAGCTGAATAGAAAATTTGACCTTTAAATATAAGAATCAATAGAAACATGAAAAGGCAAACAAGAAAGAGAATTCATACTGGACTTACCAAAATTGAACTGCTTTGTTTACATTCCTACATGCAAAGATGATGTGTGTAACTCAGTGGTCCTTTCTCAGTATTAGGGGAGGTGAAGGGAATATAGACAGAGGGCACAGGGTGAGTTGAATATGAAGGGATGATACATAAAAAAATTAAATTAAATTAAGGGATGAGAGAGGAATATATTGAGAGAGGGAGAAAGGGAGAGATAGAATGGGGTAAATTATCTCACATAAAAGTGGCAAGAAAAAAGTAGTTCATTGGAAGGGAAGAGGTGGCAGGTGAGGAGGAATGAGTGAAACTTGCTGTCATTGGATTTGACTTGAGGAGGGAATAACATACACACTCAATTGGATATCTTACCCCACATGAAAGTAGGGGGAAGGGGATAAAAAAGGGGGGACGATAGAAGAGGCAAGATAGGGGAAAGAAGTAATCAAAAGCAAACACATTTGAAAAGGGACAGGGTTAAGGGAGAAAATTGCATAAAGGGCCTGTGTTGAATTTGCTTGCCTTCTTAGAGAGAGTGGAGGAGGTAGGAGGGGAGAGAATTTGGAATTCAACATTTTAAAAGCAGATGCACAAAAAAAAGTTGTCTTGCATGCAACTGGGAAATAAGATATACAGTCAATGGGGCATAGAAATCTATGTTGCCCTACAAGAAAGTAAGGGGGAAAGGGATGGGTAGGAGGCGGAGGGGAGTGACAAAAGGGAAAGCTGACTGTGGAACAGGGCAATCAGAATAAACGCCATCTTGGAGTGGGAGAAGAGTAGAAATGGGGAGAAAATTTGTAAGTCAAAATCTTGTGGAAATCAATGCTGAAAACTAAAAAATATTAAATAATAAAGTACGGAATTCAAAAAAATAAAATTGAAAGGGGGTTGAACTGAGTTAAATTTTTTATTTTGGTTGATTTATTTCACATTATGTATAAGGAGGAACAGGGAGATCTAAGAAGTCATTGCTCTTTGGAAGATTTGTTTGGTTTATTTTTAATCATACTTCCTCATTTTTCTGAATATCTAGGGAAGTTATGTAAAATGACCTTCTTCTTAAAAGTTTTTTCCACTTAAAAGTTTTTTATGTCTCCTTGACATAACTGGACTTATATCAATTTCTACGATCCATTTTAGGGAAACAAATATATTTCCTTTTATAAAAAAACATATTGCCACACTAGACATATTGTGAAAGAAGAATCAGAACAAAAGAGAAAAACTAAGAAAAAAAGATAGAAAGCAGTATGATTCTTTTGGAATTATCTTAGATCAGTGTATTACTGAGAAGAGCTAAATTTATTAAAGGTGATCCTTGCACAATGTTGCTATTACTGTGTACAATGTTTTCCTGGTTCTGCTCACTTCACTCAGCATCAGTTCATCTAAGTCTTTCCAATTTTTTCTGAAATCTGCCTGCTTATCATCTCTTATAGCCCAATAGTATTCCATTAACATTCTTATACTGCAACTTGTTCAGCCTTTCCCTGATTGATGGGTATCCCCTCAATTTCCAATTCTTGGTCACCACAAAAAATCTGCTATAAATATTTTTGTACATGTGGGGTTTTTCCCTTCTTTATAATCTCTCTTTCATAACATGAGTAATGTGGAAATATGTTTAATATGATCATACATATATAAGCTGTATCAGATTGCATGCTGTCTTGGAGAGAGAGGAATGGAGAGGGGAAAATTTCAGTACTGAAAATCTTATACAAGTGAATGTTGAAAACTAAAAATAAATTTAAAAGAAAGTGAAATCTTTGCCAATGACCAGTTAGATGACATACTGCTCGTGAACGTGAACCTCATTCATATCAACTTTCTCACTATGAATGAAAGAAGAATCAGAATAAAAGGGAAAACCCACAAGAAAGAAAAAACAAAAAACAACAAAAGAAAGAGACAACAGTATGCTTTGATCTGCGTTCAGATTCCATAGTTCTTTCTCTGGATATGGATAGCATTTTCCATCATGAGTCTTTTGGAATTGTCTTAGATCATTGCATTGCTCAGAACAGCTAAATCTAACAAAGCTGGTCATTACGAGATGTTTCAGATATAAACCTAGTGGTGGTATTGCTAGATCAAAGGATAACAACATATATTTCTTGTCCTCTAGTTTTTCTGTTTATTAATTCTATGGACTTCGTTCTTACAGCAGAACAACATTAACCAGCTCTCTACCTGGCCCATCGTTCCATCAATCTGGCTTATGTAGCGTCTTTCACAGGAAATTATTAGTGGTAGCATTATATGAACAATGACAAGTATGATTAGGTCAATGAAACTGTGTTTACACAAGTTTTTTTTACTCAGCCTGTGACTAGACAACCAACTACAAATATTAGAAGGAAGGGCTGAATCAAGATTAGCCATTATGATCTAATATCTTATTAATATCACTATACCCAACTAGTCAACATACAGGAAGCAAGATATGCCTATGAGTATACATATTCAGAGTTGGGATGTCAAGGACCAATATGGATTGAGACAAGTAAATAGGAGATAGAGGAGATCTCCTTTGGGTCATTGTCTGTACATTCTCATGTTACTCTGCCTTCTGTTTTCCTAAAGTTCTTAGTTTAATACTCAGTAATATTTCTGAGTTCTAGGTGCTATTTCTGCCTCCATAAGCCTATCAATATTCCAACTGTTATAAGATGTCAGAATCTAGGAAGGTCCTTGGGAAGTGGGGGGAGCAATAGTTCATCATCCCACCTAAGACTCCATACTAGGACTTCACGGAGGTGGAGCACACACACACACACACACGCACACGCATACACATACACATATATACATATAGACATGCATATAGACTATATATATATGTATATATATATGTGTGTGTGTGTGGATAGATAGATAAATAGATAGATGGATAGATAGATAGATAGATAGATAGATAGATAGATAGATAGATAGATAGATAGATAGATAGATAGATATAGATAGATATGAAATAAGATTTCTTAACCTCTGGTCTACAAATTCCTTCAATAGATTTCAGAGGATCCAGGGACTTTGATGAGAAGAACTACATCTATATTTTCATTAACCTTTATTTAAAATTAAGCATTTCTTTAAATTCTTAATTACTTTAAAAATTGTTTTGAGTAGTGAACTATAGGCTTCTCTAGACTACCAAAGCTGTTCATGATACAAAAAATGTTGAAAATTCCTGTCATCATACACAGAAAGAAACTTGTTTCCTATATTTTTTTCTTTCCCACTTAAGCACTCTGAGTGTTTTCTTCACTCTACCCAAATAAACTCATAGAGTAATGCCTCGATTGCCTTTCTTCTTTGGGGTTCATGGGGCCTGCATAGTCCCTCTTCAGAGTAAGTTTGTACTCCTCACCTACCAGTCCTTGGTCTATGTCTGTACCTGGGCTCCTTCCTTGCATGCTGGGGTAGCTAGGGTTTGGTAGTAGGATGGTCCTTTTCCATTACCAGAAATATATCTAGGGGCCAATGATGTGTAGCTTTAATTGTATCTGGTGAATTTTTGTGCACTTGTTGCCCATGCATGGATGTGTGTGTGTGTATGTGTGTGTGTGTGTGTGTGTGTGTGTGTGTGTGTGTGTGTGTGTGTGTGTGTACACACACTAAACCTAGATTCATATAGTGGCAAAGATCCTGGTTGGACGTTGTTGTCCCTGCTCTCCGGATTTGTGAATGAACTTTTTTTTTCAGTTTGTTTTAGTTTGGTGCAGTACGTTATCATGTGGCTATGGCATATATTCAAATCACAAGTTTCCAGTGGGTCCACAATAGTGTTACAGGCCGGCCTGTTAGGAATTCTTGTAAGGGCAAGAAAAGTGGGACTTTTATTGGTTTTTTGTTTCTTTTGGACTGCTTCTTAGCACTAAGGCAATCAAGTGCCTTTGAGTCTTGCCTTTAGAGGAAGGCCCACACCCTTTTGCTAGTCACAAGTTTAATGAGTGAAAAGTCCTGGTAAATGAATGCCTGGACAGCTCCCTGTTGGGAAGCTGATGAAGGGGTTTTGGTTTTTGTTTTATGTCTTGCTTGCCTGTCTTTGGGTACCGAGAAAAATTGAGACCTGGGACACCATATGCTGGGTGTATTGATATTTTTTATTTTGATTGATTTTTTAAAATTCATTTATAATCATCTAATAAAGGCTTAAAGCCTATGTGTCTCTTTAATTAGACTATTTAATTAGACTATTAGAAATTAATGAGAGCAAATTATACAACGTTCCTCTATCCCTATATCAAGCTCCCTAGTAGAAGGCAGGTCAAAAAAAAAAAAAAGAATTGTCTCAGTAACTCATCTTTCTTAGAAAGAATGATCTAGATGTTCACCAAGGACTTTCACTTACTAAGCAAAAAGTATTGGCCTCAACGTCCTGTTCAGATAATGCAATGCTAGGAATGGTTTCACTTTCAGGAGTTGTATCTCAGCTTCCCCACATATAGTATGGTGTGGGCAATGGTGGAAAAGATTATTTAACTTCTCAATTGATCAACCTTTCAGGTACATACCTTTAATTTGGCCTCTGTCTTTTTCATACTAGGAAAATCTAGGCAAACGTTGGGAGTAAAAATTCCCTTTGCAGGTCATAAACTAAAATTCTGACCAGGCAGCCAGGGAGGAAGAATATATGGGTTTCAATAGAAAAATGTCATTTGCTCTATTTCCTGTCATCTCTAAAATGCCAACATCCTGTCTCTGATGTCACTGCCCTTCTGTCTTCTCCCCACAGTGGATCTTGGGATACAAACCACTTAGATGAAAGAAAGATAGCACATCAAAGTACTCGCGAAGATCAAAGGTCCTTTTTCAAGTTCCCAGATCCCCAGAAATCCATTCACATATCTCTATGGGCTCCAGGTTAAGAATACCTCCACTATATATACTCCTCCCATGGGGTCCCAGGTGGAACAACTGCTCCTTGTTCTTCTAACCACCTCCCTAGGTCACCCATTATGTTAGCATAAGGAAATGCATAGAGCTCAATAAATATCTGTTGGATGGATGAATAAATAAGAGAATAACAGCAGAATCTGATACTCAAAATCAACATGAGGTGGGAATATGCTCCATTTACTTCAAACTTCTGATATAGTATGCTCCCATTCCATTTCACTCCATATGAACACAATTTTCATCATTAATTGATACTAAGAAAGGTAAGCATTTATTTCTTAGTGTTCAATTTTATTGAAAAGGCAACTTAAGGAAGTCAAATAGGCAGTGGGGGAGGGGTTGGGGGGGGTTATTTTATTTTGTGTTTTTTGAAAACACAGAAATACCAGCAATTCCTTAGCATCTGAATCAGCTTTAATGAAGTGAAGTGGACCTTCACCTTATTGTTATAATGTGAAAGTTCCAGGAAGATTCTCCACCAGAAAATAATCTCCCACCTTCAGTCATTAAATATGACTTCCATTCAATTAAACAAGAACTATTAAGTACTTTTTTTGTGCAAGGGTGCATATCAAGCAGGACACAAAAATAAAATGCATGGTCCCTGCCTTCAAGGAGCTGACAGTCAACTAGGGCTAGATACGGTAAGAACCAACAAGCATTTTGCAAATAGAACAAATGATATAAGGCTTAAAAAAATAAATGCCCTATAGACACCAAGCTAAACTTTAGTCATTATTTCTAGTCTTTCAAGTCAGTACGGGTTTTCAAAAAGACTAGAATCCGGGGGTGGAGCCAAGATGGCGGCCGGGAAGCAGTGACTGGCGTGAGCTCCCCACCAAGTTCCTCCAAAAACCTATAAAACAATGGCTCTGAACCAATTTTAGAGCTGCAGAACCCACAAAGTGGCAGAGGGAAGCAGGGCTCCACC
>CM053622.1:331222367-331247503 GCA_028646595.1 Phalanger gymnotis
ATCAGATTTGACCTGAGTAGGGAATAGCATGCACACTCAATTGGGCGTCTTACCCTACAGGAAATAAGGAGGAAGGGGACAAAAGGGGGGGGGGTGATAGAATTGAGGGTAGATCGAGGGAGGAGGTAATCACAAGCAAACACTTTTGAAAAGGGACAGGGTCAAGGGAGAAAATTGAACAAAGCCGAATAGGATAGGAAGGAGCAAAATATAGTTAGTCTTTCACAACATGAGTATTGTGGAAGAGTTTTGCATAATGAAACACATGTGGTCTATGTTGAATTGCTTGCCTTCTTAGGGAGGGTGGGTGGGGAGGGAGGAGGGAAGAGAATTTGGAACTCAAAGTTTTAAAAGCAGATGTTCAAAAAAAAGTTTTTGCATGCAACTAGGGAGTAAGATATACATGCAATGGGGCATAAAAATCGATCTTGCCCTACAAGAAAGTAAGGGAAAAGGGGATGGGGGTGGGGAGTGGGAGTGTGGTGACAGAAGGGAGGGTTGACTGGAGAACAGGATAACCAGAATATATGCCATCTTGGGGTGGGGGAAAGGTAGAAATGGGGAGAAAATTTGTAATTCAAACTCTTGTGAAAATTAATGCTGAAAACTAAAAATATTAAATAAATAAATAACAAAAAAGTTGTGTGTAACAGCTTGGTCATGCCCATCATCTGCCTTTCCATTTCCCTTGGAATCATACACATTTTTAGCTCTTTAGATGCAGTGGTATTACAGGTTTTACTTCTAAGTTTTACTACAGAAACACTGGTAAATGTTCATATTGAATATACATGGACCTTTGCTTTTATGGGAAGTTTGAGGTCAGTAAAAGTGCTTTGCAACTTCCTAAAAGCAATTTCTCTTTCAAATTTGGGCCCATTTAGCTACTCTTCAACTACACTGAATATCCCAGATATATATGTAATTGGACAAGTGTATAGAGTATAAGTTCAGATACATGAGTAATAAACAGTCTTCATCGATTTAGTCTTTCCTGTGTGGATGAACAGGCCAAACTCCTTTGAATTATTGATCTTGTCTGAGAGGCTCTGTGATATCTTCAGGCTTCATGCAAATAACAGAATATCAACCAAAAACAGGAGCATGTAGAAGCCCTCATTCTCCACAAGGAATCTCTGATTCAAACTTTCTGACTCACTCTGTATTCCACTGTACTATATACCTTTTAGACAGTGAATGACATTACAGGCTTTGTATATTTTAGAGATTTTTTCCCAATAATTTTATCTTAAAATGCACCTTGAATAACAAAAACATCAAAAGACTAAAACTCTAAGGAATTAAGGTGTAGAAAACATGAGCACTATCATGTCTGCTCATCATTTTAATTGAAAATATGTTCCACATTAAAACACACACACACACACACACACACAAACCAGCAACCCAAAGGTGCCTCGTGAGCAAAAGGACATTGTTACAACAAATTAATTGGCTCAGGCGTAAAAGCATTCCTGAGGCCATGAACACTTTTCTATTAACAAAGCAAAAACTTGTCTAAACAGAAGGTCCTTCCAACATGTCCCAAATGGCAGCATTTATATGCTCAGGCAACCAAAAGGGAGAAATACTTCAGTGCTGGGCATGGAAGGCCAGGCTCTATGGCCAGACTTCAAAGATACACTTTGACTGATTCAAAGATTCAAAATCTTATGCCACTTAATATTTCTAAGCCTCTGTTTCCTCATCCAGAAAAATAGGAAGGTTGGACTAAATGGTCTCTAAGTTCCCTACTAGCTATAACCAACCGATAAATAATCAAGATGCATTTATTAAGTGTTAGGCACTGTGCTATATGCTATGAATACAAAGAAAGGTAAAAACAGAGTCCTACCCTTAAGGACTTACAAGTCTTAGGGGAAGATAACACATAAACTATGTAGGATATGTAATATATGTATATATATATATACATATATATGTGTGTATGTGTGTGTGTACTATATATACTATATCTCTCTATCATGCTATCATCTACCTACCTACCTATCTATCTATCTATCTATCTTTCTATCTATACAGCACTGATGGTAGATCATCTCTGAAGGAAGACCCTAGCTCTTGAGGGTTGGGAAACTGGGAAAGATCTCCTGCAGAAGGTAAGAAGTGGGCTAAATCTAGAAAGAGAGAGAAATCAGGAGACAAGTGAGAAGAAGAGGAGGAGGAGCGTTCTAAGCATGAAGGGCAGTGGTGAAAAGACACCAGAATAGAAAATTCAGTGTCCTATGTGAAGAACAGTGAGCAGGCCAGTGTAGCTGGACCTGGGATTACATGGAAGGAAGTAAAGTGCCTGAATCCATAATAGAATTGATTCCTGTCCTCCTAAACACCATAGGTCTGTTCTCTGAAGATGTATTCTGGAAAACTCGGGCCAGCTGTTTACTTTGCCACACATATTATTTGGAAATTGGGCTAAGAAGTCACATGGGGACTCCTGAAAAAAATTACTCTGGACAGGAACGTTGGCTCTGGCACTCTGGAACTGGTAGGGATCTCATCGGTTTTTAGTAGAGATTTAGGGGAATGTGATTCAAAAAAGACTGTCATTTTGGTTCCAGTGGGGATCTGGGGCACCTAAGACGTGTGTTCCATGTGTATCACACCCACAAACTATTAATCTGAGGTAATATTAAAGCTAGTGTACTCTTCTAATCCACAATATCTGGTGAGATGACAGGGGAGCAGGACAAGATACATCTTCCCCCACCCCCACCCCATCATGAGCCTGCTGGGAAGATTATCCCCTATTACCACAAGCAGATTTTTTACTAATCTCAACTTAGATGCAAAAGGCATAAAATAGTCGACTCACAAGCAAGCAGGTAATGAGCACTTTGTTCTTAGAAGCAATAAAGAAAGAAATAAACATGATTTTTAAAAACAGCTACTGGAGGAACGCCATGTTTTGCTTACTTTATTATGCCTCTGAAATATCACTTGAAAGCTGAAGATAATTTATTCTCTTTGATATCTCTTCTTTAGGCTCCCTGTCAAATTCCATACCTTTTAGCCATTTATCTTACTACAACAGTAATCAGCCAGTAATTGATGTGAATAGTAGACAATTATAAATTCAGCCAAACAGGAAATAGTTCTGAAAGGCATCTTCCTCTAGGGGAAAGAGAATCATCTAAAGAGGTCCTGAGTTGGACACTGAGTCCTTTTTGCTAGGAAATCACATCCAGTGGAAAATCACATTTACTCAGCAGGATTTCCAAGGCAACGAGGGAAGTGATAATCTTGTCGAGCAAACTAGCAGATTCCTTTAACCTAACAAAAATATTACCCTGTAAGCCTGTAATCAATCATACATTTAGTAAGTGCCTACTATGTGCTAAGCACCATGTTAGGCCCTAGATAAAAAGATTTTTAAAAAATCCTTATTCTCAAATAGCTTACTTTTTATTACTGCTGAGAAACAATATGTGCCTATACAAAGATATGCAGTATGTGTGTATTTATGTATGTATGATATACTGTATGAAAGTCATATTTATGCATATGTATATATACACATACTGAATAAAAGTCATTTTTCCTGTCCTGTGAGTAAACCCTTTATCCCTAACTGCCCCTGCTGTTGACAATACTGGTCTCCTCGGCAGCATTTCAAGATAAGGGTAACATCTTTGCTCCCAGGCACCCCCATATGGAACAACAAGAACCCTAGGACCCATCAAACTCACATGAAGAGAAATTCTCTGAGGCATCTGCCACTCACTCCCTCTCTCCCCTCCCTCCTTCCCCATCAGGAGGGATCAGAGCTAGTGATCTCTTGTTATCGTGCAGTCTGACACAATCAATCAATTAAGTATTTATAAGGTACCTATTATGTAACGCACTCGCACTGGGGATACAAAGAGAAAATTCAAAAGCTCCCTGCCCTCAAAGAGTTTCTGTCATAAAAAATAACACATAAACACGCACCCATACACACACCCACACACACACATACACACACCCACACACACGGGGCTGAATACCAGGAATTACTCAATGAGGAAACTCCTGCCAACGTTGTTATTTTTCAGTCATTTCAGTTTTATCCAACTCTTTGTGACCCCATTTTGCTAAAGATACTGAAGTGGTTTGCCATTTCCTTCTCCAGCTTTTTTTGTAGCTGCGGAACTAAGGAAAACAGGGTTAAGTGACTTGCCCAGCGTCTCACAGATAGTAGGTGTCTGAAGCCAGATCTGAACTCGTGAAGATGAGTCTTTCTGACTCCACGCCTGGAGCTCTATCCACCGCTCCATCTACCGGCCCCTTCTACCAATTCAGGTTGGTAATTTCTCTGCGATTTAGAATCTTGGAGAATCGTCTGAGAGCACTGAGATTGGGCTCAGGGTCACATAGCCACCAGGTGTCAGAGGCTGGTCAAGTGTTTTTAGTTCCAGCTCTCCATCCACAACATCCCACCACCTTTCCTGGAGATATAAGTAAATACAAAACATATATAAAGTGAAACCAAAATATCGATCATATCTTTATTTTTGGTGGAAAGGAACAGACACGTGGGGGAATTTAGAAAATCCTCCTGTAGGAGGCAGTGCTTGAGCTGAGCTTTGTAAGACAACTGGGATTCCATTGGGTAGAGGTGAGGACAGAGTGCATTCCAGGCATGGGATGACAGACTATATAAAGGGAGAGAGCCAGGAGGTGGAATATTATCTGTGTGGAACAATAAGTAAGCCAGTTTGACTGGACTGTAGTGTAGATGAAGGGAGACAAGGTGAAATAAGCCTGGAAAAATAGGCAGGAGCCTCAGTTTCCTCATCTGTTAAATGACCATAATGATAGCATTTCCTCACAGGGTTGTTGTGAGGATCAAATAGGAAAATACATGGAAAGGGCTTTGGAACCCTTAAAATGCTGTATAAATGGCAGAGATATTAACCCTTCTCTTCCTCCTGATGTAGATGGTCACAAATTCCAAATTAATATTCAGCAGTGAGTTCCAAATTCATGAGGGAAGAGGGTGCCACAGATGTGAAATGTGACATTCACTTTCAGATGTTTTCTACAAATTTTGCTATTTATCTAAAATACTGTAGAAAAATGACAAGATGATAGATTTAGAATTGGGAAAGATGATTGAGGTCATCTAGTGAAGTCTAACTGCTTTATTTTACAGATGTAAAAACTGGGGCCTAGAAAAGTTATGTGACTTGCCCAAGGTCATGCAGGTAGTAAGAGATAGAGCCAGGATTTGAAATCAGGTCATGTGACCCTTTCTGCTCTCCTAACATGCTTTAATATAGAACAAATACTAATAGTTAATATTGCTACTTTATATTTGAATAGTGCTTTACAATCTACAGAGTACTTTCAGATATATCATCTCATGCACGTTGATCTTCCCAATACCTCTGTGATATAGGTAGGAAAAGTATATCTGTGACTCAGTTTATCCATTTATAAGAGGGAGATAATCATATTTACACCACCTACCTCAGAAGTTGTTGTAAGGAATTCATTTTTACTATCTTAAAGTGCTATAGAAATGGGATTTACCATTATGACTGTTATTTTTCCTTCTTTCATCTTTTATTCCATGGAGTTCAGCTAAAAGTGTTCCTAGGAACAGTTATCACAAGCTATTACCCATTTATATCCAATGTTTAGAGGACTGTTGCACAGCTGGAAAAAATCATTGCCTTTTTGTAATTGAATAATAAAAGTGTTGGGATGTAATCATTCTCAAAAAGCAGCATGTGGTCTGTGTACACAGCAGGTAAGATTTATTTCCAGTTTTGTTTTGATGTAGCTCTGGAGCAGACAGGATGCATTCCTAACATCAGTCTATTTTGTGAGGCTCTTTTGTATGCTTTTGTCGTCAGTACCTACTGTACAGAAGCAACTCCAGCCAGTGGGCCACTGGAATTTCTTCTTTGTTTGGGTCCTTTGGCCTTCTTGTGGTCCCAGAAAGCGAGGGAGCATCACCCTCTTCACTACCCACCCCACCCACTCCCAGCCCCAGGTCAGGCTGATATCACGATGGTCCTGGGTCCGGCTTGTCTGCAGACCTGTCCTCCTTCACCACCTCTCTGATTCATAGCTACTGCATATCGATAGCAGCGGGTTAACTCCATTGATTATTAGTGTTATTACAATGAATATCCCCATTATATAGATATAAGAATTGAGGCATAGAGAATTAACTAACTAGGTCACCTATCAAGTGGGAGGACTAGAATCAATCAATAAATCAATAAACATTTATTAAGTACCTTCTCTGAGAGATAGCTATGGTGAAGTGGATAGGGAGAAGGCCTCCAATCCGCAAAGCCTGGTTTCAAATCCTTGCCCTGACACATAATGACCATGATCTTCATCATATCGCTAGCATCTCTGTGGGACCTACAATGTGTCAAACATTATGCTAAGAGCTTTACAAATATTATCCAGTTTGATCCTGACAACAACCCTGGGAGCTAGGCGCTATTATTACTCCTATTCTATAGCTGATGAAAATGAGGCAGAGGTTAAATGACTTGCCCAAGGTCACACATTGTCTAAGGTCCAATTTGAACTCAGGTCTCCCTGAATCCAGGCCCAGTGCTCTATCTATTGTGAAACTTAATGTGACTATGGGCAAGTCCTTTAACAGCTCAGTGTTCTACACAACTCTCTAATAAATCAATAAACATTGCCTACTATGTGCCAGGCACTGTGCTAAGTGCTGACTATAACTTACAGAGAAAGTGTAGAGGACATAACAAATTCAAATTTGGCCTCAGATATTTCCTAGCTGTGTGACCCTGGGAAAGTCACTTAACACTTATTTGCCTCAGTTTTCTTATCAGTAAAATGAGGATAATAACAGTATTTACCTACTGGGATTCTTGTCAGCATCAAATGAAATGATAATTGCTTTTTTATTTATTTTTTTATTTTTAGTTTATAACACTCAGTTCCACAACTTTTGGAGTTCCAAATTTTCTCTCCTTCTCTCTTCCCCCATCAAGACGGCATGTAATCTGATATAGGTTCTACATATGTCTTCACATTAAACTTATTTACACAATAGTCAAGTTGTAAAGAAGAATTATAGCCAATAGAATGAACCATGATAAAGAAGAAGCAAAACCAAAAAAGAAGAAGAAAAGAGAGAGAAAAAATAGTTTGCTCCAACCTGCATTCAGACTCTTTAATTCTTTCTCTGGATGTGAATCGCTTTTTCCAACATGAGTCTTTTGGAGTTGTCTTAGACCCTTGCATTGATGAGAAGAGCCAAGTCTATCAAAGTCAGTCATCACAGATACTGTGTGTCTGTAATTGTGTATAATGTATGAGATGATAATTGTAAAGCTCTTAGTATGGTGCCTGGTACTCAGTAAGCACCACAGAAATGTTAGCTGTCATCATCATCATTATCATCCTTATTCCAGAGCTCTCTATATCAATGAAATCATAAGTGTACTTCTTATCCCTATGGGCCAGGAGCTGTGCTAAGGCCCGGGGACATAAAGGACAAAAATGAAACTGAATCTCAAAGAAGATACATTTTATTAAGTGAGACAATATTTACATACTCTTACTCTCTTGATTCCAAAACCAACAGCCTTTCCTCCACTGTTCTGCTCTCTTCTAAGGTGTTAAAGTTAGTTAGTCAGTCAATAAACATTTATTAAGAACCTACTATGTGCCAGGTACAGTACTAAAAACTAGTGATACAAAGAAAGGTAAAAGACACTCCCTGCCCTGGAGGAGCTCAAAAATCTAATGGGCTATAATATTCAGCCTAGTAGAAATAGCCACAGCTCAGAAATATTAAATATATAGCCCTTTGGTGACATGAAAATCAGAAGATGAGGACCCGGAAGGAGAGCCTTGGGTCTGAACAATGCTCAAATTTTCTTTGAATCCCAGGGCTAATCCTGAGATTCCCTTGTCCCTGAACAGATGGGTACCTACTCCAGAGATAGCAAAGCCATGTAGAAAAGGTGACATTATTGCCTGAATTATGTCAGGAGAAATCCAGAGAGTTTAATTCAGAGGATATTCCAAGGAAATACAATTACATACTGATTTGAGCAGCTCCTGGGTGGAACAGGGAAAGCCCCATGGTAGTGGTGCTTGATACCACTTCTAGGTCTGTTTCCAAAGATGATTAGGGAAAGGGGGAAAGAACTTATATGTTTTAAAATATTTATGGCAGCTCTACTTGTGGCGGCAAAGCTCTGGAGTAGCTGCTTTGGTAAATGGGATAAAGAATTAATTAGGGAGGAGTAAAAGGATTGCCTTGCTGAGGGGCCCAGTTAAGATTAGAGGACATAAATTTGTTATCAAGCACATCATCTCGGTTACCCTTTACTAGATGGTGTAATGTATAGAATGCCAGACTTAAGAGTATAGGAGACCAGAGTTCAGATCACAGCTCAAGTGATTACTACCTGTGTGAGGCAGGGAATGTCGTTTAGCCTCTCAGCCTCAATTTCCTCATCTGTAAAACAGTGATAGTTGTAACAAGTACCTCACAGGTTTATTGTGAGAATTGAATGAGATGATAACCTGTGAGGTGCTTCACAAACCTTTAAAGCTCTCTATAAATATGAGCTGTTATCATTAGTCTTTTAGGGGAGAGGACACCCAGCCCTAATAAGACATTGTAACAACAATATTACTAGCAGCTGCTGTGGGGGTGAAAGACCAACAACAAGAGCACACAAAAGGCTGCTAGCACAGGTCCTTTGTTCTTCTTTTCTAAGGAAAGCAACTTTAAGGGGTTTACCATCTCACTTTAATCAAACAAACATGTATCATTCACTTAGTTCAGGGGGAAAAGCCAGCACCCTGAACTTCAGAGCAAATATAAACAGAAATTACAAACAGAGAAAATATAAACAGAGCAAATAACACAAATCAACAGACAGGCTTCTAGCTGTCTGAACAAAGCTATACATATATACATAGTTACCAGACAGAGAAGCACCAACATCTGGGCTTTCAAAGCCAGGGGGCTCCTTAGTGGCTATCCAGAGTCTCCACACCAATACTCTTCCAATGAGTGAGCCCCCAAACAAAATACTAACCTCAGAGTATATATACCCTTTTTTAGGGCCAGAGGGCTTCACATCTCCAGGGTTTCACACCTTTCATGACCTAATTATCAAAAGGGTGTGGGCCTTCCTACAAACAAAAGCAAGGCTCAATCAAAGGCACTTAGTTTCCTTAGTGCTAAGAAGCACGCCAAAAGAAAAAATAGTAAAAAGTCCCATTACAGACATCACGGAATGAGATTTCGATTACCTTGACTGTATATAAATCCTGTCAAGTTCTTGAGCTTTAAGCATACGAGATAATAATTTAACTGCCCCATTTTACAAATGAGAAAATTGAGGTCTAAAGAGGACCCAGCTGCCAAGTGTTGCCACCACCCTAATTCAGTCTCTCCATTTCTTTCCTGAATCATTCCAATAGCCTTCTACCTGGTATCTTGGCTTATAGCTTCCCTTTTCTCTCATCTGCCTTTTGCACAGAGGTTAAAATAAGTTTCTTTTTTTCTTTTTTTGTGGAGAGGGGAGTGGAGAAGGCAAGGCAATTGGGGTTAAATGACTTGCCCAAGATCACACAACTAGTAAGTGTCAAGTGTCTGAAGCTGGATTTGAACTCAGGTTCTCCTGACTCTGGGGCTGGTGCTCTATTCACTGCACCACCTAGCTGCCCCTAAAATAAGTTTCTTAAAGCATTTTTGCCATGTTACTCCTCTGCTTAAAGATTGTTAGCGGCTCCTTGTTGCATCTGGAATAAAATTAAAAACTGTCTTTTGACTTCTATTTGCATCACCAAAGGCAATGCATGTAATCTCTAAGCTCCAGTTTCCTCCTCTGTGAAGTGGAGCTAATGATAACACCTACTTCACAAGGTTGTTTTCAAATGAAATATTATATCCGAAGCAGTTTATAAGTCTCAAGGTGCTATGTGACTGTCAGATATTATGATATGAACTAAGATAGCAGAATCTTACCCCTCCTTCTCTGGTAAATAGTTACCAAATGTTATTATCTTACCAATTTTAATATTATTAATTCTAACTTGACCTTTCCTTAAAAATTCAGCTTGTTCAATTGCCTTACAATAACATATCTAGTAGAATGTAGGCAAGGATGAGGGCAAGGACTATCTCACTTTGTATCTGCCGCCCCAGGGTCTAGTACAGTGCCTGCCACATACTAGGTACTTAATAAATACTTGTTGGATAATTGATATTTGCAAGCTCAGTTTCACCTCTCCTGGGGTCACAGTGCAGAACACTCTTCAGAGTGCTTCATGGTACTCAGTGACCTTGTTCTTAATGGAACTGTTTACATTCATAAGCTTTCACCTCAGGGCTTGTTCTCTCTGCCTATCAGATAAATAAACTACCATTACCCTAAACCCTTGGTCCTGAGCTACTTAGAGATACCTCTGGACAAAAGCACGTGAGTAAATGGGCACAGTCTTTCTGATTGGCTGGCCCACCCCTTTGTCCCAGGTTTGTATAATTCTCAAACAATTATGCAGACTATCACTTAGCCCCAGAATTAGAGGCGATAGAGATATCATCCATCACCAGGTCCTGATTGTAACAGACACCGTGGACTAGATGTTCCAGGCACAAAACACAAATACTTAATAGTCCTGGCATTGTTAAGAACATAAAATAACAGGCTTGAGGCCTGCTGCCACCAACATTTATCTGCTGGCCCAGCTCTAACAGGGTGCTGACTGCGGCAAAGCAGCTAATAAGCCAAGTGCCATTTGAAGGATTCCTTGGGATGACAACCAAGAAGCCCTGAAATCAGATGGGCCAGAGTGGAAGCTGATTATCCCCCAATGGCCTTGCCAAAGGGGCTGCCATGGTGATGCCAGTTTGGAGGAGACCCAGCATGCGGTTGCAATCCCATGGTAAGGATGTACGGCTGATTTTAACCCCACTCTAGCCAGCATGTACTCCACAACTGCCTCTGCCTTTTTATCAGGTTATCTCTATGGCTGGGACCGAGCTCAACATGAGAGAAGGTACAAGTGTGGTAAGGGTCTCTTTCCTGCTACACCGGGAGAAGTCTTCTGCATAAATAGAAATAGGCAACTTCCTATATGAATAGATCTGAGAGCTAAGTAGGTAGCACAGTGAAGAGAATGCTGGACCTGGAGTCAGGAAGAGCTGAGTTCAAATTTAGCCACAGACTCTTACTAGCTGTGTGACCTGGAGCAAATTACTTAACCACTATCTACCATTATTTCCTAAATTGTAAATGGGGATAATGTTGGCACCTACCTTCCAAGCTATGCTTAGCATAGTGTATGGCACATAGTAGGCACATAATAAATGATTGTTTCCTTCCTCTTTCTTCCACCTAACTTCTTTCTGAGTCACTTCAATATCCCCCAAACCATTATGTCCGAAATTCCCACAGTAGAGCCATTCCTTCAACGTAAATGTCTATTCTCAGTGTCCTCTTTAAAAATGAAAAATCATTCAAGGAGAAATAGCAGACAACACAGACAATAGAAATTTCGTCAGAAGACCAGGATTTAAGTCCTGGATCTCTCACTTACCAGCTGTGTGACCTTGAGCAAGTCACAAATTCCTCCTCTCTAAAATAGGGGCAATATTAATAATACATCTATTACCTGCCTACCATGTTGTTGTGAGGTTCAAGTGAAACAATGAGTGTAGAAGATTTGACTACAAAGCATTACTCAAATGTAAGTTGGTATGACACTTTGGGGCCAGCAATGTCTTTCCTATGCATGAAGGAAAACAGCATGCTGCTTTCTTAATTACCCAACCAAGGGGTACTAATTAAGTGAATGCAATGTCCAAACTGACTACCAGGTGACTTTCTGCTTGAGCTAACAACTCAGAGCTCTTCTGCTAGAGAGAAATCCTTTTCTCAATCTTTTAGCCTATCATGCTGCTTTTCTACTCCTGCTGAGAAAAGAAAGGATCATAACAACCCTGAATGAGGGAGGGGAAGTTCTTTTTCCTGTGCCAACAGCAGCAGAAATTGTTCCACCAATTTCTCTCTCTGTGCATCATATCATTGGCCTCAATGGGGAAAAAAAATCAGTGGTGAAATAGCAAGGAGAATTCTCCCTGGGTTACCATGGTATTATTATTCTGCAGTAGATTAATTTACCTGATTATTTTCCCCCCAGAGAGGAGGGTTAGAGGACATGAAAACATTTCTAAAGGGTGGTACTAGGAGGAGGAAAGGGAAAAACACAAGCAAAAAAACCAAATTTAGACCTATATCAGTGTTACTTTCAGCCTCCATGGTCAGAGGCTAGTCCCTTACACATATGCCTACCATCAACTTAGAAAAAAAAAGTTCTAAAAGAAATTGCCAATTTTGTCCCAGATCACAGAATATTTGCCTTCTATTCTTTTCCCAGATGAATCAGGCTCCATTCTTACTCCCTTCTCCCTGTTCCTATATTCAGGCCTCTCTTTCAAGTCTTTGCTTATAAAAAGTGCATTTATTTTCAGGAGTCTGCCACACAAAAGCACTATGAGATTGTTAAGAAATATGGAAGGAGACATTTCTAGTAGGAGTGATACATGAGAACCCTGGTGGTTAATCTTTGTTAGAATTTGCTGGCTTCTTTCCACAAAGGAACTCAATGTGATAGGATAATATCAACCCTGAATATTGTTCCACCATTTGGGACTTCTCCATGGCCTGCAAGAGATTGGGGTAACTAGTGATGAGGCTATCAATTTGGACAATAGTTTCTTTTACCTGTTCCGTTTATTTTTTTCTAGTACAAATGGCATTTCCATCCATTTAGAGTCTCCCTGTCCTTCTCACTGAATGCTTTTATTCTGAGAAGTTGGAAGATTGCTGGATTAAGGTGAAGAGATTTAAGGGAGGAAGAGTAAGTGCCACTCTGGCTTTTTTTTCCCCTAGACTTCTTAATTTTTCTCTCCTCCTTTGGAGAAGGTAAAATGCTCTAGACTTCTCTCAACTCTCCTTGCCTTTCTCCTTTTCCTTCCCACTGCTCTCTTTGTCTTCTTTTAAAAGGCTGCAGAGTTTAATGAGTGGAAATAGGTAACTTGAGGTCACAAAGGCCTGAGTTGGAATCTAAGTTTTTCACTTTCTCTATAACCTTGGACAACTGGTTTCTAATCTCTGAAACTCTGGTTCCTTATCTATAAAATGGAAATAATAAATATTTGGCATACCTACCTCATAATGAAATGTCATAATGTAAATGAAAGCTCTCCCTGAACTGAAAAAAGGAGTATAGGGTGTCCCAAAAGTATTAGTGCTGTTTTAAGTCTTAATAGTTTAAGACTTAGAAGACTTTTAGGACACACTGCATAAGCCATTTTAATTACTGGGCTATTTCATCTCTGCTCTCCATGCAGTGGCCCCCAAATAAAAATAGAGTTCATAGATTAAGAGCTGGCAGGGACCTCAGTAGCCATATGGTCCAACTCCCTCAGAAACTGAGGCCTCTAAAAAGGTTAAGTGATTTGCTCATGGCAGGACTTGAACGAGGATCTTCTGATTCTAGATTTAATGCTCATTTCATTGTACAACTCTGCCTTTTAGCAGGATCTCTTCTTGAGGAAGGAAATGGAGAATGAAGAAGGTGTCTTTAGTTCTCATCTTATGGAAAGAACATTGGTCAGTCAAGTTAGTCTATGTGCATCTATTAAGTGCCTACTATATGTCAGGCGTTGTGCTACATGGTTATGTTTGTCCTTTGTTTTTGAAGAGGACCATGGCATCAGGGACATGATGACATGACTTGCAGTTGACTTTTGATTTGAGTTGATTTGAGTGAGGGAGGGCTGTGCAAGGTCACCAGCCTCACTTTCTCCTCCAGAGTCATCTGGATCCAGTGACCAGATATTCATCAGGATGAGTGGAGATGACCCAGGATGCAATGGGAGACCCTTTTAGACTCAGATCTTTTCATGTACTCTCTTAGAGTGAGGTAATGCCCGTTCAGTGAATTCAGATTTATTAAGAAGTGAGTCAAGGGATGGCCCCTTTAATTAGAAAAAAAGGAAAAAAATCAAGCCGAGAGGGAAAGACCCTCAGGGCTGCTATTCCAAAGAAAAACAGTTACCATTGACATTCACTCTAAGCCACAGAGACATTGATAGTTAATAGATAGCTCCTGGTCTCAAGAAGCTCTTGGGCTAATGAAAGGAGATGAATTCCACAAGCCAACATTTATTAAGCACTTATTATGTGCCAGGCACTGTGTCTGAAAGCTAATATTATTAGAGACTAGTCCTTGATTTGGCATTAAGCCTGAGGCAATTTATGCATCAAAACTCATTGCATTTTAGATATTAAAATATTTTGGCTCAACCTCTTCTTCTTACAGATGAAGAAATTAAGGCTCAGAGAAGTTGTCATTTATGGAACTAGAACATAGGACCAATGACTGCCCGTTGAGGGTTATTGCCGCCACACTATGCTTTTTTGGAGATTTCTGCTCTCTTCCTTCAGGTGCTTTTGCTCACAAGTCTGTTCATCGTGGTACATATCAACAATATGAGTGGGTGAATTCATAACTAGCCTTTATAACTTGACCTTAAGCTGCAGTGGCAGTAGCAGCCACCCCATGCTGACTTCCTGGCAGAGGAATGCAAGAATTAGATAGGCTGGGAATTTCTTCTGCCAGGAAAAAAAAAGTGGACAGATCTCAGCCAGAAGAGGAATCCTATATTTGAGGCCTTTAGAACAACTTCACTTTTTACAAGTGTTCACAAAGCTAGTCTGTGCCATCTTCAGAAAGATTGGATGCTTAAATGGAAGTAGAAAGGAACATCTGTTTGAGGGGGATGGTTGGAATCTCTAGAATTACACAAAGCTTGTTTTTCAGCTAGTTAGAAAAGCTAAGAAAAGGAAAGGGTGCTCTATGTCAGTGGTTCTCAAAGTATATTCCAGGGACTCTTGGGGGTCCTTGAAACCCATTGAAGGAGCCCATAAGTTCAAAACTATTTTCATAATAATACTTCATTAAATATGTGTTATAGATATTATTAAATAATGCTTTAATTTTATTATAGCATACATACATATATATATACATATAGATGTATACACACACACACATATATATATACATACACACACATATAAATTTATACACACATAAATATCCCACTTAAGCAAAAGATATTTGGAGGGTCTTCAATAATTTTTAAATAGAGAATCACTGCTCTCTGTGAATGATCCATTTCTCAGGATAGCTTTATCCATAAATCAATTGGGGCAGGGAGGAAAGTTAGCAAGAAAATGGGACATAAGAGGCTTGAAGGTTGTTGTAGAATGAATAACCTGAAGTTAAGTTAATCTAATCTGCCATTCAATAGACTTTAGATAATAGGAATGGAAAGGAATGTATAGCTGAGAGAGAAAGAATTGACAGGACTTTCCAATCCATTCATTGTATGTGGAAATTGGAAGAGGAGAAGAAAGCCAAAGCAATCAGAGATCACTGAAGTTTGAACCTGAGTAGATAGGATCTCATGGTATCATAAGGAAAAGGAGAAAGGAAAATTTAAGAAGGAAACATAAACCTCTCCTTAAAAAGTGGTTCTCAGAATAGTGGTTAAAATGCTAATGTGAAAGGGAATAGAGCAACCCAGTTCTTCCATTTATATTCCAGCAATGATCAAAAAAGTTCATCAGATCAAAAAAAAATTACCTGTGAATCCAAATGAACATTAGCAATCTTCACATAGCCAAGGGCTACATACAAAGACAGCCAGGAAAGATGTGGTACCATTGGAAAAGGAGTCCCACCAGGAAAACTAGAGTTAGGCATATAAGTAACTGGGCCATGTAATAGGAAGACAATGACTGACTCATGTGTGCCATGGATAAATAGGAGTTGGGATCTGGGCCACCACTCTCCAAGGGAGACTTCAACTTCTGCCTTTGAGGGGGCCACAGCTGGGTGTTTGCTTGTTCCCTTATCCATCTCTAAGAGAAGTATTGGGTTAGAGATGTAGCTATCCACCACACCTCAGATGAATATAAGTTTAAGAGTACAGTGTTTTGAGGGACCATGGATACCTACCATTTTCTTTGTTATCTCTCAAAAGGAGGGTAATTTAATATCACCAGCTTAGTTCTCTTCCACCAAATGCTGGCTACACAAAAGACCCTCACAATTATTAAATAATGAGTAAATCTATTTCCCCAAGCAAAACAGAAAACAGAAGTCAGAGAAGCTACATAGGTTAGAATATTCCGAAGAATACACAATGGTAAAGGACATCTTCAGCTGCAAGTGAGACAAAACATCTCAGGTCAGCCAAGGAAAAAAGAAATAATCTTATAGAAGGGAATCCTCTCTCAGAAATCACTAGAGTTGCAAGCCCTGATTGTAAAGGGACATGACAGAACCAGATTCTCCTATGAGTCTGCAGCTCCCTGGGTCCTAGTAGTTATTCAAAAGTTCACACTTGCTTTTTGTGCCCCATCCATCCCACAGCCCTTCTCACAAGCATAGTTCAACAGTCTCCTTGATGCAAGGATTCAGTATTCTCTCAGCCAATAAGGAATCACAGCTCTCTCAGTATATGGCACAGGATTGTGCCTGAGGGAAGAACTGCCACCTCACCTGGGTACCGGGGAGGGGTGTTACACCAGTACAAACTTAGATTAATAGTGCCTGGAATAGGGAAACCCCAGGGTAAACAGAATTCCACACATCACTTTGACCAATGAAACTCTGAAGGGACAAAAGAGTCTTGTCGGAAAAGCCCCAGAGGCTACCAAAAATTATTTGATAGAGCTAGAAAAAATAACAACAAAATTCATCTGAAAGAACAAAAGGTCCATAATATCAAGGGAATTAATGAAAAAATGCAGAAGAGGGTAGCCCAGCTGTTCCAGATCTAAAATTATATTATAAAGCAGCAATCATCAAAACTATTTGGTACTGGCTAAGACATAGAGTGGTAGATCAGTGGAAAAGATTAGGTACACAAGGCACAGTAGGAAATGATTATAGTAATCTGCTATTTGATAAACCCATACATCTGGGATAAGAACTCACTAGTTGACAAAAGCTGCTGGAAAAACTGGAAAATAGGATGGCAGAAACTAGGCACAGACCAACATGAAAAAGGCCTCATTTCTCAAATATATAGAGAACAGAGTTAAATTCATAAGAATCAAGCCATTCCCCAATTGATAAAGGGTCAAAGGATATGAACATGCAGTTTTCAGAGGAAGAAATAAAAAGCTATCTTTAGTCATATGAAGAAATGCTCTAAATCACTTTTGATTAGAGAAATGCAAATAAAAACAACTCTGAGATACCACCTCACACCTATTAGATTGGCTAATGACCAAAAAAAGGAAAATGATAAAAGTTGGAGAGGATTTGGGAAAATAGGGAAGCTGATACACTGTTGGTGGAGTTGTGAACTGATCCAACCATTTCGCAGAGCAATTTGGAACTATGCCCAAAGGGCAACCAAACTGTGCACATCCTTTGATCCAGCAATACCACTACTAGGTCTGTATCCCAAAGAGATCATAAAAAAGGGAAAAGGACCACATGTGCAAAAATGTTAATAGCAACCCCTTTTGTTGTGGCAAAATATTGGAAATTGAGGGGATACCCATCAATTGGAGAGCGACTGAACAAGTTGTGGTATATGAATGTAATGCAATACTATTTTGTTATAAGAAATGATGATCAGGAAGAGCAGAAAAACCTGGAAAGACTTATATGAACTGATACTGAGTGAAGTGAGCAGAACCAGGAGAACATTGTACACAGTAGCAACCACATTGTGAGATGACTGACTTTGATAGACTTAGCTCTTCTCAGCAATGCAAGGACCTAAGACAACTCCAAAAGACTCATGATGGAAAATGCCATCCACATCCAGAGAGAGAACTATGGAGTCTGAATAAAGATCGGAGCATAATATTTGCTCGTTTTGTTTTGTTTTGTTTTGTTTTTTCTTTCTCATGGTTGTTCCCATTTGTTGTAATTCTTCTATACAACATGACTAATGTGAAAATATGTTTAATAAGAATGTATATGTGGAGTTTGTATCAGACTGCACGCCATTTTGGGGAGGGGAGAGGGAAGGCAGAGAAAATTTAAAACTTATGGAAGTGAATGTTGAAAACTAAAAATAAATTAATTTTTTATTAAAAAAAAGAAATAGGAGAGTTTATTTTGGAACTGAATGGTCTTGGTGATTGGACAACTAGACATGAACAGAACAGGGCCCACAGCTGGTTGCATCCCTCAAATGTGCCACAAAAATATTAGGCATTTACTAATAGACAGCCACAGTGCTAAAACATGTCTTTAGAGAATTAAAAAGTATCTGTAAGATAGACCTCGTCTCCCCTAATCAGTTGCAGAAATGTCAACATCTCTCCTCTTGCCTATGAATTTTGAAGCCTGAGAAGGCAGAGACAATGAATAAGAAACTCCATTTTTGTTTATGTATTTATAGCCAAAATGATAGGAAGAAATTTGTCTTTATTAGGAAAGTTCATGTGGCTGAACATGAGGGGAAAATATGGAAACGAAAATGTGGCAAGCCTTTTTTTTTCCAGAAAGTATTAGTCATTGCTCTTTGGAAGGTACTTGTGGGTTTGGATCAATAAAAGTAGTCAGTTCCTAACAACTGTGATAACAAATAGGGCCATATTCTACCCTCTGGGGTGAAAATTGAAACCATGGATAATGAGAACACTCTCTTAAGATCTCGTTTTCTGATTGTCACTTTAAAAAAAGCCATCAATTACTCATTTTAATTTCAAAAGTATAATTCTTTCCCTCATTGTGTGAGTTTGCAGCTACTTCATCAAGGCAGTCCCATCAACACACCCAAAGGCATTAAGGACGCAGTGGGGGAGGGAGAAGCACTGTCTTTCCAAATTTCACAAAGATTGTGACATAATTATCTTAAAGTGCAGAAAGAATCTTAGGGTGAGTTTTTAAGTCTACTTCAACTTAACACTGAATTGGCACCTCATTCACTTGGCTAGAAGTCTGCTCGTCCAGTAATAAGGGCAGAAACCAGGAAGTCAAAAAAAGAAGTCAAAAATTGCAAAACACAATGCTGCCTTATGTATATGTTGAACTTGTAGAATTTGGCCTCTACCCAACTTGAGTGTGGCCTGTAATCAGTCTTGAAAAGAACATAATGAAAATGATGGAGATGAAAAGAGTAGTGATGACAAATAAAATAAAACATCTTTATGTGAACTGAAAAATATTGTTCTAAAAACTTTAGCTGGGAATATATTTCATACTGAAACAATTTTGTTTGTTTTTCAGGGAGCAGGAATAGTAGGAGTGGCACGATGACATCACAGACAATGTCAGCATCAGAGGTGTCTTCACTGGCCACAACTGGTCCCCAACTGTGCCTCTTCTCCTGATGCAGGTTTATTTTTCCTATTACTAGTGTATACATCTGTGAAAGAGTTTGCCCCGGGTTTAGGTAATCAATGATTCATTTTTACTTTTTTATCTAATTAAACACCTTTGATTTTAACTTACTGTGTCTTCTAGCTGACTAGAAAAAAATAAGCAAACACATTGGTGCGGGCTAAAGAGGTATGGATGTGAATGACCAACACAGTACTTGGAGTCTGGATACCCCATGAGAGCAGGGGAGTGATTAGATGTTAGGCGATCTATGATATCATTTAGATATTAAAAAATGAACCCATACATGAGCATTTTTCTCCTGCCAAAGTCTTTTATTTTAAACTCCTTTTCAAACTGCAACAGAAAAGGAAATCACATTTCCCAGCATCAAGCGAAACACAAGTACACAATGTCCTATATTGTCATTTGGGACACAGATGTCTTTGGACTTTTTTTCTGTATTTAACTTTCCTCTCATCCAGAAATGTGCCATCTAACCTGAAAACCTCATTGTTATCAAAATTTCCTCCCATTTGGAGTGTATTTATTGTGAAACTGCTTGTTTACAATGAATAAGACCCTGTAATATCCTCCATCAGATAAGAATGATTCAGTTACGTTCATTACATGAGTTTAAATGTGCAGGAAAGTCAACAAATATAATTTAGACCAAATACAATGACTAAAACAAACAGGAGTTGAAGATTAACCCTCAATTAACCAGAATGGTTGTGCTTTTCTATTTATTTAAAATTAAAGTTGTATTGAAGTTTTCTTTTTTTACAATTATTTATAGATTTGCTCTTCCCGTGGTCTACCAACCCTGAAAGTGTTTTTTGTGCAACATAGAAAATAATCAAGCAGAATCCACTAATGTAGTGACCACTTCTGACAGTGTATTTAACGTTCTGTACCATAAATCCCCAACCTTTCTAAGAAAAATACTTATATTTCCTCATCCCTTCTCTGGAAGCTAGATTGGTCATCATAATTATATACAACTCAGTTTCCTGTCATTGTTCTCTTCAGCAAGGTGACCCAGCAGATAACCTAGCTGGGCATGGAATCAGGAAGGCCTGAGTTCAAAAACAACTTCAGACACTAAGCAGTATAACCCTAGACAAGTCACTTAACTCTCTGCCTCAGTTTCTTCAGTTGTGAAATGTGGATAATAATAGTGCCTATCTCCTAGGATAATATATTGTGAAGCACTTCACATAGTGCCTGGCACACTGTAAGTGCTATATAAATATTAGCTTTAATTATTATCATTATTTTCATTTCCATTATTCTAGTTACTGGGGATACTGTTTTTCCCAGTTTTGCTTACTTTATTCTACATCAAGTCACTTGTCTTCCCATGTTTTTCTGACTTTTTCATATTGGTTTTTACAGCACAATAATGCTTCATAAATCACAATTTGTTCAATCATTTTGCAATTTATACACCTCGTTTCTAGTCTCCTCGAGTGTTCTTTTTAGTTGAGGTTTTTATTTTGTTTTACTTTCTTTTTTGTATCAGAGCTATGATTTCTCTGGTATGCAAAAATCCCCATAAGGCTGGTTCGAATTAGCACCTGCTTATTAAATATAGTCTTAGAAAGTTATCTGGGGAGTTTTTAAATGAGGTTTAGTTCAGCTTCCAGTGAATAGTCTGAATTAATTCCTTTAATTATTGACTGATTTGATCAAATGCTGTTTAAGGTATTATCAAAAGTCTTCTTTAGCACCATAATTCAAAAGAGTCGATTCTGCAGTACTCGGCTTTCCTTATAGTCCAGCTCTTACAGCCATACATCTTCCTGGAAAAAACAAAGCTTTGACTATCCAGACCTCTGTCTGCAAGGTGATGTCTCTGCTTTTTAGTATGCTGTTCATATTTATCATAGGTCTCCTTCCAAGGTGCAAGTGTCTTTTAATTTCATGTCCACAGTCACCATCCATAGTGATCTTTGAGCTCAAAAATATAAAATCTAACACTACTCCCATTTTTTCTCCCTATATTTGCCAGGAAGTGATGGGAAAAGTTGCTAAGATCTTAGATTTGTTTTTTTTTCTCTTTGATGTTAAGTTTCAAGCCAGCTTTTATATTCTCCTCTTTCACTCTCATCAAAAGGCTCTTAATTCTCCACTTTCTGACATCAGAGTGGTATCCAGCTTTTGATTCATCTAGCCTGACATGTCACATAATGTATTCTGCATTTAAGTTAAATAAATAAGGTGGCAATATACAACCTTGTCATGCACCTTTTCTAACCTTAAACCAATCAGTTACTCCATATTCAGTTCTAACTGTTGTTTCTTGACTGCATACAGGTTCCTCAGGAGACAAGTAAAATGCTTCTGTTTCTTTGAGGACTGGGCACATTTTATTGTGATCCACACAGTCAAAGGCTTTAGAACGCTAAAGTTAATGAAGCAGAAGTAGATTTTTTTCTGCAACTCCCTTGCTTTTTTCATCATCTAGTACATGTTGGCAATTTGGTCTCTATTTCCTCTGCCTCTTTGAAAACCTGCCTTCTCTTACAGGAATTCTCAGTTTACATATTGCTGAAGCTTACTTTGCAGAATCTTAAGCATAACCTTGCTGGCATGTAAAATGAGCACAATTGTGCAGTAATTTGAACATCCTTTTGCATTACTTTTTCTTAGGATTGGGAAAAAACTGATCTTTTCCAATCCAAAGGGCACTTTTGAGTTTTCCAAATTTAACACAATAACTGCAGCATTTTAACAATCTTTTAGGATTTTAAATGGCTCAGCTAGAATTCCATCATATGCACTAACGTTATTGTTAGCAACGCTTCCTAAGGCCCACGTGATGTCTGGCTCTAGATCAGTAACCACACCATCGTGGTAATAGATGATGTTAAGATTTTTTCCTTTGTTGTTCTTCTATGTATTCTTGCCGCCTCTTACTGATCTCTTCTATTTCTGTTAAGTCTTTACCATTTTTGTCTTTTATCATTTCCATTTTTGCATGAAACTTTCCCTTGATATCTCTCATTTTCTTGAAGAGATATCTTGTCTTTCCCATTCTATTGTTTTCTACTATTTCTTTGCATTACTCATTTTTAAAAAAAAACTTATCTTTCCTTGCTATTCTCTATAATTCTGCATTCAGAATTGGGCATATCTTTTCTTTTCTCTTCCCCTTCCCCTTTCCTTCTTTCTCCACCTATTTGCAAAGCCTCATTAAATAGCCATTTTGTTTTCTTGCTCTTCTCTTTTTTGGAATCTTTTTTGTTGCTGCCTCCTGTACAATATTGTGAACCTCTGCCCATAGTTCTTCAGGCACTCTAACTACCAGATCTAATCTCTTAAATCTATGTATCACTCTCACATCATATTCATAAACAATGTTATTTAGCTCAAAATTATATGATTCGATAGTTTTCTTCAATTTAAGCCTGAATTCTACAATAAGAAGCTCATGATCTGAGCTACATTTAGCTCCAAGTCTTGTTTTAATTGGTTATATAGGGCTTCTCCACCTTTGGCTACTGAGTACTTAATCAATCTGATTTCAATAGTGACCATCTGGTGATATCCATGTTGCTGAAAAAGAGTGTTTGCTGTGACCATTGAGTTAGCATGAAAAAACTCTATTAGTCTCTGCCCTGCTTCACTTTGTGCTCAAAGGCCAAACTTGGTTATTATTCCAATTATCTTTTGATTCCTACTTTAGCATCCCAATCCCCTATGATGAATGTGACATCTTTTGTGTATTATTTCTAGAAGATATAGCTATCATGAATGTATTTGTCAATGTATGCCTGGCATCAATGTATTTTTTGATGGCACAAACAACCTTTACTACCAACTGTGTTACCTAAAATGTGATGGATACCATTCTCCTTAAAAATAGGCCAGCAGCAAATGAATGTAGTAACTTTGTATTTGATAAGTGTAACAACTTAAGAATTTGGGATAAGAATTCTCTGTTTGGTAAAAATTGTTGGGAAAACTAGAAAGCAGTCAGGCAGAAATTGGGAATAGATAAATATCTTGCATCATTTACCAAGATAATGTCAAAATGGATACATGACCTAGATAGAGAGATATTATTAGAAAATTTGAAGAACATGGAACATATTACTTATAAGACTTATGGATAGGCGAACAATTTATGAATAATCAAGCGATAGAGAGCGAAGTGAAGTATAAAATGGATGTTTTTATTTTATGAAACTAAAAAGGGGTTGTACAAATAAAACAAATGCAGCCAAGATCTGAAGGAAAGCAGAAAATTGGGGAAAAAAACCTTATAGACAGTTTCTCAGATAAAGCTCTCATATCTCAATATATAAATAAATAAAGAAAGAATACATAAATATATAAAGAACTTTGTAAAATCTATAAGAATTCCCCAATTATAGTTACTGTAGACACTATTAAATATCTGGGAGTCTACCTGCCAAGACAAACACAGGGCCTATATGAATACAATTATGAAACACTTCTCACACAAATAGTCAGATCTAATTAAATGGAATAACACCAGTTGCTCATGGTTAGGCTGAGATAATATAACAAAAATGACAATTTTACCTAAATTAATTTACTTATTCAATGCCATACCAATCGAACTACCAAAAAATATTTTACAGAGTTGCATAAAATAATAACAAAATTCATCTGGAAGAACAAAAAGTCCAGAATATCAAGGGAATTAATGAAAAGAAATGCTAGGGAAGGTGGCCTAACCATACCAAATATCAAATTGTACTATAAAGCAGCAGTCCTCAAAACTACCTGGTACTGGCTAAGAAACAGAGTTGTGGATCGGTGGAATAGGTTAGGTACATAAGATGCAGAAATCACTGACTATAGCAATCTACTCTTTGATAAACCCAAAGAATCCAGCTTCTGGGTTAAGAATTCACTATTTCATAAAAATTGTTGGGAAAATTGGAAAATGGTAGGGCAGAAACTAGGCATAGACCCATATCTTACACCATATACCAAATAAAGTCAAAATGGGTATATGATTTAGGAATAAAGGATGATACTATAAGCAATTTGGGAGAGCAAGGAATAGTTTACCTGTTAGATTTAGGGAAAAGGGAAGAATTCATGACCCAACAAGAGACAGAAACCATTATAAAATGTAAAATGGATAATTTTGATTATGCTAAACTGGAAAGTTTTTGTATAAACAAAACCAATGCAACAAAGACTGGAGGGAAGCAGAAAATTGGGAGAAAATCTTTACAACCAATGTCTCTGATAAAGGCCTCATATCTAAAATATACAGGGAACTGAGCCAAATTTATATGAATGAAATTCATTTCCCAATTGAGAAATGGTCAAAGGATAGGAACAGGCAGTTTTCAGAGGAAGAAATTAAAGATATCTATAGGCATATGAAAAAATGCTTGAAATCACTATTGATTGGAGAAATGCAAATCAAAACAACTCATAGGTACCACATATCTCCTGTCAGATTGGCTAACATGACAAAACAGGAAAATGATAAATGCTGGAGAGGATGTGGGAAAATTGGAACATTAATACATTTTTGGTGGAGTTGTGAACAGATCCAGCCATTTTAGAGAACAATTTGGAACTATGCCTAAAGGGCTATAAAATTGCGCATACCCTTTGCCCCGCAATACCACTCCTAGGGCTATATCCCAAAGAAATCACACAAGTGGGAAATGGACCTGTATGTACAAAAATATGTATAGCTGCTCTTTTTGTGGTGGCAAAGAATTAGAAATCAAGGGGATGCCCATCAATTG
>CM053622.1:331248003-331295607 GCA_028646595.1 Phalanger gymnotis
TTCCCTCTGCCCCTTTGTGGGTTCTGTATTTCTAGAACTGGTTCAGAGCCATTTTTTCATAGGTTTTTGGAGGGACTTGGTGGGGAGCTCACGCCAGTTACTGCTTTCCAGTCGCCATCTTGGCTCCGCCCCTCCTTGTCTTTTTATTCTCTAATATTCATCTCAAATATCTCTAAGATTCTGATCCAGTTATTCTGGGATGATCTGTACTTTTGTGTAATATTTGTATTTCCTTGGAAGTAGAAACACCCATTAATACAATAAATAACAACTGATATTAGGCAGGCTTTGGGGAAGCAAAATGGTTTGCCATTTTAACCACCATGTAACGAAGAGAGGGGAAGGAGAACTATTTACAAGTTGACGGAGCTGGCAATGAATATTCCAAACTGTTTATTGGTATTAGAAGCACATAATGCAGCACAAAAGTCAGTGCTCAGTGTGACTCTTCCTTGGCTATTTCTCACAAATGGCTGGAGGCAACAAGAATAACAGGACCATGAATTTTAGAGCTAGAAGATGCATCAGACACCAGCAAGTCTAATCTCATTATTTTATAGTTGAGGAACCTGAGACCCAGGGAGGTTTAATTGCCAAAAATCAAATCGATAATAGAGATAAGAACTTGGATTTTGATATACTCTCACTCCTGAGTCATTCTCTCTGAGATTCTTTCCTTGGGCCCATGAACTTGTTTTTTTTTCCTTTTTAAATATTTTGATAACTCCATTTCAATATAATTTATTTTCTTGGCAATGCTATATATTTTATGCATTTAAAAATATTCTTCTGAGAAGGGGGACCATAGGCTTCACCAGATTTCACCAAAGCAATTCATAACATACACAAAAAGATTCAGAAGCCCACAATGAATCCTGTGGTAGTTGTGGTTGTTGTCAATGGATATACAAGATAAAGGCAGGAACGTGGACCAGAAGGATGGAGGGCAACGACCTTCCCTTCCTTGGCTAGCTTTTGTTTTTGCTCAATTTCATTTGCATGGCCATGGGAACAGTGCCAACTTTGTTAGCCATAGCCTTAGTTTGCGCAAAGCTCCTTTGATGTTTTGTTTTGTTTTTATTATGCTTATTTTATTTGATTTTGGTTTTTGGAGAAGTCTTTGACATTGGTTTGGATGAGATAGGATCC
Source organism: Phalanger gymnotis (assembly GCA_028646595.1). NCBI lineage: Eukaryota > Metazoa > Chordata > Mammalia > Diprotodontia > Phalangeridae > Phalanger > Phalanger gymnotis. Next base: position 331,249,153 of record CM053622.1, read on the forward strand.
AGTATCATAACTTACATTGGCTTAACAAGGAATTTTCTAATCTTAAATCAGACATATTCCAGAGGTCACAGGCTTCCTGTCAACACCAGACACTGTCCATCAATGGCAAGGGCTAAACAAGTCTGGTATGCTCCAACAGGCTTTTGTCAGCTGCCCTTAGCTGGGTGTGCTGGCTTCCACATTAAGCTATGGACTTGAAAACTGCTAGTCTTCCATTGTCTTGGAGAGACCTTCTTATCAGCATACCTTTATGGACCAGAGCCAAGAGCCCAGTAGATGACTCTGAAGAGAAGATAATACCAGAGAAAATCTCAGTGACTAAGAAATAAGTGAAGACAACATGTTCATCAGAGACAATGCCTTCAACAGAAAGGAGAGGTGCCACATCAAGTGAAGAGTATCATAGAGTTCTATCCTTGTATCACAAAGACAATAGTCAATAGTCATTAGATATTTATTAAGCACATACTAGGTGCTACACACTTTGATAAATACTGGGGATACAAAGAAAGGAAGAAGATAGTCTCTGCTCTCAATGAGCTCACAGTCTAATTATAGAGACAATATGCAAACACATGTACAAACAAGCTCTATTCAGGATAACTGTGACAACAGCAGTCCTCAGGACTGTGAATTGTCTTGGCCATACGTGTTCCCTGACCATGTGTATCTCTTACGTGTATGCTATAACTATTTGAGTTCCTGGCCTGTGGCGCTTTAGGCATGATCCCTTGCCCCGCATGTTCCCTGCACTCATGCTCTCTATACACATTCCTGCTTATGTGTGTTCTATACAAGGATGCATGCCTTCATTCAATGTTCAGGGGTCCACTGAAGGATAGTGTGCCCCACATGAACATGAAGGGCGCTTTTGTAGTCATTTTATTTTCTATGCTGTTTGATTAAATGTACTTTGTTTAGCTAGTGTGTCCTCTGACTGGCCGATAAAAGAACATATATAAGAGGAAGCTTTGGAGCAATGATTCAGGGTAGGCACTCAATCACAAAACACTGTACTTTTAACTACATGAGTAGCTTTTCTAGGTGCCTACTTGAGAGGGAAGGTGCCTCAGCTGTTACATAAATAAAGATACACAAGATGTGCAGCAATATCAACCTATTCTCAGTGAATTTAGAATTCATTGAGCAAGTGAACAATTGATTAGGATCCATTGACTACTGACTGTGCATCTCCATCAGTAAACAGCTATTGATAGTGAAAAAATCAGTGGAATCAGTTAAACTTTGCCTCATCTCAAAATCCTACATTCGATCAACCATTTTACTTCAGCTTTCAATTAATCCGACCAAGCAGTTTTTATTCACTCGTATCATCCCAGGTCAGCTCCTGTCAGCAGCTGAAGGACAAAAAGGTATCACAAATATCTGAGTTCCATTTTAGTCCATTATCATACATAAGGCAATGGGGAGATGAGATGATGAGTGCAAAGTACCAGGAAAAGAGCAGGATATGTTGTTACCAATTCTAAGCAAAGATATTGTCTTTGCTTGGATTTAGCCTTGATTGGAAAAAAGGAATTTAATGCACCAAAGGGAGAAAGCTAATTAATTCATAGATTTCCCAAGATAAGACCTAGTAACCATGAGAGCTAAGATGGAGTCAGATGGAGGGGAGTCTGCTTAGTGGCAAAAGTGAAAAAGATGTTTGCCAAAGGATTGAATTAACTGAATTTTCTTTTGCTTATGCCCCTTTTCAGGCTCCATAATTGACTCATCCTTGTAGTGACGCAGAGGTCCTCATTTTTACTGTAGTTGCTATGAACTCTTTTAGGAAAACTTTGATAACTTACAACTTTCCCATGACTCCAATTCTTGGAATCACAAAACCTCAGTCAGAAAGAACTTTGAAGCTCATTTAATCTAAACAGCACTGGACTAAAAATCCCTGTGATATTTTCAACAAGGTGTTATTTAAAGTCCCTCATGAAGACCTTTAGTGAGGGGGAAATCTATTCATTTGTAAGACCACATGTTCTACTTTCAGAAAGGTCCAATTCATAAGAAGCTTGATTGACAGAGATGAAAAAAAAGCAGTATATGCTTCAGTACTTATTAATGTTCTCTTGATCAATGTTTTGGGTAGTAATACCATTCATGACTTTTTCCCAATCATTCGGTACCTTCTACTGTTTCAGGTATTCTGAGAATTGATCCCCCAATGTCCATAAATTTCATCATTCTCAGCATAGATTTCCTTCACAAATATTTGTTTCAGCTATCTCTCACATCTTCATCTTCTTTAGTTACATTTCCACTTTCTCCTCTAGAGCACTGAGATGTTGGAGGCCAAATGAGAGTAGGATATATCTGTAGTCATTTACAAAATAACATAGAATTTGGATAGTGCCTAGAAGTTCTCAAAAAAAATCAAAAATAAAGATAGTCACCATCTAGGTCCCTGAGCAGATTGTTACTAAGCTTTCTAATTTTAGCTATTTTTTCACCTTTTTTTCCTTCAGGATCATGTCTTAGCATGCACATGACTTTTATCATTTTGCAAGAGGATTCCAAACCATGTAAACCTACATCTTTGAGGTTTCAAAAATGGCAACAAGGCAGATTTTGGTTCCAAATGCCATATTTCTACCAGGAAGTTCCTTGTGGAATCAATGTGGCAGCAGATATTACATTGCAACACTTTAGTATAATCCTCATTGGATGTCCAGTATATCATCACACAGCATATCCCGCCCCCCCCCATTTCTAAAATTCTTCAAGGTCTATTTTAAAGTAGCCATCTTGGAAAGTTAAGTCTTATTCCTACAATGCTACTCTTAGTCAACACAATTGAGGAAATCACCTTAAAATCACTTTTAAAACTTGTAGCACATTCTTTTGAATATTTTCAATGATGGTGAAGCTTCATTTCTTGAAGACGACTTGATTTTCAAAAGCAGCCAAAAATCATTCAGGGACGGATGGACGGACAAGCTTCTGGATTCTGTTTAGGATAAAATAGGAGAAGCAACTCTAAAGTAATGAGACTGCTGTACCTGTGTGCCTTGCATACTGGCTTGGAAAGCAATTCCTGAAGAAAGGCCAAACACATTCTGCATGAGATCACAAGATGAAGTTTTTTAGTTGTTTTTTTTTAAGATATTATTTGAAAACAAGAGTTCTGGTACATTTGTTTACAAAACCAGGCTCATTGCTTTAGGATCACATCGTCTATCTTGCAGCATTAACTGGTACTACAACGGTAATAACCAATAAGATCAGAATTTATATATTCCATGACATTACCAGAATACAGCCAGCATAGTGTCAATTCTGTCTGTTCTTTCAACCTAGCATTTACAGATACTCTAATGAACTCCGTCTGCCATGTGCATTTGCACGACAATAAACATCCTTGGTCTCAAAGGATATAATACAACCAACATCTGCAAGTGTGTGCTGACTCTTCGTCCCTCTGACCACTGGCCTCTGTGGTCTTCAGTGGAATCTCAGTCATTCACACAACTTTTTATTCTTCTGTCTTTGCTTTTATCTCTGTGGCTAGGATTCTCTAAGATAGTCCCATCTCCTCGTCCCATTCCCCCCAGAATTTCCTAACTGCCTCATCCTGTTCTCTTTTTATAGATCATTTTGACTTTTGCCAAGTCTTTTATCACCACCAATGTTGGCAAACGGCCAAAGGCAGCGTCTCATGCTGCATCCCAAGCCCTGCTCATAGCAGTGGCAGTCACTGCAAAGGCCACCACTGGCAGGTGTAGTCTTGGCTAGGAATAGATAAATATTCCAGGAATAGAGCAACTATACACATTTGAGGGAAAATCCATGGGAGAAATCACAACTCCCATCAGCAGAGCCTGGTGCTATGTATGCATACTAGCCCAGGGGGTATAGCACTCCTCCCCACTATTAAGTTAGTCTTGATTGTTTATTCCCATGTCACCATAAAGTTTTACACTGGCAGAGTCAGTTACAACAAATAGAAAGGGTTAGGGGTAGGAAAGGGAGAGAAAAGAATAATTGTTTGTAAAGTACCTATTGTGTGCCAGGCACTGTGCTAAGCACTTTATAACTATTATCTCATTTGAAATCTGAGTCAGTTATCAAGTATTAATTCTTTGAGGATTTGTGAATGAAAGGAGACTGATTTCTCCCCCTTCCTATTCTAAGCAGAGAAGAGTTTCCTTCTAGTTTTCTAGAATATTTGTCTGCTAGGTTGGATCATAATAAGGCCTCTTTCAAATGTCACAAATCTCTCCACTGTCTTGAAAAGCAGCTGCCTGATGGGCATTAAACAATAAATGAAAACAGCTACATCTTGTCCCCCGGGGTTCAATGTGTTTCTGCTGCAGGAGATCTGGCTTTCTCCACAGTGTGAATTACAACCAGGTGGGTTTGTAATAGCAAACATAATTCTTATCTCAGCGATCTTACAATCTATCTGAGGAGACAAGACGAATGAGTGAAAAATGCATGGCAAGACATACCATGAACGCAAATAGAAATGTATGCATAGCCAATACATGAATGAGCAGGACAATTCTCGTGAGTTTCCAGCTGCTGAATTTAGCTGTTTTGAGTGACTATCTGGGATGACCCAGTTATATATTTCACGTCTCTAAAGAGAGTCCTGATGACCAAATCAATAATCTCTCCACTGGAATTATTTTGTATTATTAGTCTGCCCCCACTGAGAAAATTCCCCTCTTTTTTCTTTTTCTTTCCCTGGTACCTGTAACTATTGAATCGAGACACTGTGATAGAACTTTAGACTTCACAGTGGAATCACAGAATGTTCTAGTAGGAAGGGGTATTGGGGCTCATTACTATACCCACACACCTGATGCAGCAATCTCCTCTGCTGCCAGCATACCTGACAGGTGGTCAGCCAGCCCTGACTTGAATATTTCTAGTAAAGGGGAAATAGCTTCTTCAAGAGGAACCCCATTTCATTTTGGGGAAACTCTAATTATTAGGAAAATGTTCCGATCAATGGATAGAAACAACAGGAAAGTGGATTTGGGCTTGAGTTGTGATCTCTGAAGTATATAGGATAAATATAGTTGTTCTGCTATATGAAATCCTTTCCAATATCTGTAAACAATGGTCACAGGCCCCTAAGCCCTCTACTGCCTAGGTCAAAAACTATTTCTCTCAGTTCCTTCGATCACTTCACAATTTACTTTCAAATCAAAGTGATTCATATGATGTTGAAAGGTGGATGGAGTATCTTTCTGTATTTTAATTTGTCTTCAAGATAGATGAACATTTAGTAGCAATAATAGTAGTAGTACTAGTGGTACCAGCAGTAGTAGTACTAGTAATAGTAGTGGCAATATATGAATTGCATGCAAGAGAATGCCACCTTCAGTCTTTAGCAAGTTAGATGGTCTTAAGAGACAAAGAGACAGTAAGATGTACACATGAGGATCTTCCACATATATTCAACACCCTGACAGTTAGTAATAAGAAAGGCCACCACCTGTTTTTGTAACAGAATGTTTTTTTACATTTTTAAATGATTGAAAAAATTAAGGATATTTCATGATGTAAAAATTATATGAATTTCAAATTTTGATGTCCATAAAGTTTTATTAGAACAGAACTATGCTTATTCATTTATGTATTGTCTATGACTGCTTTGATACTACAAATACAAAGTTGAATAGTTATAATGGAAACGACATGTGACATTCTCATTATTTTGTACTGTTGCTTGGTTCACTACAGATTAAAGTTACACAGTTTTAACTCCATAGCATTTCTTTTTCTTCTTTTCAATAGTATTTTATTTTTTCCCAATTGCCTATCAAGACAATTTTTAGCAGTCATTTTTATAAGATTTTGAATTTTGGATTTTTCTTCCTTCCTCCCTTCTCCTCTTCCTAAAATGATAGGTTATTAGATGTAGGTTATGCATGTGGTATCATGTAAAACATATTTCTCTGTTAGTAATAGTTATAAAAGAAGAAACATCAAAAGGGAAAGAAACACAAAAAAGAATAAAGCATGTGAAAAGAATATGTTTCAATCTACATTCAGAGTCCACCAGCTCTTTATCTGGATGTGGATAGCATTTTCCTTCATGAATCCTTTGTACTTGTCTTAGATCATTGTGTTATTGAGAACAGCTGAGTCATTCATAGTCTATCATCACACAAAGTGGCTGATATGGTATACAATCTTTTCCTGGTTCCACTCATTTCACTTTGCATTAGTTCATACAAGTCTTTCCACATTTTTCTGAAATTTGCCTGTTCATCCTATTACATTTGTACACCACAGCTTATTCAGCCATTTCCCAGTTGATGGGGATTCCCTCAATTTCCAGTATTTTGCCACCACAAAAAAGGCTGCTAGAAATATTTTTATACATGTATGTTGTTTACCCTTTTTTATAATCTCTTTGGGATACAGACCTGGTAGTGGTATTGCTAGATCAAACTGCTCTCCAGAAAGTTTGGATCAGCTCACAACTCCACCAACAGTTCATTAGTGTCCCCATTTTCCCACATCCTTTCCAACATTTATTATTTTCCTTTTTTTGTCATATTAGTCAATCTGATAGGTGTGAGGTAACATCTCAGAGTTGTTCTTATTTGCATTTCTCTAATCAAAAGTGATTTAGAGCCTTTCTTCATATGCCTATAGACAGATTTGATTTCATCATCTGAAAACTGCCTATTCATATCCTTTGACCATTTATCAATTGGAGAATAGCTTGTATTCTTATAAATTTGAATCAGTTCTCTATATATTTGAGAGATAAGGCCTTTATCAGACATATTTGCTATATGTAAAGATTGTTTCCCAGCTTTCTTTCTAATCTTAGTTTTTCTAGGGTTTTGTTTGTGCAAAAGCTTTTAAAATCAATACGATAAAAATTATCTATTTTATTACATTTTGTAATGCTATTTCATTTGGTCATGAACCTGTAACTCAGTTAACTTCTTCTTTTAGAATTCGAACGCTATACCATCTGGCATGTATATGTTTAGTATTGATATTTCTTCATTGTCTACGGTACCTTTTAGCAAGATGTAGTTTCCTTCTTTATCTCTTAATTAGGTCTATTTTTGCTTTTACTTTGGATTGCTACCCCTGTTGTTGGTTTTTTGGTTTGTTTGGTTTTTTTTTTCACTTCAGCTGAAGTATAATAGATTCTGCTCCAGCCCCTTACTTTTACTCTGTGTATGTCTCTCTGCTTCAAGTGTGTTTCTTATAAACAACATATTGTAGGATTCTGGTTTTTGATCCACTCTGCTACCTGCTTCTGTTTTATGGGGGAGTTCATCCCAATCCCATTCCCAGTTACGATTACTATGTATTTCCCTCCATCCTATTTTTCCTCCTGTTTGTCTCTCTCTCTTTTCACCCTTTCCCTCCTCACCAGTGTTTTGCTTCTGTCTACCACCTCCCCTGGTCTGCTCTCTCTCCTGTCAGTTGCCCAGCTTTACTTAATTTCCTCCCCCTCCTACTTTCCTGTCAGGTAAGATGGATTTCTATATTCAACTGATTGTATATATTATTCCTCTTGAGCCAATACTGATGAGAGTAAGGTTCAAGTGATGTCTATTGCCCACCCTCCCATCTGCCTCTCCACTGTAATAGGTTTGGGGTGCCTCTCCATGCAAAATAATTTACATGATTATATCTCCCCCTTCCTTATGGATCTTGTGTACTCCTCTTTCTCATTCCTTCATTATTTTTATATCATTCCCTCAAATTCACCTTATATCCATACCTTCTATCTATGTATATTCCTTCTAGCTGTACTTATAAGTGGTACAATTTTAAAGAATTACAAGTATCATTTTCCTATGTAGGGATGTAAAGAGTTCAGCTTCATTGAATCCCTTAAGTTTTATTTTCCCTTTTATCCCTTTTTAGGCTTCTCTTGGGTCTTGGTATTATGGATCATTTTTTTTTGCTCAATCCTGGTTTTTGAAATTTTCTATTTCACTGAATGACCATTTTCTCCCTTGGAGTATTGTGCTTAATTTGAACAGGTAGGTGATTCTTGGTTTTAGTCCTAGTTCCTTTGCCTTCAGGAATATCATGTTCCATGACCTCTGGGTTTTTAATGTTGCAGCTCCTAAGTCCTATGTAATCCTGATTGCGGCTCTCTGATATTTGAATTACTTCTTTTTTCACATTATGTATCCCTTTAATGTTTTCATAAATTTTATATGTATTGTCTCTTTTGATGCCCACAATAACACCATAAAGTAGATACATTTGGGTCCTGGCGAATATTTAACAGCTGATTCTCAAGAAAAATATACTCATGATACACTTTTAAATTTAATCTGCATTAACATTTTATCCATCATTCTCTTAAACCTAGACATTCACCAAAACAATAAATCAAACCCTTATTTGTAGCATTTGTTGACCTCTGAGGCATAAATGATCATGCTCAAAATATAATAATTAGCTCTTGAGCTGATTGGAGTTGGCTCTAGTATATCCCTGGACAATGTTATTATTATCCTGTTTTACAGATGAGAAAATAAACTCAGGGAGATTAAATTATTTGTCCAGCATCACCCAGATGGTTTGTCTAAAGTATGGGTTGAGTGCTATATCTGCTGCCCTATCATATCTATTTTTTTCTGTATATATTTTATTTAATATTTTAGTTTTCAACATTGATTTCCACAAGATTTTGAGTTACAAATTTTCTTCCCATTTCTATCCTCCCCCCATCCCAAGATGGCATTTATTATGATTGCCTCATTCCCCAGTCAGCCCTCCCCTCTTTCACCCCATTCCCCCCACATCCCCTTTCCCCTTACTTTCTTGTAGGGCAAGATAGATTTCAATGCCCCATTCCCAATATATCTTGTTGCTGAGCTGCATGCAAATATTTTTTTAAATTTTCTTAAGCATCTGCTTTTAAAACTTTGAGTTCCAAATTATCTTCCCTCTTTTCTTCCTACCCACACTTCCTAGGAAGGCAAGCAATTCAACATAGATCACACATATATCATTATGCAAAACATTTCCACAATACTCACGTTGTGAAAAGCTAACTATATTTCCTTCCATCCTATCCTATCCCTTTTATTCAGTTTTCTCCCTTGACCCTGTCCTTTTTCAAATGTGTTTGCTTTTGATTATCTCCCCCTATCTGCCTTCTCTTCTATCATCCTCCCTTTTTTATCCCCTTCCCGTTACTTTCCTGTGGAGTAAGATACCCAATTGAGTGTGTATGTTATTCTCTCTTCAAGTTGAGTCCGATGAGAGTAAGATTCACTCATTCCCCCTCACCTGCCCCCCCTTCCCTTCCATAAGAACTGCTTTCTTGACACTTTTACGTGAGATAATTTACTCCATTCTATTTCTCCCTTTCTCCCTCTCTCAATATATTGCTCTCTCACCCCTTAAAATTATTTCATTTTTTTAGATATCATCCCTTCATATTCAACTCACCCTGTGCCCTCTGTCTGTATTCCCTTCAACTCCCCTAATACTGAGAAAGGTCCCCTGAATCATACACATCATCTTTCCATGTAGGAATGTAAACATAACTGTTCAACTTTAGTAAGTCCCATATGAATTCTCTTTCTTGTTTACCTTTTCATGTTTCTCTTATTCTTGTGTTTGAAAGTCAAATTTTCTATTCAGCTCTGGTCTTTTCACTGAGAAAGCTTGAAGGTCCTCTGTTTTATTGAAAATCCATATTTTGCCTTGGAACATTATACTCAGTTTTGCTGGGTAGGTGATTCTTGGTTTTAATCCTAGCTCCATTGACCTCCAGAATATCATATTCTAAGTCCTTTATCCCTTAATGTAGAAGCTGCTAGATCTTGTGTTATTCTGATTGCATTTCCACAATATTCAAATTGTTTCTTTCTGGCTGCTTGCAGTATTTTCTCCTTGACCTGGAAATTCTGGAATTGACAATATTCCTAGTTGTTTTCTTTTTGAGATCTTTTTCAAAAGGTGATCGGCGGATTCTTTCAATTTCTATTTTACCCTCTGGTTCTAGAATATCAGGGCAGTTTTCCTTGATAATTTCTTGAAAGATGATGTCTAGGCTCTTTTTTTGATCATGGCTTTGAGGTAGTCCCATAATTTTAAAATTATCTCTCCTGGATCTATTCTCCAGGTGGGTGGTTTTTCCAATGAGATATTTCACATTGTCTTCCATTTCTTCATTCCTTTTGTTCTGTTTTATAATATTTTGATTTCTCATAAAGTCACTAGCTTCCACTTGCTCCAATCTAATTTTTAAGCTAGTATTTTCTTCAGTGGTCTTTTGGACCTCCTTTTCCATTTGGCTAATTCTGCCTTTCAAGGAATTCTTCTCTTCATTGGCTTTTTGGAGCTCTTTTGACATTTGGGTTAGTCTATTCTTTAAGGTGTTATTTTCTTGAGTATTTTTGGGGTCTCCTTTAGCAAGCCATTGACTTGTTTTTCATCATTTTGTTGCATCACTCTCATTTCTCTTCCCCATTTTTCCTCTACTTCTTTTACTTGCTTTTCCAAATGTTTTTTGAGCTCTTCCATGGCCTTAGAGCAGTTCATGTTTTTCTTGGAGGCTTTTATTGTAGGCTCTTTGACTTTGTTGACTTCTTCTGTCTGTATGATTTGATCTTCTTTGTCACCAAAAAGGGAATCTAGAGTTTGAGTTTGAGTCTGAGTCTGAATCTGAGTCCATTTTCACTGCCTGGCCATGTTCCCAGCCAACTGCTTGACCCTTGAGCTTTTTGTCAGGATATGACTGCTTGTAAAGTAGAGAATATTTTGTCACAAGTTTTAGGGTCCAAGCACTGCTGTTTTCAGAGCTACTTCTACTCCACCATCACACCAGGCTCTGTCACAGCAGTGCTCCTCCTCCCCCAAGAACCGCCAACTAGGACTACAATGCAGATCCAAGCAGGGCACAGCAAAGGAATCTGCCTTTGTGCCCACAAAGTGCACTGCTCTGATCTGCTGCTAGATTCCTCTCACTGTGTGAGCTAGGGACTCAGGAAGCCACTGATGCTGGCACTCTGGAGGCAGCCTCAGGACCTTCCTGCTGCTGTTACTGCCACCACTGCACACCCTCCTCCACCCTGAGAGCTGGTGGCTGGACCACTCTGAAGTCAATCTCGCAGTTTCCCCCTAACCTGCTCTTTGGCATTTGTGGGTTGAGAAGTCTGGTAACTGCCACAGCTTACCGTTTCATGTCCTCAAAGCCTCTTCCAGCTGGCTGACTCCAGGTCAGGTCTGTCCCCATTTGGCCCATGCTGTGCTGCCCTCTGCTTTCAGCACCATGTGACAGACCCTCCCTGGCAACCATCCAGGCTCTTCTGAGCTGGAGATCTGTTTCCCTTTGCTATTTCATGGGTTCCACAGCTCTAGAGTTTGTTCAGAGCCATTTTTACAGGTGTTTGAAGGGATTTGAGGGGGAGCTTAAGCAAGTCCCTGCTTTCCTGCCACCTTCTTAGCTCCACCCCAATTTATTATCTGAATTGTTTTTTTCTGGCCACTTACAGTAATTTTACCTTGACTTTATAGTTCTGAAATTTGGCCATAACATTCCTTGGAGTTTTTATTTTAGAATCTCTTTGCTGAGGTGAATTTTTTAATTAATTAATTAAATTTAGTTTAAACCATTCAGTTCTGCAAGCTTTTGAGTTTTAAATTTTCTCTCCCTTCCCTCACGGCTCCCCAAAATCTTGTGCAATCTGATATAGGCTCAACATATACATTCATATTAAACATAAGTCATGTTATAAAGAAGAATTATAACCAATGGAATGAACCACAAGAAAGAAGAAACAAAACAAAACAAAAGTGAGAGATAGCAAATAGTGTGCTTCGCTCTGTATTCAGCCTCCATAATTCTTTCTCTGGATGTGGATAGCATTTTCCATCATGAGCCTTTTGGAGTTGTGGTAGAACCTTGCATTGCTGAGAAAAGCCAAACCTATCAAAGCTAGTCATCGCACAATGGGGCTGTAACTGTGTATAACCTTCTCCTGGTTCTGTTCCCCTCACTCAGCATCAGTTTATATAGGTCTTTCCAGGTTTTTCTGAAGTCTTCTTGCTTATCATTTCTTATAGCACAGTAGTATTCCATTACATTCGTATACCACAACTTGTTCAGCCATTCTTCAATTGATGGGCATCCTCTCAATTTCCAATTCTTTGCCACCACAAAAAGAGCTGCTCTAAATATTTTTGTACATGTGAGTACTTTGCCCACTTGTATGATCTCTTTGGAATATAGCCCTAGAAGAGGTATTGCTGGGTCAAAGAGTATGAACAGTTTTATAGCCCTTTGGGCGTAGTTCCAAATTGCTCTCCAAAATGGTTCAATCAGTTCACAACTCCACCAACACTAATTTTGCCACATCTCCAGCATTTAAAATTTTCCTGTTTTCTCACATTAGCCAATCTGACAGGGGTGATGTGGTACCTAAGAGCTGTTTTGACTTGCGTTTCTCTAATCATTAGTGATTTAGAGCATTTTTCATATGCCTATAGATATCTTCAATTTCTTCCTGTGAAAGATGCCTGTTCATGTCCTTTGACCATTTATCAATTGGGGAATGACTTGTATTCTTATAAATTTGACACTGTTCTCTATATATTTTAGAAATGATGCCTTTATCAGAGACACTGGTTGTAAAAATTCTTTCCCAATTTTCTGCTTCCCTCCTAATCTTGGTTGCATTGGCTTTGTTTGTACAAAACTTTTCAATTTAATGTAATCAAAATTATGCATTTTGCATTTCATAATCTTCTCTATCTGTTCTTTGGTCATAAATTCTTCTGTTCTCCATAAATCTGACAGTTAAACTATTCCTTGCTCTCCCCGTTGGCTTATCAATCTTTGTATCTAAACTGAGAACCCATTTTGACTTTATTTTGGAATATAGTGTAAGATATTGGTGTATGCCCAGTTTCTGCCAGACTATTTTCCAGTTTTCTCAGCAGTTTTTGCCAAATAGTGAGTTCTTATCTCAGAAGTTGGAGTCTTTGGTTTTATCAAACAGTAGATTACTATAGTCATTGACTGCTGTGTCACTTGTACCTAACCTATTTCAGTGGATTCTTTCAATGCCTACTTTGCCCTCTGGTTCCAGGATATTATGGTAGTTTTCCTTGATAACTTCTTGAAAGATGCTCTCCAGGTCCTTCTTTTGATTATGGCTTTTGGGTAGTCCAATAATTCAGACATCATCTCTCTTGGATCTAATCTCCAGGTTAGTTGTTTTTCCCATGAAATATTTTACAATTTCTTCTAATTTTTTCATTGTTTTCAATTTGTTTGATTGATTCTTGATGTCTCATAAAGTCATAAGCTTCCACTTTCCCAATTCTAACTTTTAACAAGTTGTTTTCCTCAGATTTTACACTTCCTTTTTCATTTGGCCAGTTCTATTTTTTAAGCAGATGTTTTCTTTTTCCAAGCTGCTGACTCTTTTTTACAAAATGCTCTTGCCTCACTCTCATTTCTTTTCCCAAATTTTCTTCTACCTCCTTACATGTTTTTGAAGCTCTTTTTTGAGCTCTTCCATGAGTTCGTTCTTGGCCTGAGACCACTTCCCATTTTTCTTTAGGGTTTTGCCCATAGGTGTTTTGCCATTGTTGTCCTCTTCTGAGTTCGTGTCTTGATCTTTCCTGTCACCATAATAACTTTATATAATCAGATTCTATTTCGTTGGTTTTTGTTCATCTTTTTTGCCCTTTTTCATTCTTTTAAATTTGATCTCTGGTCCCAGGATAGAAGGTGCACTGTTTCAAGCTTCTTGTACCAGGGGCTGCAGGCTCTGATTGTTTACCTCATGCAGCACTGATGTTGCCCTGATGCCCACAGGGGAATTGTGTGTCTGGTGCTGCCATGAGGGGGTCAGTAGGGGGTGGTTGATGCTTCTGGAGGCTGGAGGGGTCTGGCAGCTTACTTGGTGCTGAGCTGGGGTCCTACTGCCAGTGTCTGGCATGTGCTGCAGCTGGTAGGCTGTTTCTTCATTTCCTCGGGGGCTACACTGAAGCACATGGTAGGTCTCAGAGCTGGAGTCTGCTGGTTCCTTTGCCTATGCTGAAGCAAGTGAGGGGTCCTGGTGTTGGCATTTTCCTGCTCTACCACACTGGGGCTCAAGATCTACCACTGGTTTGCTGAGGTAGGGTTTGCTGGGATGCTTCCTGTCCTGTACTATGCCCCCCCTTTTAACCTGAGCAAAATAAATCTTTCTTGCCAATCTTCCAAGTTGCTTGGGTTCAAATATTATTTCACCCAATTTTTTTTCCTGGTTCTGCTATTCCAGGATTTGTTTGGGGGCACCATTTTATGGTTGTTTGGAGGTAAATATGGGAGATTTATGGTGATTTGCTGCTTGCTCCCACTTTATAGCATTTGGAGTATCCTGTGTATTGCTGTGCCATGACATTTTATTTTGTTTTGTTTTTATTTCCATTGATATATATCACTTCTCAAACAACAAAAGAAGAAGAAAAGTAATTTATAATGATTTTTGAGCTGAGATTTAAATTTGAACAAGTAGAATTGTTTTCAGCCATTATTATCAAACACTGAATGGCTTTGGAATTTAGCTTTTGCTATAGAATTGATAATGTTTCTTAATTATTTCAACCTAAATTACAAAGGCAAAACAAAATTATGAGACAAAACAACATTTACATGTGAAACCTATGCAGCCCACAAAGCCAATTTGACAACAACTAATGTTGTTTGAATTATAATTAATAGCAAAATGCTTTCACACTTTCTAGACTGTCAAAAATTACAGTAAGAAAAGAGACCTCTATTCCCATACAAATTTTCAGGGGACATACTTTTAGAGCTCCAACTACAGTTCCAGCAGTATTTTTTGGACCTTGATGCAAGCGTAAAAGAAATTTTCATATTTCATAATCCATTTAGCTGTGCAATTGAGAAGTTTTCACCTAAACTTCAGATGGAAGTGATTAACCTGCAACGTAATGACATGCTAAGAAGAAAATATCAAGAGAAGAATCTTAGAGGATTCTATAAATGCCTTCCATGTGATGGATATGGTCAATTAAAATTATTTGCTCATGGATTGATATATTATTTTGTAGTACATATTTGCATGAAAAGACTTTTCAAAATATGTAAAATCTCATTACAGATAAGCATTAACAGATGAACATTTGTCATTGATTTTGATGGGGAAAAATAACTTTGAACCTCACTTAAGCAAAATGCTCTCCTCTAAGAAAATAATTTCATTCTTTTCATTAGTAGGCCTGTATTTATAAAAAATTGTACTCAATTATTTTTGTTTTGAATTTCATCAATAAAAGATATGGAAATTTATTTAGTCTTTTATTACCTACCTACCTTATACTTCTCTTGAGACCCATATAATATCATTGATTTTGCCTCTTGGCCTGCAAAGTCTAACATACTTTCTAGATAGTCTTCTACAGAGAACATTTGCTGATCCCTATTATAAGTGATCTAAGGGTTTGAATAGGTCAACAGCATATGAAAAGACCAACAGAAGCAATGAACTTGCCTCTAAAAGTGAAGACTGCATAGACTCAACAGGATTTTGGGAGATGCAGTAGCTATTTGCCATAAATTATAGTGACGTCCTAAGGGAATCCAGCTTTGAAGCAGGGAGAATTGTTGAACAGGAGAGGCTATATCTCTCCAATTTCCTGCCTGGGAGGTGACAAATCTCAGAGCCAAAGCCTTGAGTGAGCAGAACTAGAGGGACTTCCATCAATCCTAAGGTAAAAGACTTTGCCTTTTTTGTAAGAGCATGTAGCATTCCAGTTGAAAGAACCCAGTAATATTAAACCAATCTGAGACTGCAGTTGGAAGAGACTATAGCTGACCCTTGAAGAATTAGTTTAGAGAGTTCAACAGATCCATATATCCAGCAGAGACACCATGACCTATGAGAAGCCAGTCTAGAAGCCAAGTGATCTGCCCAAATGTGGCCAGTAATGGACTGACATATTCGGAAGAGATGTTGCTATACCTGTGAGGTGCAAACCCAACTGAACCACCTTATGGGGCTTCAATTTAAATGAGCATATCTAATTTTCAACCAAGCAACTAGGGGCTTTCCTGAATGAAGGCACAGGAATAAGAGTAATGACTGCATTAAATAACTCTGGACATGGATAATACTTTCTCTGAGTACAGTCATCTGTTTACAGATATGTGTAATCCAATTGCCTTAGTAATTAGAATAATGGGACTCTGTACAGGTGGTTTGGCTGTTCCAAACATCTGGATTCCAACAATCTATTCATCAGCACTCAACCAAAATGAATTTCCTCTATGTTGTCTTGACCCTGTCCTCTGTACTTGTAGTCAATTCCTGCTCCAGCAGTGGACAAGAAAACCTATCCTCTAGAAGTCTATGAAATAGGATCCATCCTCAAGGGCTTATTTCATTGTTGGGAGATAGATAACCTCCATGCTATATCTGGACAACTTGGTTCGAAAATATTTTTAATCCCACAGAAATTCATATATTTGCTATTAGCAAAGAAATAATAACATTGAGCATAATAACAATAAGCTCTTTGGGGCCTAGGACTTTTGTCTTTGTGCCCTCAATACCTAGCACTACAATCTTGTGTATAATGAGTACTTAATAATGTTTATTGAATTTCTTTAAATAATGAAAATAAAGCTAACACCTATGATAGTGATATTATGGAGATTCATCCTTCCTTGATCTGAAGAGAAAGAAACTTTGTTCTTCCTTTTCTCCTAATACTCAGTTTTCTAGAGACCATACCAATCTTAATTTTTCTTTGTAAGACAATACCTGTGTCTTATTAAGATACCCTGATGTTCAGCATCAAATTGAATGGAGAACAGATTTTCGTACACTAAGAATTAATCACTGTCAATCAGGCAATCGCTAAACATATTGAGTCCCTGTAATATTCTCAGCACCATCCTAGGTACCTGGGGACACAGAAGGAAAAAGAAAAGGAATATTGAATACAACATTCTGTCCTCATGGTGTTCTGTATCTAAGAGGTCATTTTTCTCAATTGTCATGTAATTTGGAACCTAGTTTGGGAAAAAAAATCAATGTTAAGTGAAAAAAAACTTATAATATATCAGAGGTAAGTGATAGTAATGTAATACCTTACCTATTTTATTGGGATATTTAAGTGACATTTTTATCACTTAGTTCACATGTCAGTCTGAAATCAATGATATCTGGCCCAATTTGGTATGTTTTTCTAATTACTTTTGTTAATCTAGTCAAGAAAATAAGCTACTGGCAATGTGCCCACTTATCTTGAAAGTAATCATGACTGTACAGTATCAAAATGCATCTTCCTTCAACACCTTCAACAGGGTGGAGGGAGGGGATGAATGTGAATTGTGAGGGCTATCCCCAAGAATGAGAGTGGAGGTGAGGAGGGATGGAGCAAGACACATACGAAGAATTTAATCTTTCTATGAAATAATGTTGAAAACAGGTCTCCGTTCAAGAACACTTGGCAACTTTTAGACACTGTGAAGGAATTTATAATCTAGTTGAGGAAATGAAGGGTACAAAAATGAGGCAAAGTAGAGTGTGGAAGTGCAAAGAAGCAATACAAAGAAGGTCTTTCGAAGGTTCTAGGGGAAAAGAGATTATTTGTAGATGAGGTCACAGCAAAGGAACATGATGAACAGGGGGAGGGTCAAGTTGGATGGGGTTCAAAGGTGCTTGTTATAAAGGCAAAAAACACCAGGGTTGGGATGTGAGGCTTAAAATAGCAGATTCAGAGTGTGTAGGTGAGGGACATCCTTCAGAACACCTATGGCAATGGCCCAGAGAGAGCAGATCAAGAGGAGCCAAGGTTCCTAAGGCAGCAGCGAAAAAGGAGTGCAGGTAAAACTAAAGCAAGAAAGGCCTTGGAACATGACCACAACAATACAAACAAATGTTTGCTATAAGAAAGTGGACATTTGAATAACTGAGCAATCCTGTATAGTTTCTAGGGAACACAACGAAACATACTTCCTCCTCATTGTAGGTGCAGGAGACTACAAAGACAGAATATTGTATTCTATACCAGATAAAAGTTACTAATTAATATTTTGTTGTTGTTCAATCATTTTCAGTTGTGTCTGACTATTTTTCTTTGCAAAGATACTGGAGTGGTTTGCCATTTCCTTCTCCAGTTCATTTTTACAGATGAGGAAACTGAGGCAAACAGGTTAAGTAACTTGTCCAGGGTCTCACAACTAGTAAGTGTCCGAGGGTAGATTTGAACGAAGGAAGATGAGTCTTCCTGACTCCAGGTCCAACACTCCATCTACTGTGCCACCTAGTTGCCCACTATTTAAGATATTTTTCCTTAATTGTTATCCTTTTTTCATAAGGAAAGATTCAAATCCGAGGCAGAGAAGGGGGAGTTTTTTCTCCAGAAATGATTGTGAAGGAAAGATAAATACACAAATAACATGTAAAACAAATAAACATCATGGAGGAGGGAGAGAGGAATATGATCCCCACCCCAGATCAGCTAATGTAATTGTAGTATGCAGTCATATTTGATAAGATTTTAAATGTGTCAGTAAGATGGATTTATGCTCTGTGACCCCTTTAAGAGGTATCATCTTGTTTAATTGGGTTGAGCAATGAATAGTATGATTGGCTAACAAAACAAACTAATCATGTCTCTGAAGGTTCTAAATAACTGCAGAGATTTCAGCAGCTAGCCAATCTATCTGGAGGATCATGAGTTCAGGGTTTTGTCACTTGAAAAATTATGGAAGCAGACCCTTCCACCAGTGTCAAAGAGTAGTAGGGGTAAGTAGGGAGCTGGGGTGGCAGGGAGAGAGGTTGAGCCCAGGAGAGTTTCTTTCCTCCCTACTTCTACCACTGACTGTGACATCATATAAGTTAGACCAGTATGAGACAATACATCCATTCAGAAGGAAGATATATCTAGCAAGATAGATATGGTAGAACTGAGGAAGGAAGCAGCTTCAAGGAGTATAACCACATGCAGCAGAGAATAATGTCATTTGTGGACGTAGGAAAATATTTCCTGGCAATAAAACTCTGGCAGTTGTGAATTAACCTTTGCCACACATGTGTTCTACATGTAAGGAACATATAACCAGAAAGCATTCATGTTGAATGTGCTTGATGTAGGGCTAGGACAAGTCATAACTCCAATGCTAGAGATATGCTCATGTCCTCCAGTGATATCATTGTGCTACTCTCTGATAGATGTACCTGGTAAATTTTGCTGCTCCTATCTCATGTTCTTTAGTTGCAATACAATTCTGAGGAACTGTTGCTTTCTGTTGCCAACAACTGAACACCAATTCTCATGAAACTTATTCCTGGAGCTATGTTTTGCCCTTTTGTGAGGCAAACCCCAGACAGCACGTCCAGTCATCTTACTAGTTAGAGAAGCCCTTATGGATTTTAAAACCTATTTTTCCTATTGCCACTTACAGTCCTTTAGGCTGACATCTTATCTGAGTGTTGCCTAAAATTTCTTTAAACTCCTAAAATATCCTTAGATCACTAGCCTGAGTCCTTTTCAAATCATTCTGGGAATTCCACTTAGCAAAGCTACAGAAAGTATCTGGGTGGTGATGTAGTTGTAATGGTAATTGGGGTGTGTTTCCACAATCTGGCTAGCAGCTTCTGTGGGGGGTCCAGATCCATCCACAGCCAGCACCCAGAAAGCTGCCGGACAGCCAGAAAGCCCAGGTTCTTTTGATATGCCTTAATAAAGAGAGCAAGGTTAAGGGGTTGGCAAGCTTACTTTAATTCAGCACACAAACATCCTTCACTTAGTTCAGGGGAAAAAACCAGCACCCTGAACTTCGGCGCAAAATACAAGCAAATTACAAACATCAACAGACAGACCTTGTCTGATTCAAATCCCAATACATAGTAACCAGAGTTCAACAAAGTCTCAGCATCCGGGTTTACAAGCTGGAGGGCTCCTTAGCTATAGCTGCCCGGAGTCTCTTCATCAACAAGAGCCCTTAAACAAATTACAAACAGACAGACCCAATACAATTCATAGTTATCAAGGAACCATCAACATCTGAGTTCAGCTGGGAGCTTGACAAGGCTGGCTCAGAGTCACGCGCCACTCCTGCTGCATCTCAGAGCTCCAAGGAAGAGGCCGACCCCTGGCTTTTATATCTTTTTCAGTGTCAGGGGTGAGTCACACATGCGGCTCACCCACGTGACCCAAAATCACCGCAAAGAGGAGGACTCAAACCCATGTGGTCCAAGAGCCCTGGCTGTCCCAGACATGTCACTCAAACTCATGTCTAAACCAAGCCCTCCCCTGAGGCAAGGAGGCACCAAAGACACCCAAATCTTGAGCCTGGGACTTAGCACTTAACAAGATTCAACGAAATGGCTGAATCACTCAACACAAACAAAAGCCAAACTCTTCAAGAGCACCCATGGAACCAAGTGCTAAGGAGCCCACCCTGCCTTTCCGACACAGGGTGGGACTTTTTTGCTGTTTTCTCTTTTGGAGCACTGAGGTAATCAGTAATGAGTGCCTTTGATGAGTCTGGCCTTTGTTTCTTTGATTGAATCAAGAGTCTTTGACCTGCTTAAGAAACAAGAAAGCCTAGTTCACATAGGTTTGAGTCACATAGTTGTGATGCCCTTTGACCCTGAACAAGGTATATAAACTCAGAGCTTAGAGGTTAGTATTTTGTTTGGGGCTCTCATTCTCTGGAAGCAAGTCATGTGATTTGACCAGACAACGCTCTGAGTAACTGCTGAAGCCCCCTGGCTTTGAAAACCCAGATGTTGGTGCCTCTCTCTCCGGTAAATGTTTGTGTGTTTGGACAGACAGCTAGAAGCTCTGTCTCCTCATTTCTGTTATTTTGCTCTGTTTATATTCTCTGCTTGTAATTTCTGTTTGCATTTGCTCTGAAGTTCAGGGTGCTGGCTTTTCCCCCTAAACTAAGTGAATGATATATGTATCTTTAATTAAAGTGAGATTGTTAACCCCTTAAAGATGCTTTCCTTAGAAAAGCAGATCAAATAATCTGTACTGGCAGCTCTTCTGTGTACTCATGTTGTTGGCCTTACACAGCCACAGTAGCGGCAAGCAGCATTGTTGTTACAGTGGTGGAAGGATTCCTTTTATCTCCCATAATTATTGCCATCCAGATCAACTCAGGAGTAAGCCAGGAACATCTGAAAAGGGCTAGACAGAGCTAATGAACCTGGTAACTTTTGCCATACTTCCCACAAGCAGCCAAAATCACTTTACTGTGTATATTATTATTAGGGGAAGGAAGTAGAATGAAATAGGAAAAGAAGCATAAACTTCAGACTCAGGGTTTAATAGAATGGTCTTCATTTCAAAGGGAAGCCACAGGGATTGCAAGGAAGAAATTGCTTAGTGTTTTAAAATCTGTACTAAGAGAACTGAGTATGGTACTTTAAATGAAGCTCAACTGTATGTAACATTTTTCTCCAAGATTTCCATACAGTTTAGTCAACTTAGATTGTGCCTTCACTGCTAGTGTTTACCAATTCCCTGGGTGGACTATTGTGGTCAGTAAGAAAGGGAAAGTGCAGAAGACAATTAGGAAAGTCTAGGCTCCAGGGCCATAGTGTTTGGGAGGCAATTCTCTCAACATTTTACCTTGGGTTGGTAGCAGTGAAGTGTACTAGGTACTAGAAGATGAAATTTAGGATGCCAGACCTCATTTCATGACAGGGACTAAAAAGAACCAAGCTTTCTACTTTTCTTTACTCTTCTCTTATGGTTTAATTTTTATCAGAATGTGTATTGGATTTCTGTAACAACACTGCTGCCTCGGTCTAGCAGGAGGAACAGATGGGGAGGCAATAGCAAAGATGGGTGAGCCAATGCAGACTGTGAAAGCCAAATAGAACTTTTGTGGCCTAATGATTTTTTGAAAACTATTTGCAAGATTGAGCTCCAGCGATAAATGCTCCAGCCAGGTTTAATGAGTACTGGCAGTTGAAATGAGTCCTCCATTAAAAAAAAAGATCTAAGGACAACACGAACTAAGATATTTTTTCCATTTTAGATATTGGCTGGTTCAAAATTTTCCTTTAGGTAAAATTACAGAAAAAATAGTAGCCTTTCTGGGTAGATTTCAGGGAGCTTTAACTTGTGTTTGCTCTTGGCCTGGGAAAATTTTGAACTAACAGTGAGCCTCAAAGGTAATGAATAGTGGGAAAATACTTATCCTTCTTTTAACAGGAACTACTGGAAATAAGTATACAGGGGTCTTGTTCCATCAGTGCTACTGGCCGACTGCATGACCTTGGATGGGTCCCTTCACCTCTTTCTGTCCTTCATTTCTCCCAGCAGTCTGCTCCACCTACATTACAGGAATGTTAGGAGTAAAAATAATATCTCTGAAAGCATAAGGGCCCTTCAGAAGAGGGCATTATATAAACACAAAGTGGTGTTGTTCTTCCATTTCCATTGTTCAGATTAATCTGGTTTTAATCTGCAAGAACAATAAGTCCATTAGCCAAGAATATTCCACTTGGCTGCATGTAACAGTATACCACAAGCATATTGCTGAGATAAAAATCTCTACTTTAGGACAGGCAGCCAGAGATACTGCCAGAGCAAAAGATGTCAGCTTCTTGCAAGGGATGCCAAACCACCTTCCTCACTGAAACAAAAGCTGACTTGACTTTGGATGGACCCAAGTACATGGTACCAGAACGATGTGATCTAAAATTTGTCAGTCAATGGGCATGATGTATGTAGACTGTCATGTGAGCAGTAAGAGCTAAGACCTTACACTCATCCCACAGTGAAGATTTAGGGCAACAAACAGAAATCAGAGAACTCTTCCCTATCATAATGTTCCTGCTATATTCTTTGGGTCCACACACTAAGACAGGCTAATTCATTACAGATAAAACATTTACATTTATTCACTAAACCCACTTCCTGCCTGTCACATCTGGCTTGGTTCTGCCATTTCACATCCAAGCACTCATCAGGCCCAACCCTATTTGGTTCATCATGAAATTATTTCTTCAGGAAAATAATGCTGCCTTTAAAGGAGAAAAAAAGAAATGTAACCTGGTTTCAAGACCTCACTTATTGACGCTCAGGTAGCATTATGTTAACTTATCCTTCCCTTACATGCCAGGTTTTCACCATTTTGGAGCTTTCTTCACAGATACCCATGTCTCTTGTTATGTCAGAAAAAGAGGAGACATCTTGGAAACTCTGGAAAGAGGACAGAAATTCTCCAAAGAATGGCAAGGCTATGAAGACAGGGATAACAGGGAGGAGGGAGGTGTGAATCATTATTTGGCTTTTTATTACTCCCACAACAATTTGCTTTGATTGAAAGCAGCCGCAAGGCTTCTCTAACAGCCACAATACTTCGTAATTAAAAAAGAACTCCTCCGGGAAAGCATGTTCTTATTCAAACCTTCTCCTGGACAATTCACTTTAGTTTCTAAAACCAAAAGTGCTCTCGGCCTAGTAGTTAGATTTTAGAATCATATAGATTTTCATATATTATAATTTTCTTTAAATATTCCAAAGTTGAGTTACAAAAAAACTTCTGCTAATTCCATTACAAAATTTACTAATTCCTGTGACAAATGTCCCTGTATCACACATTCTGAAACATTGTAGGATAATAGAATTGGAAGCAGATGGGACCTTAGAGGTCATCTAGTCCAACCTCCTCATTTTATAGATGAGGAAGCTGAGGCCCAGAGACCTGAAGAAACCTTGCCCAAGACCACATGAATAGTAAGTGACAGAGGCTGCTCCTCCAGTGCCAGAGGCATCTCTATTTTTACCATACTGTCCTACATCCCAGCCCCTTTGATCTTTCAATAGCATTTGACACTATTGAC
This sequence comes from Phalanger gymnotis, assembly GCA_028646595.1. Classification (NCBI taxonomy): domain Eukaryota; kingdom Metazoa; phylum Chordata; class Mammalia; order Diprotodontia; family Phalangeridae; genus Phalanger; species Phalanger gymnotis. Next base: position 331,272,954 of record CM053622.1, read on the forward strand.
CAAACTTTCTTTTTTTAGATATTCTTTCCTCTCTGGGTTTCCAGGACACTTTTTTTTTTCTCCAGGCTCTGCTAACTGCCTGATGATTCCTTTTTTGGTCTGCTTCACTGGTACATTGTCTTCCTCCTGCTGTTTAATTGTGGACGTCCATCAAGACTGTTCTCAGCCTTTTTCTCTTCTATTTCTACACTTTGGTGATCTCCTACATCTCCATTGGTTTAATTATTATCATCATCATGCAAATCTATACATCTGAAATCTATACAATATCTCTCCCAGAGCTCTAGTTTCATATTTCCAACTGCTCGATGGATATCTTTGTGATTGTCACCTAAAAATCAGCATGTTCAGTATTGGACTCATCATAATCTCCCTAAAACCTGACTCTCCTCCCAATTTTGTTTTTAATGGCATCCCCATCTTCCCAGTTGTTCAGGTTCAAAAGCTTAGAATCATATTTGATTCCAACTTTGCCAATGTCAACTGACTATGTGATCTTAGACAAATCATTAAACCTCTCCACACTTCAGTTCATGTAAAAATGAAGAGTTTAGATTACATAATTTTTGAGGTCCCTTCCTGTCTAAGATCTTATGATTCTTACTTCTCCTTCACTACCGCTTCCACCATGTTCAATCTATCACAAGTTTCTACTGATTCTAATCCCATCATATGTCTTGATTCTATCATGTTCTTTGCCTTCTTTCCTTAGTTCAGGCCCTCATCACCTCTTGCTTGGACTGTACTCATATCCTCCTAAAAAGAAATTCTTCCTTCAACCTCTCCACTTTCCACCCCATCATTCACACAGATTCCAAAAGTTTGAGTAAAGGAACAAAAGTGGCATTGCATGTGATACATTCACAAGACCAATCTGACTTGAGAATGATTCTAAGGCGTATAAAGAATAGATGTCTAGAAAAGTTGGAGCCAGATTGTGGAGGCTTGAATGTTAGGCTAAGGAGTTGAGATTTTACAGGCATGTCCTGGAGAATTGTCAAATTGCTTCATGAAAATATGCCCCAATCCCCAACTTCACTCCTTCTGTTGAGGGCACTGCCATCCTTCCAGTTCCTGAAGGTAAAACTCTAGGGGCCACCTTCCTTCTTGCTTTTCCTGCCCCTCCCCCAAAGAAAATGTACCTCACATCCAATTAGTTGCCAAACTCTATGTGTTCTACCTCTGGAAAATTATTTCTTCTCAATTCCAACCATCTTAGTTCACATCTTTATCACTAGCTGCCTAGTCTATTATCATAGCCTTCAAGCTATGCCTCCTGCCTCCATTCTCTCTCCTCCAGGCCATCCTTCATGCTACTACCTGAATAATGTTCTTAGTGAATAGCTCCAATCATATCACTCAGGACTCCTCTGCTTAAAAACAAAACAAAACAAAATGACAACCACAAAACAAAACCAGTGCTTTCCCAATACCTACAAAATAAATGATAAGCTTCTCATCTTGAATAACCTGTATGTGCTTCCTGGTGGTTCTTGACAGATGGAATGGATCCAATCTTGGAGCTTTCCTTATAATTTATAATGTATGTGGGCTCATGTTGGCCTGACCAAGTTTGATTCTCAAGCCCTGTATGTATGTATGTAGGCTTTCAAGTCATAGGACATGGAATTTCATTATATACAACAAAGTATAATAGAAATACAGTCTATCATAGGGACAAGGGAGATTAATCATTTCCCTTTTCATTGCAAGAAAAATTCTATGGACCTAGAAAAAAATAGCACTAATTTAAGGCGCTGACAAAATAAAATAAAAGTAGTAATTTAAGCTCAGGAAAATAACTTGGAGTTGCTAGGGAGTCAAACATCTACCCTTCTGGAAGCAGCATTACACATACAGGTGCTACAGACCTAAAGCACATGTGGTCTTGAATCCTGTTCCCTGCCCCTCCCCCAATGCCCTTTTCCCAGCTCCTCCTCCCCTTCCCCACCCCCCAGGAACAGAGTAAGGAAATAATTCTGAGTTTTCTAGGGAATAAAGCATTGATTATTCTGGTGTGCCTCACCTTCCCTGGGCTTCCCATCAATAGGAAATGAGCTGTCTCTCATCAAACTATCCAGGGTACATTGTATGGGTTTCTTTGTGTTTATTACCTTTCATATTACTTTTTCGTTTTTTAAGTATATGTCTAATATCTCCTATTAGAGTGTAAACTCAGCAAGGACAAGGGCTGTGCCCTATGTATCATCTGTCCCTAGCATAATGCCATAAGCAACACAGGGCTTGATGTTTGTTAAATTGAAGTGGTGAAGCCATGCGAGGAAACCCCCGTGCAATTTGGTTTCAGACTTGAGTTTTGTTCAAAATCCCCATGGAGACAGTACAGTCTAGTGGATAAATAGCAGCTTCAAGGCCAGGAGAGACCTGGGTTCAAGTTCCATCTTTGAAATAAGCAGTCTGTAGGACCCTGTGTGAGCAAGTCAATTAATCTCTCCATGTTCTAAGTAGTTCTCGAAGACGGGTGAGGTCAAACTCAAATAGAAATTGAGCCATTAATCTATATGTAAGGACCCTTACAAATTGCCTATTGGCTCAGAAAACCATATATTAACATTATCCTACATTTGATTATATTTTATTTGTTTGCTAAATACTTCCCAATTATATTTCAATCTGATTTGGGCAACAATGTGGGCCGAGTATTACAGGCCGAGATCAGATCCTGCCAGGTTTGACACCTCTGCTCTAAAACTTTATAGCTCAGAGAAGATGCTGACCTTTTGTGTGTATAAAGAGAGTTTCCTCACTTGGGAACTGTACTGACTAATGGAACCACAGCTTCAATTCTATCTCTAACCCCGGGGGGAGAATAGCTAGTGAATCTTCAAAAAAACTAAAAAGGGATTTGCCAACAATTCAATAAACCCTGGGCATGAATGTGGAGGAAAAGAGAAATATTGCAACAGCAAGAGAAGAAATTGGAAAGATAGAGAGAACATCAGGTTTGAATTTTCCTATTCTCAAGTTTTTGGGACTTTCTCTTCAGAAGCCACATCAAGCCTATTTGCTAAGGATTTGCTGGGTTTGGGGGTGGGAGGTGGTAGATCAGTTATGTTTATTCCTCATCACTGTCCAGCTCAGATTGAATCTTCAGAGAGTAAATGTACTTCTTTTTTTCAAAAGGAAACAACTAAATGAACAAAAAGGAAAAACAACTAAATGAAAATGTATCCAAGAAAAATAAAGCCCTCTTTCCTTGCCCTTTTTCTGAGGTTATCATCACTGGTTAGGAGGATTTGGTTTTATTCTTTTCTTTGCCCTGCTGCTATTTTGTTGTGTGATGTTAAGTAATTAAATTCACCTTAAAAGGCCTCCAGTTCCCCAGCTGTATAATAGGATTGTGAGGATTGTTACTGTTGCTGTTGTTTTTGAGTAGCAAGCTATGAAAATAAAGCATTTTAAGCTCTTTGTCATCAGAATGTTAACTAAGAGTATGAAGATTCCGTGAAGTTTGAATTATTCATTGCAAAATGGTAAGAGCAGATTGGCATCTCCCCTACCATTAATATGCTCTTGGCAATCCTTCACAGCCACTAGGCCATTATATGATCAAGGTTGAACTGGTTTTCTTATTGATCTCCTGGCATAGGTATTCATCTAACTTGGTTGGGATGCTCTTATTTTAGCTATCAAAAATAGTCAAATCAAATCAGATCAGTCATTCATAACTGGATTTTACTAGGTAGTCAACATCTTAATGGTTGACCTAGGCAATGGCACTGACCATACTTTCCCTTAGGTCCAATTTCTAGGGAGTAAAGCCTACTGGATAGAGGATTGGACTTGAAGTCAGAAAGACCTGTGTTGCAATCCTACCCCATCCTTTACTGGCTCTTCATGCACATCATACCCATTAACCATGGGTGTTCTCCCAGGCTCTATCGTGGGCCTTCTCTTTGCTCTCAATACTATCTTGTTTGATGATTTCATCATCTCTCATGCATTTAATCATCGCCCCAATGCACATCCCAGATTCATATATCGAGTCCTAGTATCTGTATCCTGCCCTTCAGACTAACATCACCAACTGCCTAGTAGACATCTTGAATTGGATGTCCCATAGGCATCTCAAACTCAACATAAACAAAATGGAACTCTCTGTATTTCCCTTTAAACCCTCCATTCTTCCCAATTTTCCAATCTCTTCAGAGGGCACTATCACCCTCCCAGTCACCCAGGTTCACAACCTCAGTGCCATCCTCAACTCCCCACTCACACTCACCCCTCATAACCAATCTGTTGTCAGATCTTCCTACATCTACCTTCGCAACATATTTCATGTCTTTCTCCTCTCTCCATCTATCTTAGTACATCAACTGAGTATTGGTCCTTATCCCCTCTCATCTAGACTATTGCACTAATTTCTATTTGGTCTCCCTCTTTCAGGTTTCTCACCTCTCCCATCCATCCATCCTTTCCATTCAGCAGCCAAAGTGGTTTGTTTGGTTTTTTTTTTTTTGTAAAGCATGTTTTTGTTTGTGTCACCTCCTTACTCAATAAACTCCATCGTTGCAGTTCAATAATTTCAGTCATGCTTAACTCTTCATGATTCCATATGGGATTTTCTTTGCAAAGATACTAGAGTGGTTTGCCATTCCCTTCTCAGGCTTATTTTATAGATGAGGAAGTGAAGTAGACAGGGTTTGGTGACCTGCCCAGGGTCACACAGCTAGTAAGTGTCTGAGACCAGATTTGAACTGAAAAAGATGAGTTTTCCTTACTCCAGGCCTGGCACTCTATCCATCGTGCCACCTAGCTGCCCTCCAATAAACTGTATGGTTCCCTATTACCTCCAGTTTCAAATAGAAAATCCTCTGGCATTTAAAGTCCTTCACAACAAGCCCTTTCCTACCTTTCCAGTCTTCTTTTCACTCGCCTCCATGTACACTATGGCTTTCTTGCTTTTCCTTTCACAAGACTCTCTATTTCCAGACTCTGGGCCTTTGTATTGGCTGTACCCCCTGCCAAGAATGCTCTTCCTCCTCACTGCAGCCTCTTAGCTTCCCCAACTCCCTTCAAGACTTAGCTCAACCTTCTACAGCATGTCTTTCCCAGTCAACTGCTCTGGATACATTGTGTATGTAGACTTATTTACATGGTGTCTATCTCATTCAAAACTGAGCTCCTTGAGGGCAGGGACCATGTTTTTGTCCAGCCCTTGGCACAATGCCTGGCACATAGTATGCACCTAATAAATGCTATTTGACTCACTTACTCATGAGCTGTAGGACCTTAAGCAAATCATGCAAAGTCTCTGAGCTTCCACATATATAAAATGAACAGCACCAACCTCACAGGGTTATTGTGAGGCTCAGATGAGATAATACATGTAAAGTGTTTTGCAAAGCTTAAAAGCTACATAAATGTTAGCTATTATTGTTGCTATTGGTGAAATGGGTATAATAGTAGCAATTATCTCATAGGTTTTGTTGTGATGATCAGTTGAAGTTATTATATATAAATTATATATTATGTCATATAACACATTATTTTATTATATATGATATTATATATAACATGCTATATGTAATATATTGTATATAAATAAATATATGTAAAGTACTTTGCAAACCTTAAAGTACTATATAAATGTGAATTATCATTACTAATATTATTATCCTCATCCTCATCTTCACACCAACTCTTTTTCACCCCGATGCTGTATATCTTCCATAATGCTCGTCTCCACCCCCCTCCCATCAGTTTTCTACCTGTCAGCCAAAAAATTGTTGTATAGTCAATACCATTCTTGCCTCTGAAGAGGACTTGTCCATGGACAAGCTTGCTCCACTCACCCTCTCCATGATATCCAGATCGTGTCTCCCTTCTCTGGCCACCACTTCCCTATATATGTTGTCTCCTCATTTAGAATCTAAGCTCCCTGAGAGCAGGGATTGTCTCATTTTTTATTTGCATCCTCAGTACTGAACATAGCGATTGGCATATAGTAAGAGCTTAATAAATGCTTTTCACCCATTCCCCACAAAGGCAGGGGTACTGAGATCCTCCTTCTCAAATGCAAACTCCTCTGGCACTTGAATCATTTTATAATCTGACTCCGGCTACATTTTCCTCCTCGTTTATGTTACACCCTACTCATGAGCTCCACAGTCTAGCTAAACTGACTGTCTTGCTGGTTCCTCACAGACAATCCTCTAATTCCTATCTCTGTGCCTTTGCATGGATTATTCTTGCTGCTTGGAATGCACTCACTCACTCAATCAATAAATAAATATTTATTAAGCATCTACTATGTACAAGTGGTGGGAATACAAAAAGAGGCCAAAGAAATGTCCTGCTCTCAAGAAGCTTACAATCTGATAGACTCCCCTCACCACTGTCTCTTAGAACCCCTGGCTTGCTACAAAGCTCATCTCAACCACCACCTCTTAAGTGAGGCCTATCCTGATTCTCCTAGTGACTAGTGCCTCCTTCCTGCCAAATTAACTTGTACTTCACGATAGAGTGTAAACTCCTAGGGAGCAGAGATGATTTCTCCTTTTCTTTATATCCCCAGGGTCTAGTATAGTGACTGGCACACATTAGGTGTTTAATAAATGCTTGCTAATTAATCGATTCCTATATACTATAAGTGGTAATTATCATACTCTGACACCTTGGATTCCTCTGTGGATTGCTAAACATGTTCTAATGTTGTTTCTGAGATCACTTTACACAATTCTGGCCCTGATTAGACACAGAGAACCCGGAGTTTTCAGCATAGCTTTTCACGATACTCCATGGTTTAAAAGCTTACCTAATAGATATGAAGTATTTATTGGCCAAATCACTTTGATGACAGAGCATGGCACTCTCATTCACCCAGTACATACCATTAGGTTCCTTTTGTCATTAAGAATCTCATGGGACTGCTTCAGGAAGTGAAGGATCCAAGATGGAGTGTTTTAATTCTGTGCTGGGTGAATGTATCCCAGACACTCAAGCATTTGGGCTCATTTCATACATGGAAAGAAAAAAAAGAAAAGAAAAGAAAACATTGACCATCTCTCCAAGTACATTAGGAAAACATGTTGGGTAATTTTAAAAGCAATTTTTCCCTCTTTCCCACCCTTCCCTCTAGTCCCAAATGAAAGCATATGACAAAGTCACAGTTGAACTTACTCTGAACTATGGGTTAGGCTCATGTTGGCTTTCTCTTTATTTCTCTGCCCTCAGTACCATCCACTCTGTCTCTCTTTGGTCCTAGTAAACAAGTCCTCAATCTCATACAATGAAGGATAGAAGTACATACTTGAAAACTCAGGCTTGTTGATAAAAATGTCAACAGTAACCCTTGGTGGATATGGAGTAATTTGGCACAGAGTAGAGTGCAGGCTATATAGAAAATAGACACCAACAGAGATAAATAGACTATTGTGCTCTCCAGTTATCCATCAGATTTCCCACAAGTTTATGCATTTTCAGAGGAAAAGCAAGATGGGATTCCACTGACATAAATCTTGTGGCACATATGTGTGGGGGATCCTTTTTCAGGTAGTCTTTGAGGATAGATGCTCTAATGTTCTCTGATTCACTACCTCAAAGGACTTCTACTGCATGGTAGAATATATGCCCCTTTTCCATCACGTGGCAAATATGCCAACATTTCTGTTTCTTCAATGTGTTGTTATGTTGTAGTTTTACCACAAAGCATACCCTAAGGAGATATTTCCTGCAATCATTCTATAGATTCAAACATAGGCAACCCAGAATAGATGCATTTCCTCTTAGAGATTAGTCTGTGAGAATAAGAGCTTCCTTGAGAGGACAAGAAGAAATAAATGGTTTCGGTAGACAAGACCTTTAATCACCTGCCCTTATCACCTCTCACCTGGACTATTCCCCCGCTTCACATTTCTTCCCTCTCCAATCCATCCTCCACTCAGTTTCCAGGATAATATTTTTTTTTAAAATAAAGTGTAGTCTGGCCATGCCTAGTCCCTGCTCAATGAGCTACAGTGGCTCCCTATTACCTCCAGGCTCAAATATATGGTATCCCAAAAGTCTTAGTACAGTTTTAAGTTTTAATAGCTTAAAACTTTCCAGTCTTCCTTACATTTTGCTCTTCTCTATCCACTCTGTGATCTAATGACACTGGCCTGCTTTTAGTTCCCTGAACATGTCATTCTGTTGCCTATCTCTGTACCTTTTTACTGGCTATCCCCATAACTGGGATATTCTTTCCCTTCACTTCTGCCTCTCATTGACTCTGACCTCCTTCAAGACCTAGCTCAAACCTAGGAGGCCTTTGCAGGTTCCCCTGGCTGCTAATGACTTCCCTCTGAGACTGCCTTCCGTCTAATTTGTTATCTTATACGTACCTGGTTATTTGCATGTTGTCACCTCTAATAGAATGTGAGATACTTGAGAGAAAGAATTGGTTTTTGTCTCTTCTTTCTTTTTTTGGTATCTCCAGTGCTTACTACAGTGCCTGGAACATAAGTGAGCATTTAATACATGTCTTTTGACTTGACTCTACATGTCTCAAAAGAACAAGATAGTTCTGGGTCCAGAATGATTGAGAGGAAGCCTTTTGGAAGGAAACAAGGCAAATTAAGGGGATAGGACTGCACACTCATGGCTGGATTGAAAAGACCAAAACATTAAATGCGTCTTACGGCCACAGTTCATTTATATCTGGTTGACCCTTACAGTGGGAATCAAGTCACCATATTGCACAGCGATCGAAATGCTTAAAGAGCCTTCAATACCAATCTCTGGATTCTCCTCATGGTCATCAATACCAAGTTCCTCGTAATCTGATTATTCTTGGAGGAATGAGGAGCATAGATGGCATTAGTATGCTAACCAGTGAGTTGAGAGAGCAGCTTTGTAGCAGGCAGAGCTGCTGTTGAAATGAGATCCGAAGCTCAATGTGTATGCCATAATTATCAATAAGCACAGCTACCGAAGAGGCTGGGGTAGGGGGAGCGATGGAAAGGGAAAGGTGCCCATAGGCACCCACTTTAGTGGAGAAGTAGCAAACTGGGATTGAATGCCTATTGGAGACCCTTAGGCTAAGAGGCAACAAGAAAACTGTGCAAGAAAGACAATTGAAGCAGGTATTTAATTAAAGATGAAAACTAATTCAAGACGCTCTAATCAAATATAATTTTACATTTTAATTACTGTTAGTGGGATGTTTTCACCTGAATCCACAGCCTACATAGATTTTTATCTCATTGGTGAAGAAATTATTGCAGATCCATTCAACAAATTAACTAGGATGCCACGAAAATTGAATCTCTTTAGAAAATTATATTGCAGCTTTCACCCAAGTCAAAATATGCCCTCCATGTGACATGCATATACATACATAGACACTTATGTATGTATATATGTAAATGTATATGTGTATATGTATGCGAATATATGTGTGTATGTGTGTGTGAGTGTGTGGTGGAAGCTCAGTGGATGGAGTGCTGAGTCTGAAGTCAGGAAGGCCTAAGTTCAAATCCTGCCTAAGATACTTACTAGCTGTGTGACCCTGGGCAAATCACTTAACTCCCATTTGCCTTAATCTACTAGAGAAGGGAATGGCAAACCACTCCAGTATCTTTGCAAGAAAACCATGGACAGCATTGTCATGTGATGGTCCACCGGGTCACAAAGAGCAGAACGCAACTGAATGACTGAACAATAACGCTGTATATATGTATACATATGTGTGTGTGTGTACTCCCCCAAGAAACAAAAACCACCAAACCAAGCCAATAAGTAACAAAATGATGTGACTCAGCTAGGTATAGCCAACAATAAAGGATCTAAGATGCATCAAATGGATATTTCTATTAGAACCCTTGATAATTTTTCTTCTCCTACAATTCTAAAGTCTTTTGTGGGCATGAAACCGAATTCTGGAACTATTACTACCCTTTGAGAACTCAGATGTCTTCCACACCATCAAGAATGACTTATTATGAAAGAGAACTTTTCATCAACAACAACCCAGACATTCTTCTGTAGCTGAAAAAAGCCAGAAGGATGCCCATTTTTCAACTTTACATAGTAAGGGAGAATTATACTTCCTTTTCTATTCCCACCACCCCTCCTTTAAAACAATCCCAGACCAGCGGAGCCTCAGCATACCACGGAATGTCAGAGACACTGAGGCTCTGAATTGTCACAGAATGAAACTGCTTAATGTTGCAATGGACTTCATTGCCTTTGGGACAGCTCGAGGAATGTTAAATGATATCCTCCCTCCCTTAAAAAAATATCAGTTATAATAACGAAGCAAGGAGAAAACTGGCATCCAGCACCATAATGGAATGTGAAAACTGGAAGGGACCTTGAGAGTATTTAGTTCAAATCTTTCATATTATAATTGAAGACATTGGAACTTAGAAAGCTGAAGTCCAATCCTGTCCAATCCACATTTATTAAGTGCCTACTATGGGCCAGGTGCTGGGGATGTAATTTATTTAAAAAAAGAAAGAAAGATAGTCCCTGCTTTCAAGGATCTTACAATCTAATTCGGGGTTGGGAGAGATAACACATAAAAGGAGTCAGAAAAGCAGGGAATAGGGGGACAAACTAGGAGGTACTTGGGGACATCTTATTCTGTGGAGTGAAATCAGACAGAGCAGTAGATGTAGAGTGGAGTGGATTGAGTGAAGGAGTGAAATGACCTATTTGAGGTCTCTCACAGTTTGACAGTATCGGAGCAGGATTTGGAATCCAGGCTGGTTGAATCTGCTCATTCCACTCTGTCACATGTATAGTGGAAATTATCCCATTCAGTCAATGGTCTTTCCACTCCATAAAGAATACAACTGCTGACCTCCTCGCCTGAAATTAAAGGAAGATTTCTAAGCAGCAACTTGATAGGTGGCACATCAGATAGAGTGCTGGGCCTGGAGTCAGGAAGACTCATCTTTCTGAGCTTAAATCTGGCCTCAGACACTTACCAGCTGTGTGACCCTAGGCAAGTCACTTAATGCTGTTAGTCTCAGTTTCCTTGTCTGTAAAATGAGGTGGAGAAAGAAAGAGCAAACAATTTCAGTATCTCTGCCAAGAAAACCCCAAGTGGGCTCATGAAGAGTTGATCACGACCAAACAACAACAACAACAAAGCAGAAATTTTGAAAAAGGAATCTTGGTAGTTAGTAAGAAGAGTGCTTAGAAAGGCAAAGCATTATAAAGTAAAGCTGCCTGTTTATAGGGTCCTAGGATTTAGAGCTGGGAGGTATCTTTGAGATCATTTAGTTTAACTTTCACCTGCTACAAGGGAGGAAACAGAAGTCAGAGACAGGCAATGTCTCTTCCAAAGTTACAGAGATGATAAGAAGGGACAGGATTCCTTAGCTTGGTACATGATCTCCATTTATTCTGACTATTACTCTATTCCCAATAATACCAAAAAAAATACTAGGGTCATGTGGTTGTTAATTTCCTCAAACATTTCATCCATGTAAAAGACAACATAGCACAGTGGAAAGAATACTGGTTCTGGTGTCAGAGGACCGGAATACAAATCCTACCTTTGATGACTGTTATAGTAAGTTATTTAACCTCATTTAGGACTCAGTTTCCTCCAATGTAAAATAAGAGGACTGAACTAAATAATCTCAAAGGTCCCTTCTACCTCTGGATCTGTGGTCCTGTGAATCCATTTTAAAAAATGAACATTAAAACAGGAAAATACCTGCTCAGGTTCACACTAGACTATGTGGGCATTCCTGAGTTCTCTGATCCTTCCTCAACCATTTGAGGAAGGAAATCTCCAAGTTCTGGGTCATCCTCAACCTCATTAATAACAAAAGAGAGATGGCTTTAAATAACATTGGGTAATAGCTCCCACTCAGTAAATAGTCAAAAAGATTTAAAAACAATGAAACTCAGCACAACTAGGGTTGTGGATATAAAGGTATATTCTTTTATAGTTGACCAAATTCAAACTTGTAGAATTCCTTTGGAGAGAAATCTGACAGTATGCAGTAAAAGTTACCAAACACGGCTACGTATGGAGAGAGAGAGAGAGAGACAGAGAGAGAGAGAGAGAGAGAGAGAGACTTTGAACCAAAAATTTCATGTGGGGGAATAGACTCTGATAATGTTTTTTTTAAGGGTAAAGAGCTGTCTATTCAAAGATTTTCATTACAGCATTATAGGTAATAAAAAAAGTTCTGGAAATAGCCTACATATTCAATAATAGGGCACCGTGGATAGAGCCCTGGGCCTGGAGTCAGGAAGATTCATCTTTGTGAGTTCAAATCTGGCCTCAGACATTTACTAGCTGTGTGACCCTGGGCAAGTCGCTTAACCCTGTTTGCCTCAGTTTCCTCATCTGTAAAATTAGCTGGAGAAGGAAATGGCAAACCCCTCCAGTATCTTTGCCAAGAAAACCCCAAATGGGGTCACGGAGAGTCAGACAGCGCTGAAACAACTAAACAGTAACAACAGTGACAACAACAACCACAACCTGTGTCACTAGAGTCATGACAGGTTTGGAAAACAATGAAACAAAGCTGAATCTATTCTAATAGAGATGAACCAAGGAAGGACCGGGGATTGAATCCTTGAATGCTGGAGCTTTAAAGAACTTTGGAGATTTTGTTCTCCAAGTTCCTCATTTTAAAGATGAGGAAATGAAGCCTAAACCAGTAAAGTCATACTGGTGACTGATCTTTTGACTCCAAATGCAGCACTATACGGCACATTATTTTTAATTATTAAGGCTTCCTTAAATTTTTTGAAAACAACACCATCCTTTACAAAGATACGTGGTCGTGGTTTGTCCTTCGTTCTTGAAGAGGACCATGACGTGAGGCAGGTGATGCCATGACCTGCAAGTGAATTGGATCTAAGTGAGGCCGGGCTGTGCAAAGTTACTAGCCTCACTTCCTCCTCTGGAGCCATCTGGGTCCAGTGGCCAGATCTAGATCAGGACAACTAGACAAAGATATGAGCAAATGGAACAATAACCATAGTCAACGCTTGTTTTGAAAAGTGCTTTACAAATATTATCTCATTTGAACTTCGCAACAACCCTGGGAAATGGGTGTTATTAATAGCATTTTATTTTTAATTTTTTTTTTTTACAAATGATATGAGGAAATCGAGGCAGACCAGAGTTAAGTAATTTGCTCAGGTTTACACAGTCAGTGAGATGTCTGTGGCCAAATTTAACTTTTGGTCACTGCAGAACCAGTTCTTTGGCCTTTGCTTCTAAAGAACAAAATATAAAGGATTTTCATAGCATTCTAGATGTATATAGAATAATAGATACTAGAAGAAAATGAAAGGTTAGTCCCTTTGTGGTATGGGAGAAAAAGCACTGGAGGGCTGGGATTCCTAATTTAGATTGTAAACTCCTTGAAGGCGGGAACTATCTTTTACCTATTTAATATCCTGAATGATTAGTGGGATGCCTGGAACATCATAGGCACTTAATAAATGATGATTGATTGATTGAAGAGACAAGCTCTGCCCTGAGTCAGTTGTTCCACCTTGAGCCAGTCACATCATATGCCTAGACTTCTATTTCCTCATCAATAAAATTAGGGTAATATGATAAGTGACTAGATTATCTTTAAGGTCCCTTTCAACTCAAACGTTTTATAAGTGTTCAGGAGGACCAGCACCAATCCTGTGAGGACTTCCTGGGCCCTTTTCAGGGCTGCTCATCCACCTTTGGTGTCCACCTGGCAACCAGCTCTCAGCTGTGGCTCCAAGAAGCTATAGTGTGTGCAGTGGCCACACCCTGGTAAAACTGACTTGGCAGACTTGCTAAACCAGGTTGAGGGTAACTGACAGGCCTCAGACCTGTTGGAGAGTTTGGGCAGGGGTGGGGGATGTCTACCCTAAGCAGATGATAGCAATTTGTTATTGGCCATGAAGGTGGCTGAAGCAGGTATGATGTAGTGCTTACAGCTTGGTCAGACATCAAAGACACCAAAGTCATCCACTACATCTCAGGTCATCACCTGCCAGTCATCCTGACTTTTGTCTTGGAGCTGGACTTTGATGACTCCTGAAGAGAAAATGAGGCTAACGACCTCACTTAAATCCAACTCACATACTAAGCAAGACATCACCCCCATGATGTCCCTCTTTGAAAACAAAGAAGAAACATCATTGCCCCAAATGTACAATGTTGTTAAAATACCTGTACATACTCTTCTTTTCCTCCTCTTTACCAACCTCTGAATAGACAAACACAACTTTTTAGTGCTTAACCAAATGTAGCCACCACCAAACTCTATCACCTATATGTATCAAGAGAAGAACCCAATATTCTAAGTTGATGTGTGCCATATTTATCAAGTGCCATATTTTTGTATTTATTCTGGCTTCCTCTTCTTGGAACATTTTTTATTTCATGACAATTGATTTCTGATTGGGTGTCCTTTCACCCATGTTAGCCTTGGCACCTAAAGCCCCTTTGGGGAGGTGAAGTAGGAGAAGATAGCAACAACAACCTTGGCTAAGCTATTTCCCCTTGTCAGACCTCACTTTCATAATCAATAAAATGAGGGGCTTAAACTACTATATCTCTAAGGCATCTTTTAGCTTGAAATCCTGTGATCTTGCATAAAAAAATCATAAACACACACACACACACACACACACACACACACCCCCTGGATTTGGAGTCGGAAAATCTGGGTTCACACCCCAGCTCTGCTACTTAATGCACAACTACAGGCAAGTCATTGAATTTGTCTGGAGCTCAGTTTAATTATCTGTAAAATGAGATAGTTGGATTATTAGATCATACCTTAGGTCCTTTCTAATTCCAAAATTTTATGATGCTATGAGAGTTTCCTGGCACAAAAGGTCCAAGAACCTTTCTGGGAATTTTCTCACTTCTTTTGGCTCATCTACACCCACTGAGGAAACTTGAAATAATCTCTGCATGGCAATACTCACACTCACAAACATGAAGAACCCTCTGAGCCTCCAGCAAGTCTGTGCCAGTCACATAAGGAGTGACTCCCTCTCCTGCCTCCTGCCATTACTGACGTTGTTCTTCCCAGCTCTGCATAATGACTACATATTACATCCAGCTTTTTAGACAAATTGAGGGGAAAACAGCCTCTAGGATCCTCCATCTGCCTACTTAACACTTAGAAATTAAAAACTCACAACTGTCTGTTTGAAAGGAGCCGCAGATTATCCTATAATTTCTGCTAGTTAACAAGCCCTACTCCAGCATCTAATTCATTATCATCCTCCTTAAGGATATTGTAACTTTCTTGTCTTTGCATCATCTGGATGTAGCACAGTAACTTGCTTTTAGTAGGTGCCTAATAAATGCTTATTGAATGAATGAATGCATTTCCTCAGGACCTCATCATTTTCCTAAGTCTTCAGTAAGAGAAAGAGATAACTAGCTAGGGACACAAATATTTAGTTATAATCAAGTATACAAGTATCTATGATGTCATTGGCTTAGGGAACTCCCATTGCAGGAACTCTTTCAACCATCACAGATCTCAACCCAGCCATAACGTAGTAGTCAAATAGAAGGAATTGCTTGAGACATACAGGTTAAGTGATTGCTTTCTCTATCACACAGCCAGTAATTGTCAGAAATGGATGTAGACCCAGATATTTTTTTTAATTTAGACCCACTATCTTTTCATTATTTTATATTTTACTGCCATAAAACTTTGTCCATCTGATCATAGACTTAGAGTTCAAAAGAAACTCAAAGGGGCTCTCATAGATCTTTGATCGCGACTTTGTGGAGAGTTCCTGAAATAGTACTGATCCTAACTCCTCCACCCCATCTCCTGTCTGTCTCTTTCCTACGCCCTCCCTTCAGGCCTCCAGAGGGATCCACCCAGTATGCTGGGTGCCTTTTCCACTGACTGTTAAAGAAATCTTGATTTTCCATTTTATGTTTGTTTTTCTGCCCTAATTTCATTTTTCAGTGCTGCTGGGATAACCTGACTTAATTAGTGTCTCACTAAACTTTCCACATAAGCCCTTTTTTTTCCCCCATTTACCTACTTCTCCCTATTTGGTGAGGCAGTACTGCTAATGATTTCCCCACATCCACCTTCATAAAATTTTAGAAAGAAATTTACATTTTAAACTGACGTTGCCATTGGCAGCTATCTTGTGTCTGCTTGGAAATCATCTAGTGTTTACCGGTTCAGATGATACCTACAATTTTTTGGTGGAAGAGGAAAGACACATCATGGGAGTCAGTACTATACAACGGAAAGAGCAGTGGTCGGGAGACAATATATTTGAGTTCCATACATATACATACACAGATGCACTGTTATATTTACTAGTAGCACAATCCTCGTGGACCCAAGTTTCCTCCTCAGACTAGATGGCCTCTGAGGTCCTTTCTAGCTCTACAATTTAGAATTTCATAACGGCAATTGATTTACTTTCCTCCTGGGGAAATAATAATAGTCTGTTTATGTTTATTCTTTTATCCATTTTCCATATGTCAGCACCAGGGGTTCATTTAATAGGTCAGGTTAGACTTGCCTCAATTGCATACCACATCTTCTCATTTTTATTCTTTCTTCAATTGTTTTTTATATCTATGTGAAAGATTCCCCTTCATTTCTCTTCATTCAAATAGAAATATTTTGTTCATTTTCAAAAGCCAGCATTGTTCTCTTTATCACTTGTACAGTCATTTTTTTCCTGATCTTCCCTCAGTAAATCCCTGACACTATTGGTAGTAAGAGCATGTTGTAGGCAAAACTGAGATATCCTTTAAGCCGGATCTGATGGGAAACCATGGCCTATATTTGGACCCATTTAGAATTATCTTCTGGGAAGTTCTACCTAATTGCAATTTAAATCAATAAAGTTCTATTTCAGATATCTTATTACTTGATTTCCAGCATATAGTTCACATCCGATTTCTATGCAACCCTTGTGTTGTTATCTTCGTTATGTTCTCTTGGATTCTAAATAATTTTTTTCTCTTGGGCATTTTATAATTCTCGAGTGCCAGATGATGAGGAAATCCTGTTGTGGCCAAGACCTCTGCCTCCTTCAACTCCAGCGTTGATTTCTCCTTAATCCTGAGACCTGGTCCCCAATGACATCACACAGAACACCAATTCTTGGAAGCAGTTATTGCCACAGGAGGTAGGGCAGTTGAGCAGAAGGGGCAGAAGGGCTATGTCTATTGCCAATCACCTTAAAAAGGGAAACAGCCTCTCTTCCAGGCTGCCTAAAACCCACAGGCTCAGGAGCTGCTAGGTAGTGTAATGAATAGAGCATCAGCCCTGGAGTCAGGAGGACCTGAATTCAAATCCAGCCTTAGACACTTGACACTTACTAGCTGTGTAACCTTGGGCATTTCACTTAACCCCAACTGTCTTGCCTCCCCACTCCAAAAAAAAAAAAGACTACAGGCTAACATAAGAATAGCTAGAATCTCTGGGCCAACTGTCAGTTAGAGGCTGGCCTATTATAATTATAGATTGGATTGGAGAAATCAGCACGATGTAGTGAAAGTATTACTGGATTTCAAGTCAGAAACTATGAGTTCAAATTCTGACTTTGATTACTCATTACCTGTTTTACTATTGGCAAATCACTTCCCTGTTTTTAGAAATGTTTCCCCCATTTGTCAAATGAAGGGTTGGAACTGGAAGACCTCTGATCCCTTCTGGTTCTTCATTCATGATCCTAAGGAAGGGAAATAAGAGAATGAGGTGTGATAGATACTTCTTCATGGCAGGATAGAAGGCCCCAGGTGTTCCAGGTGACTCTGGACAAATCATTTAAACTCTCTGGGCCTGTTTCCTCACCTATAAAATGAGGGGGTTGATGCAATGACCCCTAAGCGTCCTCCAGAGCTTAACATGGTTCCTAGCACATAGTAGACGCTTAATAAATATTTACTGATTGTTTGAATTTAGCCCTAAATCTGTAAGTCTCACCCACATTTGACAAGACTACAAGACTACTTTAATTGGGTTCATTGCTAGGTTTTAAATATTAGATTAAATTGTCCTAGGAAGGCCACTGTCTGCTTCCACTGTTCATGGACCCGAAATGGGGAAGAAACGGTAGGGTCAGTCAACAGCAACATTGCCACAGCTAGGGGCAGCACACAAGCCAAGCAATTAGCTATCATTGACCTTGTGACACCAAGTCATTAGCATCTAAAAGCTTTGGTGTTCCCTGTGCCCATTGCCTCAGGGTCTAATAATGGAGTCCAGAATCTTAGATTCTGGCACATATACAACCAAAGGAGCACAAAAAGATGGGGTGAGGGTGGTGTAGGGGTGAAGAAGCTGCTCAAGAACACCCAACCATTCCAGCTAAACTGCCCTGATGTGACGAGGGCCCACCTGGCTCTCTTTTCTCCCCTCCTTTGTAGCCAATGAGCTTTGCAAGCAGCATGAATAGGCCAGCCTGACAAACCACCTCAGGAGTTCTGACTGTTTCTATCTACTCCCTGAACAAAGTCTCAGGGTGAAGGAGACTGTCAGGACAGACTTCAGGGCTATTGCTCCCAAGGGCTACTCGTCAGCCCCAGAGCTCAGCAGCCCTGGTTTCCTTCATGTGGTCACAGTGACCTTGTGTGGCTTGATGCTTTGGGTGAGGAGATGGAAAAGTAGCGGCATTGGGGGGGGGAGCTGCCGGGGCTCTATGCACACAACAAACAGCAAGTCAGTTCTGTCAATTAAGGGAGACGTACTGGATTAATCATTTGGCAGTCCAGCCAGGAGTTAATGGTCTAAGAAAATTCAAAGATCTTCCTTAGCACCTATGTTATTACCAGGGAGTTATTTAGACCCTGGGGGAGATGAGGACCCATAATTTATTACTCTCCCCATTAGGACCAAACATACAGCAGGAACACAGTGGGTGTTTTGGAGGAGGAGGAGGAGGATGAAATGATAACACATAGTTAAGGATACCCCTAAGCTATTCTCCAGAGCAGGCCCCTATTCCTTTAATCTCCCAGAATACATCAATCTCTGTCAATGAGTTTCATATGGCACAGGGCTCACTCTTGGCACTGTGGGAGTACCTAGTAATTATCCCCTTGCCTTGGCCTTCCATCTCTCCCTCTCTCCTTCCTACCCTTCATCATTGCTCTGCCTTGAACTCCTGCCAAACAGATCTACATCTACCTGGCCCTGAGCAGCCCCTATGTGAACAGAGCATTCCACGTGTGGCCTCATTTAGATATATTTGCCTTGCGAGGCTTCAGGGTCCCAAGGTCATAGGGTCAGAGAAAAAAAGGAGCTATTTCTTTCCCAGGCTGTGACATGATGCCTCTCGTAAACCGAAATAACCCTGGCCTTTCTTGCTTTGGGATCACATTGCAAAATCCACATTGCCCCTTCACCCAGAGGCTTCTTTTCACAATATTGCTTTTGAGGTGGTATCTGACCATCCTAAAGCCTATGGTTTGGATGCTTCTTCCTCCACCCCCTCCAGATGCATTAGCTTAAACTTTGCCAGATGAAGCTCATTTCGTTATTTTCTGCCCCGTACACTTTTATTATTGCTCGGTGCTGGCTGGAGCTTGTACCGCCTCCCTTTTTAATGCCATCTGCAGATTGCATTTCAGTGTTTCATTCTCTCTTCCAGCACACTAATGAAGGTATTAAAAATGATTGCCCCTAATACTGAAGTTTATGCCACCTCACTAGTCTCATGACATATACTTTGCTTTTTGGGGTCTCCTTTAACTTGCAGTCATTCACTCTACCCGCTTTTAATCTGCTTGAATGGTTTCCTAGGCGAATGAATGCCTTCATTAAATCAGATTTTCAGGCATTTTTAAAAAAAGAAATCCAAATATTCTATAAGTGGCCAGATCTCAGCAAAAGTAGCAAGCAAGAAAAGTTTGTCTTTGAGTCCCATTTTCCCTTTCCAAACCCTTTTTTAATAACCTTAATTTGCACATTGCCGCCGTCACTACTCACCACCTCCAAGGCTCCTACTTTGGACTATTCCTACCCAGGAAACTATATAATAAAGTTACTCATACTAACACATTATGATCTTACTATATATACACATGTTTCATATATATATATATATATGTGCATACATATATATATATATATTCTTACATGTTTGCTTCTCCAAGAATATTTGCATATTAAAAGATGACTTGAGAAACAGGGATAATGTAGAAATGTGCTGGAAGCACCTCGGACTGGCTTATAGAAGCTGACTAATGCATTTATACCTTGGAAATAAGCAAATGCTTCAAATCAGGGCTTGGTTTACTCTTTTGTTGATTTCTAGACTTAAGGTGTTAATAATGCAGATTAAACTTAAAAATATGTGTGCATACATTTTATTTTCTAGAGAGCACAGTTATTAAACATTTACCAGCCCATCCCTGTATTGTTCTATAAACACTGCTTAAGCTCAATTAGGAGTACAAGAGAAGGCTCAAGGTATGAGGTCATCAACAGACTGGAGGCCTGGTACCTGCAGGATGATGATGATGATAATGATGATGATGATGATGACAGTGACAACAACTGGCATTTATATAGTACTTAAAGGTTTGCAAAGTGTTTTCTGTCCATTATCTCATTTGAGCCTCCAAGCATTCCTGGATAATGGTAGGATTTTAGACACCACTGGGAAAATATATTTTTTGACAGAGAAGGTCTTTCTCGGTATTACCATTGAATCCGTGGCCCTAACTATCAAGCCCTAACTATAGCAATTTATGGTAGCAAAGAACTTTCATGTCCTTTTATTTGATCATTATAACTTCATGAACTTAAAAAAAATAGATAAGGAAACTGAAACCCAGCAAAGTTAATTAAAGCAAAAAAAGCTACTAAGAGACAGGATGGGGATTTGAACTCTTGTCCAATGACTGCAAGTTCAACACTGTTCCCACGGTACCATGATTCCTCCCTAATTAATGTACGGCAGAGCTGATACTAGAAATCAGGGCTCTTGTTATTTCTACTGGGCCATGATGCCTGATGCCTTCCTATTGTCCGTCATTGAATAATTATATAAAATAAGGCCAAAACTCTTCCTAAAGTCTTCTTTATTAAGCATCTTCAACACTGAATTTCATCTCTGATAGTTTAGAGCCCTGAGGCTGTCCCTCTAGTTTGTGAAAGCAATCTGTATCTACCCTGAATATTTCTCGTTCTCCATACTCTGGAGACCTTAAGTCCCAATGACTAAGTTTAAGAGATTTTTTGGAAATACCTCAAGGTTACTCGAACTTTTTGCTCATTCTTTTAGTTTAAGATTTATGGTTCCCATCCTAAAGATATTTTTTAAATGCTTACAGACTTACTGTGTGATGTGGTGGAAAGAACATGTTAGTTCCAATATTTACAAACTGTGGCTCTGTATAAGTCATTTGACTTCAATCAATCATAATTTCTCTAGCTGGAAAATAGAGTTAATGCAGAGTCATTGTGAGGAAAGAGCTGTATAAATGTTAAAGTCCTATATAAATGTGAGATATTATTACCTGTATTATGGCTGTGTTAAATGAAGTTTTGGTTTAATGATGTTTTAGAAGCACTTAATATTTCTTCCACCCCGTATTTGCCTCCTGATCCACCTCACAGATTCAAAACACTGCAGCATATGAAGGAATAAACAAAAAGCCTTAAGTGAAGGTTAAACTGTTTGCTACTCCTAAGTATCATGCTTTAAAATTTGGAGACTAATTTGGAAGCTGATATTCAAGAGTCAAAAGTTAAGAAATTCAGACTGTGAATCAACTTAATGGTATCTTTGGGTTTGGGGTGGGGGGAAGGGTGGGGTCTGGTTGCTATTTCCTACCCTTTCCTTAGGGAATGTACAGATAAAATACTTCAAAAATTCTATTCCAAAGTCATGAGAACAAGTTCTTGTTTCTATGTAATAAATACTAATTTTCAAGTCTAGTTATGGAGTAAACCAGGCTGTCCTTCATTCCTGTTCCTCCTCCACCCCCTCACCCAATTATATTGCTCAAAGATCTCAAAGCATTTTGGGAATGGAAGCAACTGATTATTTGTCTCCCCATCACTCATTGCTCTAAAATACCTGAGAAGTAAAGAAATCAATAATACATCACAAGCCTGTATCAGAGAGAGGACTCTCTTTGTATCTGAGGAGAAAAGCTGGGACTCTATTTCACTGCTTTCTTCCTAGGAATTTTGTACACACATTGTGTTCACCTGCTGGTATTGAATGTGAGTAATGCCACAATTCAAATAAGAATGCCTCTCATGCAAGGAAGCACTGAGAGAACCAGCAACAATGCTCTTAGCTTCACTTCTCCTTGCCAAGTCATCTGTGACTCCAAAGAGCCTTCAATACACTTCGCTAGGATACAACAGATTTGTTGGTGGGTTGCCATTCTTTCTCTAGAGTAGGCATTGGTTTATCAAAAGCTCCTTCAATTAGTGAATATTTATACTGCTCAGTGGTAGGAAAAGTAGAAAAGAGAGTATAATCATATCTCAAATAAGATTTGTAAAGTTCTTATAACGCTGCCTGGCACATAGTAGGTGCTTAATAAATGCTTGCTGTTTTCCCTTCTTACCTGCAACTAGCTTCTTTGGATTCCCCAAAATAAGCCACATAATTCACACTGAGGGAAACAAAATGCATATAAACTGAATATTCCTCTGATACAGAGCTTGGTAGGTAACGTGTCGAGTGAGTCAATCAGCATTTATATCTTAGACAGGACCTGTGATGG
>CM053622.1:331296107-331325404 GCA_028646595.1 Phalanger gymnotis
AAAGAGTTCTATGTTCCAAGCTTGGGGGGCTGTGCCAGCTCTGCCACACCAGCACTCCTCCTTCCCCAAGAACCCCCAACCAGGACTGGACTTAGATCTTCAGCAGCCTCTTCACTCCTGCTCTGATCAGCCACTTAATTCCTCCCACCAGGTGGGCCTGGGGCCAGAAGCAACTGCAGCTGTAGTTCTGTAGCTGCCCCACCTCCACTGCCCCCAGGGTGGTGGCTGAACTGCAAACTCTATCCCCATCCCCAGCAGCTTTTCCCACTAACCTACTCTGTTGTCTTTGGTGTTTGTGGGTTGAGAAGTCTGGTAACTGCCGCAGCTCACTGATTCAGGGTGCTAGGGCATGCTCCGCCCAGCTCCTGGTCTGGTTGTTCCACGCTGCCCATGCTGGGCTCTGCTCCGCTCAGCTCTGCTCCCCTCCACTCCCAGCTCCATGCGAGATAGACCTTACCCAGATACTATCCAGGCTGTCCTGGGCTAGAGCCCTGCTTCCCTCTGCTCTTTTGTGGGTTCTGCAGTTCTGGAATTGGTTCAGAGCCATTTTTATAGGTTTTTGGAGGGACTTGGAGGGGAGCTCAAGCTAGTCCCCACTTTCCAGCTGCCATCTTGGCTCTACTCCTCAGTAGCCTTTTTTCAAAAGAGGAAATGTTGACTAATGGTTTGAGATAATCGTTTTCCTTTCCCTCATATCTATCATGTGGAATTTACTAATAGGAGTTCCTGGATCCATAAGGGAGCAGAGCACACTCCCTACAGACATCGATAGAGAAGGAGAGACAATCATATATTGTTAGCAGAGGAGAAGAGAGCCGACTTTGAACTCAACAGAGGAGCAGACCCAGAGAGTCCCACTGAGGGACCCACTTAACAGAGATGCTGCCCTCAAGGGGAAACTTTGAGAAGACCCCATAAGGAGAGAGAATTTTGGAGCAGTTCAATAGTAGGAGCTGTGAATTGTCCTTGCCACATGCACCTCTCTAACGTAGTTCTTGAGGTGTGTGCCCAATCTTCCCATGGATGTCTTTGTGGAAGAGAGCAACATTTTGCCTCTACTGTTCTTGCTATGCAATTTGAGTAAATGGTCTATGAATGTATCTGCCAATTGTCATGGAAAACATGCAGATAGGGGCTCATGAGCTATGGTGTCAGGAGGGCAGCCCCACAAGGTTACCTCTAGGATGCGAAGGGGAAGCTTCCATCTAGAATGCTTTCACACTATTAGTGTGAAAGCAAATTCAGGAGAGTTTCCTAAAGGGAGTGCTGTAGTCTATATTTCATTCACTTAGAGGTACACTGTACAATGTTCAAAGTAAATCTGACTTCCACAATTCTTTTTAGAATAGTGCAGCAAAGGGATACAAACACACACACAAATATACATGCAAATAAATATACATATAGATGTGTGTACACACACATACATATAAATGTATATACACAAATATATGCAAATACATATACATATAGATGTATGTGTACACATATACATATAAATATGTATATACAAATATATGTGTAAACATATACACATATACACATAGATGTGTGTATACACACACACACATACACACACACACACACACACAAGCAGCCAGCCTACTTGGATCAGCATATGCGCCTGACTTAATTAATGACTAAACAAAACAATTGGCAAGAGGGAACTAATTACCATATTTATTTGCCTTTCACACTACATGTGTTTCCCATCAGTCTGAATATGGTATTTCTGACTAGCCTGGAAGCTATAAATAAGTTTACAAATATAAGCTTATTTTAAATAGACCATCCAGAAAAAAAATCTCCTGGTTGGAGATGATCCAAGTGTTTGCAAACATTGTTAAGTACCATGTAATGCTATGGCAAAATTATGTTTTTCAGAAATCGGAGAGGAAGTTAATGTATTTCATCAACTACCATAGTTGGCAAAAAAATTTAAAAATCTGTGGTGATAAAGAAATACATATACTGGAGTTTCCCGCGTGATTATCAGCCAGTCACAAAGGCTGCTAGAGCCAAATACAATAAAGTTGTTTATGTAATCACAGCTGTCCAGGGTCTCTTTCATCTACTAAAAGAAGAAAAAGATTTTGAAAGGAATTATCAGCTCACAGGACACAAGGTTTAGGGTTGGAGAGGACCACAGAGGCCATCTAGTCCTGTCTCCACATTTTATAGATTGGGAAACTAAAGCCCAAAGATGCTAGTTAAGTGACATTCCCAAGTTCATGCCAAAATCGAGTCAATGTCAGAGGCAATAAAGCTTATTCATCCTGCCACATGGATTGGGTTGGTTTAAAAAGAAGAAAACCTCTCCACGTTATTAGCCTATGTTGGACTTAGTTTAACTTTAAGAGATTAAAATTGAAATGGAATAAACTTGACTTTCAACAATCAAATATTTATTCATTCTCTCCCGAAGACCAAATCCAGTGTCTCATCATGGTGTGGAACTAAGCCAGAGTAGAACCAGCTATGCCAAGCCCCACCTACCAAGAAAGAAGGATTTTCCGTATGGCCTAATGCCTGCACAAGTTTGGGATCTGAAGAACAGACCCCCTAAGTTGGGAGAAGGTTACCAAAGGATGAATCTTTTTGGTCATAAAGACTTACAAAAAATATTAACTAGAAAGTGTGGGATTCTTTCTGTTAAAGAGAGCACGGAAGCAGAGATCTTCCTAAATATTTGTTGAGCACTGCTCTGATCTAGGTTTCTGATAGGCGGCCTTTTATAAAGAGGAAAAGTGAGACATTAAAGGGTCTGATCTCTCAACACCAGACTTCCTATGGATCATTTCATATTTTCCACCCTCTGCTTTGATGGGTGCCTCTGGTTAATGTCCTTTTTTCAGATTTTTTTAAAATTTCATTTTCACTTTGTTTCTCCCAAGACTAGGTGGTCTCTCCCCCTTCTCCTTCTGGCATATGGCTTGTTCACCTGCATGGAGATGAGCCCTGCCTTCCTCCTTCCCTTTTCAGGCATGACTAGGGATATAGAAAACCTTTCGCTTGTTCTTTCCCAGTGGCTGGATGTGACATCACCATACAACACACTATACACTACACACTAGAAGAAACCTAAAGAAATAAAACACCCACGTCCTGCCTCAGGGAGCTACACTTTATAGTTCATTTTAACAAGTGTTTTTTTGAATGCTGACTTTGTGTAGCTAGGCTGTGCTATGTTGTATGGCAAAATAGAGAATGCAGAGCCTCAGCTGTTGAGAAATTTTGAGTTGTATATTTTGGAGATAAGATAGAAACCAATGAAAAATTAAAGGACAACACAGGGCAAATAGAATTAAGCACCAAGATGTTTGGTACAAGCCAGTAAAGGACCAGAAAGGTTAAGAAGGGAATGACTAATTTTGGGAGAGGTAATGAAGGCACAGATTATTGGATCACTTTTGATGAGGAGTCTTTAAAAAATGTTTATGCCATGGTTCAGTTTTCTACCAGACAGATGACTCAACAACATCATCATCATTATTAGTGTTATTTTTAAGTGGTTCATTTATTATTATTATTATTATTATTTAGTGTTTTTTGTTTGTTTTTAATTTTAAAGGATTCCCGGGAGTTGGGATCCTTAAAATCCCCATAGAATACAACATGGCAATTGAAAGCATTTTTGTTGTTTCTGTTAAG
Organism: Phalanger gymnotis; assembly: GCA_028646595.1. Lineage (NCBI taxonomy): Eukaryota > Metazoa > Chordata > Mammalia > Diprotodontia > Phalangeridae > Phalanger > Phalanger gymnotis. The sequence goes on from CM053622.1 coordinate 331,299,759, forward strand.
TCATTTTTCAGTCATGTCTGACTCTCTGTGACCTCATTTTGGGTTTTCTTGGCAAAGATCCTGGAGTGATCTGCCATTTCCTGCTATCACATAATAATAATAGCTAACACTGATATCACACTAACTATCTGTCAGGCACAGTGCTAAATACTTTACAAATATCATCTCATGTAATCCTTACAATAACCTTGGGAAGTAGGTACCTTTATTATCGCCATATTACAGATGGGGAAACTGGGGAAAACAATGGTTAAGGGACGCACTCAGGGTCACACAGCTAAGCGTCTGAGGTGTCAGGCCTTCCTGGCCCATTGCACCACCTACCTGCTCAGCACATCTGTAAAAGCAACTTCCTGATTGCCTTCTGAGCACAAGATCAAGACCACGACCATGGTAATATGAAACTACTAAATTGACCTAGTCAAAAATACCATCCAGCCCTCAGTATCAGGCTAGGAGACCAAAGAGGCCCCACATTGGCTTGGAAGAGGACTTGGAAGAATATTGTCTGGCTTGGTACTTTTAGGACAGCATCAAACCTTATGAGTAGATGGGGGAAGAAGCCTGCTGCTTGTTGAGATCTAATAAAGACTAGAAAATCTCTCTCCTTCTACCTCCCAAATAGAGCTGTACATGGAAAGGGACCTTAGATGACATCAAGGCCAATACTCTCACTTTATTCATGAAGAAACTGAGGCTCAGAAAACCTTATTGGATTGACCCATGGTCTCACAGCTTGTTGTTGTTGTTTTTCAGTTGTTCAGTCATGTCAGACTCTTTGTGCCCCAATAGACTATAGTATGCCAGGCCCTTCTATCCTCCATTATCTCTCAAAGTCTGTCCAAGTTCAAGTTCATTATTTCCGTGACACTATCTCTCCATCTCATCCTTTGCTGTCTTCTTTTCCTTTTGCCTTCAATATTTTTGCCTTCCTTTTGCTTTTGGCTTTCAATCTTTTCCAGTGAGTTCCATCTTCTCATTATGTGGCCAAAGTATTGAAGTTTCAGCTTCAGTATTTGACCTTCCAATGAAGAACCTAAACTAATCTAAGTATTGACTGATCTCCTTGCTGTCCAAGGGACTCTCAAAAGTTTTCTCCAGAACTACAGTTTGAAAGTATAGATTCTGTGGTGCTCAGCCTTTCTTATAGCCCAGCTCTCATGGTCATGCACTGGCATATATTGCTAGTGGAAAAACCATAACTTTGACTATACAGACCTTTTTTTTAACTCCCGCAGGTAGTAAGTAAAAAACAAGAGAATTCAAAATAGGTCCTTTCCACATTCCAACGTAATAATGATGATGATGGTAATTAATAAGTATTATTATTTTAGGTCTACAAATAGATTTATATTTGTTATCTCATTTTGTCCTCACAACAACCCTAAAAGGTAGGTTTCCGTTATCATGCCCACTTTGTAGATGATGAAACTGAGACACAGAGAGGGGTAGGCAATTTGGCTAGGGTCACCCTGCTAGTGTCTGAGGCAGGAGTAGAACTCAGGTCTTGTTGACTCCAAAGCCGCTATCCTATGTACTGTACCACCTAGCTACCTTATTAATCATGATGAAATAGGATTTAGGCAAGTGAGAGAAAGGTGGTTCATGATGAGAGATTCTCAGGGCTGGCTCTTCCCCAGGCTCCATTGTAGGAATATCTTGTGGCTCTTTCTCCCATTTGCAGATCTCACAAGCCTCCCAAAACATAAACAGGAGGGAGCCTCATTTCCAGACCCTAAGGTGACCCAAGCAAGCCTAGAAAGTCATGGACTTGTAGGCTAGACAAGTGGGTGCGAAGACACCTTCCTCCTCTCCCCCTACCTGTCCTCAAAGAGTTGTCATTCTACCTTGTGGCCAGAAAGAAGGGAAAAGCAATTGATTTCCTCTATTGGAGATTTTGGTATACATACTTAGTTTTAGTTCAGCAGCCAATTAAAAGACTTTTTTTCACCACACAATCAGTGGAAAGGAAACAGTCACAGTATACCGTGTATTCGTGTTCTGAATTGGAATTAGGATCTCTTCATTATATGTAGGCACTCCCAGAAAGCAGGCTTATCATACCCATTCCTTCTCCCTGTCCAGTAGTCAAAGGACATTATGCATGCACTAAGAATTGGGCCCCTACTGGTTAGTCTCCCATTACTTGTGTAACAACCTATATGTCCAACATTAGGAGAATGTTGAAATGAGGTACTTTAATGGAACAGAATACAACAAATACCAGCAGATATGAGGACTATGACTAAATCTGGAAAAATCTTTACAAAAAAGTCCCAACTAAAATCCCGTCTTCTACAGGAATCCTACCCTAACCCCTTAATCCCAATATTTTCCCCTTTTTTCCTGCTTATCCTGTATATAGCTTGCCTTGTTTATATGTGCATGTTGTCTCCCTCATTAGACTGTAAACTCCTTGAGGGCAGGAAGTATCTTTTGCCTTTTTTTGTATTCCCAGTGCTTAACACAGTGCTAGCACATAGTAGGCACCAAATAGATGTCTATTGAATGGAATTGAATAAATGCAAAGTGAAAAAGAGAACCAGAAGAATATATTTATGCATTAATATGAACCATCAAAATGGAAAAGTGAATGAAGTGGATTATACAAATAAAAACCAAAAACCTGAAGAAGGCTTGGAGATTGTATCTGAAGAATAAGTCTTATGACTGTTAAATGGTGAAATTAGTTCATTTAAAAGTAAATCATTCTCAAGTAGTTTTAATTGGGTATGTTAATACACAATGTTAAGATTTTTTATGCTACATTTAATTTTTTTTGAAACATTGAAAATCTATGAAGAAAAATATTAGGCATTCTGGGGGACATAAATGAAATAGAATCGTGGTTCTTGCTTTTAAGCTTTTAAGTCTAGTGTATGAGAAAGAACATGTACATAAAGTAACTATTGAGCAACATATCAATGAATAAAAGAACTGAGTAGAAATTAAAGTTTTATATGTGTAGGGGGAAAAGTGAATGAGATATATTGGCATCCGTGGAAAGTGGAGATTACAATTGGAGAGGTATTTGTGGTCATCTTTCGTATATAAATAGGTGAAATCATGAGAGTGGACTAGATGATTACAAGAATGGTGTGTGTATATTATAACCAGCCTGTGGAAAATCTGCTTATTTAAAGATAGGTGCTGAGTTCCATGGATTGTTTAGGGACATTTTAAACCAACTGGGAGGGCTTATGAGAATGCAGATGTCAGATTGTTTATTCTATTTAGTTCATCAGAGCTGATGGCCATGATTTTGAATGACTTTGAATGGTTTTTCAGACTTGGTCCAGAGCCATCTGGCCAACTGTGAAGAGACACAGCTATTTACAGAGAGAAATGTTAGGAGGACTAGAATAGGGTCTTGGGAAAAGTTCAGAGGGAGAGAGAGAGAGAAAGACAGACAGACAGACAGACAGACAGACAGACAGACAGACAGAAAACGGAGGGGTCACCAGGAATGCTGAAGGATTGAGTAGTCCATGCCCAACCAAGACAAAATAAAGATGATTTGAAAGAGAATCTCATAGTATCTCAGACTTGATCCCTTCTTCAGATGGACCTGAGGAGATAGACATATGTCAGATGACAAACATTCAGTTTTATAAAGGCTCTATGATTTAATTGAAATAATGAACTCCTAGGAAGAAAACTCCCTCTACCAATGCATTTGCCGTCAGTTCTTCCACTTAGTAGTCTTAAAGAGTTTACTAGGGTTCTGAAGGGTTAAAAGATTGAGTGACTTTCTGGGGTCACATGGCCAGTATGTCAGAAGCCAACCCCAAATCCAAGTCTACTTTTTCTTCTCTTCTACTCTATCTTCCTTTTGGTTGATGTAAGAAAAATTATATTCTGCACATTTTTCTTCACTATGAAGATTCTTAGTGCAGACCTTCTCACCCACATGCTGTTCCTAACATGAACAATGCAGCCTAGATAGCAGCTGAGCACATAATAAAGATTTCAAGAACCATCTTTCTACATCACTTTGTTAAATTCTGGGCTCTGGGTCAAAGGGCTTTATAGTCTAGAGAACCCTGTTCTTCCATTTCCCCATCACTCTTTACACCCTTAACTTTACACCTTATACATGCAGCACCCACTGGGTACTCAATACATTTTTGTTAAATATTTGAATGAATGATATATGCCAAGCGTTATCAAGAAAAGGTTGTGTTAGTTATTATAGTAATTTAAGAAGGTAGGGAAGTAGGTGGGATATTTGAGAATAATTTTCACTCATTAGTTAAAATAATAGAAAACCAGCACCATGGGAAAATAAAAGTTGTAAATAATCTAAAGAATACTATGAAGACCCATAGTGGGTATAAGCAGGCTATATAATCTGTTAGTAGGGATGTACATGAATACCAACCTCTCCCCCACTTCCCACCTAGATATTATAAGAAGCAGAGGAGGGACCTCTAGAACCTTAGGTGGAACTTCTATGGAGGTGTTATGTAAAGATATGTTAAATAATCATTCAGAAAAACAGGCTTAAGAAATACACAATAGAGTAGCTGCAATCTGCATTGATGGAGGGACTACCTACACTCATGAAATCACATGCCTAACCAAGTCGCAAAGTAAGTAATTAAAAGGGAAGATGTCAGTCCTCTGGAAAATGCATTTTGGTAGAACTGTTCATTCTCTGAAGTTGCTGGATATTATGCTTTGGTGGGAGTCAGTTGAGGTCCCTGGTCTAAGAATTTGGCAGTTCCCTTTTTTTCTTGGCAAATTACTTTACTAACCACATTTGTTATCTACTTTAACCTTTAAAAAAGAACCTAAGCAGTATTCACATGTAAGCAGGTAATTGCTACCATGCAAGATATTTGAGACCCATCACCATCCTTGTATGTCAGGCCAAAAAAAAGGCATTTCTTCCTTGGGGGCTTCTAGGTCAAATGAGCTGTATACATGGTATAAAGAGAGATGATTCAAAAATGAGAAAGAAAGTCAAATGATCACAGCAGATATCTCAAACTCATCTTGAATGCTTTTCTTAAATTTATATTAATCTATTTGAAGTACATCCTAGATCTAAAATCTTTGCTTTTATTCATAAGGGTTTTATGCATTTGCCAGTGACTCTGTCCTCTTTGTTGTTCCTCAAATATCCATCTGTAGACTTCGCATTTTTCCTAGCTGTTCCTCATGCTTGGAATTCTCTCCCACCTCTCTCCATCTCCTGGGTCCTAGGTTCCCTGGTTTCCTTCAAGTCCTGATTAAAATCCAACTTTCTCCAAAAAAGCCTTTCCTAGCTCCCTATAAAGCTTATACCTTTTCTCTGAGATTATCTCCAATTTATCCTAGATATATTTCACATGTACACAATTGTTTGTGTATTGTCTCTACCACTAGACCATGAGCTGCTTAAGGCAGGACTATTTTTGCTTTTCCTTGTATCCCCAGAACTTATCACAGTGCCTGGCAGGTAGTAGGCATTTAACAAATGCTTGTTGACTTGACTTAAGAAACAGAGAGGTTGATCAGTTGAATATATTAGGTACACTACATATAGAAGCAAATGGACACAGTAGTTTATTATTTGAAAAACACAAAGTCCCCAGCTACTGGGGTAAGAACTCGATTCTGGGGGGAAAAAAATCCTGAAAAGCAGTCTGGCAAAAACTAGATAAAGATCTCAATGTCTTATATTATGTGCCGAGATGAGTTGTAAATGGATATGAGTCAGACATAAAGTGACATCATAAATAAATTAGAGCAATGAGGAAGAAATTACCTTTCATATCTATGGATAGGGGAACAATCATGACCAAACAAGAGATTGAGAAAATCATGGAAGACAAAATGGAAAATTTTGAATACACAAAATTAAAAGGTTTTTGCACAAACAAAAACAATCCAGCTAAAATTAGAAGGGAAGCAGGTAACTGGGGAAGGTGGGATTTGCAGCAAGTTTGTCTAATTAGAGTCTCATTTCATATCTCTATGTGTATGTGTGTGTATATATATATATATGCATATGTACATGCATATGTATATATGAAGAATTGATTCAAATAAAATCCATTCCCCAATTGAAAAATGCGCAAATGATAAGAAAAGGCAGTTTTCTAAGGAAGAAATCCAAACTATCACTAGCCATATAAAAATACTTCAAATGACTAACAATTAGAAAATGCAAATTAAAGCCACTCTGACATCCTACCTGGCACCTATTAGATTGGCAAGGATGACAAAGAAGGAAAGTGATAAATGTTGGAGGGGCTGTGGGAAAATAAGCATACTAACACACCATTATTAGAACTGTGAATTGGTTCAGCCATTCTGGAAAGCAATTTGGAATTGTGGCCCAAATTTTACTAAACTGAAAGTACTGTTTGACCAAGCAATACCACTTACAAGTCCTATACTCCAAAGAAATAAAATATTTACAGCAACTCTTTATATAGAGGCAAAGAACTGGAAGCTAATGGAATGCCATCAACTAGGGAATGGTTGAACAAACAAATATGTGAATGAAATAGAATGCTGTTACACAGCTACAAATGATGAAAGCAATAGTTTAAGAGAAACCTGCTAAGACTTGAATGAACCAATGCAGAGTGAAGTGTGTAGAATCGAATCAGGAGAACAATTTATACAATAACAACATTATATAAACAACTTCAAAAGACTTAAGAACACAGATCATTACCACAGTAACTAACCACAATTCCAGAGAACCTATTATAAACAATATAACCTATCTCCTGACAGAAAGGTGATAGATTCAGGGTGCATAATACAACATATATTTTTGGACATGGCCAACACAATCTTTTATTTCACTTGACTAAGAATATGTGTTACAAGGGTTTTGTTCTTATTTTGCTTTTCCCCAGCTGGGGAGGGGAGCACTCTTGGAGGAGAGAAATAGATTTTTATTCATTGAAAATATAAAATTAAATAAAGAATACAATTTTCCTTCAAGATCTCCTCAATGCTCTAAGAGGAATTTTATACTAGTTAATATATAATAATAATTAATTTCATTAAAAAACAAAAAAACAGAGATGGCATGAATGCAGTTCTGATCAACCCCCATTGATCACATCCAGCAATGAGAACTTATCACTGTGCAACACTGTGTGTGTTGTTTCTCTTTAACAATAATTTTCAGGAAGCCCTCTATTCCATATTATGGAATTGCCTAATAAGTGAGATGCCAAGAGTTCTATCATACCTCTATTACTGACCCTTGACTGCCACATAAAGAGTGATCTCAAATTCAAATAGAAAAAAAGTATCCATACATAAGGATTCCTTTAGGCTACATATTAATTTAGCTTTGAAATGTGATTGTTATCTATGTTTTATTATATTTTTGTTTATTTTGTTAAATATTTCCCAGTTATTTTTAATCTACTTGGGTGAGTAGTGTTTGACACCTCTGACTTACTTTATCTCTAATTTACATTTCTCTCTTTGCCAACACAGACAACAATCTAACCAGTCAACCTTGTTTGGTCAAAGGGGATTCCCTAGTTGGTCAGGATGCTAGTGTGATGATAATGGTGCCAAAGGAAAGCTCAATCTCAAGCTAAAGAAGTCTGTTTTAAGCATCAACTATGTGCTGGGCACTGGAATAAATGCTAGGGTTAGCAAAAAAGCAAAAGACAGCCCCCGCCCTCAATGAGTTTAAATTCTAAGGGGAGAAAAAGATGTAAACAAATATATACAAAACAAACAATTTGTGGAATAAAAAGGAAATAATTAACAGAGGGAAGGTGCAAGAATTAGTTAGGAACATACAAGTTCAAATCTGGCCTCAGACATTTAGAAGCTATGTGACCTTGGGCAACTCACTTAACCTCTGTCTGCTTCAGTTTCCTCATCTGTAAAATGGATAGAGTAATGGCACCTACCTCCGAGTTATCATGAGGATAATATTTGTAAAGCATTTTCCAAACTTTAAAGTGCCTGCTATTATCATTATTCTTATTATTCTCATGAAGGAGACAGTATACACAAATAGAAGCATATACAAAACATATACAGAATAGATCCAAGGCAACCTAAGGTGATGGGGCAACTAGGTGGTGCAGTGGATAGAATGCTGGGCCCTGAGTCAATAAGATCCAAGCTCAAATCCAGCCTCAGATACTACTCAGACAGTGCTACCAAGTACTACTTACTTACTACTTGGGTGTAATATCAATTAAGTTGGGACATTTTTACTGTTTTAGAATGATAAATTAATTAAGTCTTTTTGATTGAGTCTAGCTAGGTGCTAAACCCGAGGCCCAAACCCCTGATTACAAGGTGCTAAGTTGACATTGCCATGAAGCCCCCAGGGCCCAAAGGGGAATTGCTAAGATCAGAACAAATAGTTTGAACCTAAGTTCTGGTCGCTCAGATGAGTTTGAAGGAGTGTTGATGTAGAGACTCTGGGCAGCTGTAGTTAAGAGCCCTCCAGTTTGTGAACCCAAATGTTGATGCCTTCTTGGTAACTATGAATTGTATTTGGTCTGTTTATAATATATGTTTGTAATTTGTTTGTATTTGCTCTGAAGTTCAGGGTGCTGGCTTTTTCCCCTGAACTAAGTGAATGATATCTGTATGTTGGATTGAAATAAGATTGTTAACCTCTTAACATTACTTTCCTTAGTAAAGTAGATTAAATGAACCTGTGCTGGCAGCATTCTTGTTGGGCTTGTGTTGGTCTTTCGCTCCCACAACAGCTGCTAGCCAAACTGTTGCAACACTGGGCAAGTCACTTAACTTCTGTTTGCCTTAATCTACTGGAGAAGGAAATGGAAAACCACTCCAGTATCTTTACCAAGAAAACCCATGGATGGTATGGTCCATGGCATCATGAAGAGCTGGACACAACTGATCAACACAACAACCTGAGGGATGATATGTAGTTTCGAAATCCATCTTTATTCACTAGAATCTCAATTCATTAATATTTATTTAGACTGTGCCTTTTCTCTGAATATATCTCAGATACTGGGTAAATATCTTCAAAAATGAAATGCAAACTTAATGACAAACACAAAAGGGTCCTGGAAGGGCAAACACTGCGAGAAGAAATGAAAGGAAAGAGAAAGGAATGAAATAAGGATGGAGGAAGGAAGGAAGGAAGGAAGGAAGGAAGGAAGGAAGGAAGGAAGGAAGGAAGGAAGGAAGGAAGGAAGGAAAAAAGGAAGGAAGGAAAAAAGGAAGGAAGGAAAAAAGGAAGGAAGGAAGGAAGGAAGGAAGGAAGGAAGGAAGGAAGGAAGGAAGGAAGGAAGGAAGGAAGGAAGGAAAGAAGGAAGGAAAGAAGGAAGGAAGGAAGGAAGGAAGGAAGGAAGGAAGGAAGGAAGGAAGGAAGGAAGGAAGGAAGGAAGGAAGGAAGGAAGGAAGGAAGCCAAAAGAAAACAAAACTATCACTTTTTTGCAGATGTTCTTCTTTTTTACTTAAAGAATCCTAGAAAGGCAACAAAAAACTAGTTGAAACAGTTAACAATTTCAGCAAAATTGTGGGATATAAAATAAACCCACATGAATCATTAGAATTTCTGTATATTATCAACAAAATACAGCAGGAAGAGATAAGTAGAGAAATTCCATTTGAAACAACTACAGACAATACAAAATAGTAATGAGTCTTCCTGCCAAGACACACACGAGAACCATATGAATACAATTAGCAAGTCAGACCTAAATAATTGGAAAAATATTAATTGCTCATGGGTAGGCCAAGACAATAAAATGTCAATAAAAATAACAATAAAGTACCAAACCAAACTACCAAAGCTTATTTATTTATTCCGTGCCAAACAAATCAAACTACCAAAGGACTATTTTATAGAACTAGAAAAACAGTTAAGTTTCATCCAGAATATCAATGAAAAGAATGAGAAGCAGTACTTGATTTCAAGCTACACTACAAAGCAACATTTTTTTAAAATTTAGTAACATGAGAAATAAAGATTTTCATCAGTGGACTAAATTAGTACATAATATATAGGAGCAAATGATCACAATAGCCTACATTTTAATAAACTCCAAGGTCCCAGGTATTAGTGAAAGAACTCCATATTTGACAAAAAATATTGGGAAAACTGAAAAGCAGTCTCACAGAAATGAGACATAGACCAATATCTCACACTGTATATAATAAGTTCAAAATGGGTACATTTACATTTAGACATAAATGGTAGCATTAAAAGCAATTTAGAAGAAGTTACCTGTCATATCTATGGATTGGGGAAAAGTCTATGATGAAACAAGAAATAGAGACATTCAGAGGTAAAAATAGACAATTTTAATCACATAAAATTAAAATTTTTCTTCACAAACAAAACTAATATGGCTAAAATTAGAAGAAAAGCAGGAAATTGGGGAAAATCTTTGCCAAGTTCTTCCAATAAAAGTCTGATTTCTAAGCTACATAGGGAAGTCATTAAAATTTATAAGAATAAGAGCCATCCCCCCAATGATAAATGATCACAGGATATGAATATGCAGTTTTTAGAGGAAGAAATTAAATCTATCAATAGCATATGAAAAATTATTTAAATCACTAATAATTCAAGAAATGCACATTAAAATCTCTCTGAGTTACCACCACACACATACCTCTGATTGGTTAAGTTGCAAGAAAGGGAAATGATAGATGCTGGGGGTGCTGTGGGAAAACAGATTCTTTAATATACTGTTGGTGGAGTTGTGAATAGGTTCAACCATTATGAAAAGTAACTTACAACTATGCCCAAAAAGCTTTTCAACTATCCATATCCTTTGACCCACTGATACCGCTACTAGGTCTATATCTCCCTTTCTTTTCCTTTTCTTTCCTTTCCTCTCCTCTCCTCTCCTTCCTTCCTTCCTTTCTTATACACATGGCTAATATGATCATTTATTTTGCATGATTACACATATTTATATTGGGCTTTGGTTTTCCTGCCTTCTCAATGACTGAAGGAGGAAGAAAATTTGGAACTGAAAATAAAACTGGATTGAATTTGAAAAAAATATCAATACTAGTATAATATAGTGGGAAAAAACACTGACTCTAAAGTCAGAAGATCTTGGTTCACATTTTCCTTCTGACACTACCAGAAGTATTCTTAGCTTTGGAGACTGCATTGAATCATCTGTGAACAAAAAAAAAAATCATACACCAACACTCCCTCTACTTTGGTCTTGGCTTGTAACTTTTTCAGATTGAAGAATTTACCTTCGGTGCAGTGGTTGACCTTGATGCCGTGTTTGTCCTAATTGAAGGCATTTGACAACATGTTAAAAATCATTATGTTAAAAAGCATGGGAGCTAGCACACAGCCTTGTTTTACTCCATTGGTGACTGGGAAAGCACAAGAGCATCATCTATTATCCAGAACGTGGGCAGGCATGCATTGTGAAACTGATATATAATACTGATGATGAACCTCTCCCAGCAACCAAATTTTGACATAATTTTCCATAAGCCTTCACGATTAACTGTATCAAAGGCCTCAGTCAGATCTACAAACATTGTGTACAAGTCGTATCTTCAAAAATGAAATGCAAATTTAATGACAAACACAAAAGGGTCCTGAGAGGGCAAACACTGGGAGAAGAAATGAAAGGAAAGAGAAAGGAATGAAATAAGGATGGAGGTAGGAAGGACAGAAGGAAGGAAGAAAGGAAAGAAGGAAGGAAGGAAAGGAGGGAAGAATGAAAGAAGGAAGGAAGGAAGGGAAGAAGGAAGGAACAGAGGGAGGAAGAAAGGACAGAAGGAAGGAAGGAAGGAAGGAAGGAAGGAAGGAAGGAAGGAAGGAAGGAAGGAAGGAAGGAAGGAAGGAAGGAAGGAAAGAAGGAAGAGAGGGAGGGAGGGAGGGAGAGGGAGGGAGGAAAGGAGGGAGAGAGAAAAGAAGAATGGTTCTTTCTTCTGAAATGCACAGACCTCTGTTTTGCTGTTGGTATTTCTCCTGGAGTTGTCAGGCAGCAAACACCATATTGACCATTCCTTAGCCCTTTCTCAAGCCACAGTGACTCTCAAGTAGATGACCATCTTCCAGGTGAAGGATCAGCCTATTAAGGATGATTTTTTTTTTATTCAGAGATGATTGTGCACTCAATGCAGCCTCTGAAGCTGAGATGCAGCAAAGTAAGGATTATTTCGCTTTGCTTGTGCTAATTTTTCCCTAACAATTAACACCAAGAAAACAGAAGTACTCCATCAGCCAGCACAAGACCCATATGTGGAACCATTGGTTACAAGAAATGGAGAAGTTTTGAGTGCATACGTTCACTTACCTTGGAAATAAACTTTCTAGGGATGTATACTTTGATAATGAGGTTGATGCACACATTGCCAGAGCTAGCTCAGTGTTTGGGAGGCTCTGAAGGAAATTGTGGAAGAAAAGAGGTATTAGACTGACTACCAAAGTGAAGGTCTACAGAGCTGTTGTGCTGCCCTTGTTATTGTATGTCTGTGATACCTGGACAGTATACCAAACACCATGCCAAGAAACTGAATTGCTTCATTTGAATTGCCTTAGGAAGATTCTGAAGATCACCTGGCAGAATGAGGTGCAAGACAATGAGGTCCTTTCTCAAATTAAACTGCCAAGCATTCAAATTCTACTGCAGAGAGTACAACTATGATGGGCTGGCCATGTTGTTCCAATGCCACATGCACACTTGCCTAAAAGAGTATTTTATGAAGAACTCACACAGGGCAAGTACTCACATGGTGGTCAGAAGGAGCAATACAAGGACACTCTCAAGGTTGCTCTTAAGACCTTTAGAATTGATTGTGTGACATGGGAGACACTGGCATAGGACCACCCAGCATGGCATGCCCTCATCAGCGAAGGTGCTGTGTTCTAAGAGCAAAGCAGTATTGAAATAGTTCAAAAGAAATGCAAGATGTGCAGATTTAGAGGATCCACCCCAAAGGTTCACATGGACTATTTGTGCCTGACCTGTGGTAGAGCATTCTAAGCTCATATTGGTCTGATCAGCTATAGTTAGTTGCATTGTAACTTGATTCTCACATAGCGATGTCATTTTGGTCCTCTTTGATCATGAAGGACAACAGCCAGACCAGGAGTGTTCCAGTAAATGTCTAACAACTGGCTAGAAATAAATAAAAATAAAAAAATAGAAAATAAAATAAAGAAATGTACACTCAAAAATTAATTTTCTTATTATTTTTTCTAATTCAGTAAAATAATTTTTGGTCATTTAATTGGGATGGCATTGAGTATATAAATTAGTCTGGATAAAATTGTCATGTTTATTATATTGGCCCAGCCTACCCATGAACAATGAATTTTTTCTAATTATTTAAATCTGATTTTATTTGCATAAAAGGTTTTTTATAATTCTGTTTATATAGTTCCTGGGTTTATATAGTTCCTAGTTTTGGCAGGTATATATTCCCAGCTATTTTATACACTCTAGGGTTGTTTTAAAATGGGGTATTTTTTTTTTTTTACTATTTCTTCTAGCAGAGTTTTGTTTGTGATAATCTAGGAATCCTGATGCTTTGTGTGGATTTATTTTATATCCTACTACTTTGCTGTAATCATTAATTGGTTCAAGTAACTTTTTAGTTGAATTTTTGGAATTTTCCAAGAATATTATCATATCATCTGTAAAAATAGATAGCTTAGTCACCTCATTCCTTATTCTTATTCCTTCAATTTATTTTTCTTCTTTTATTGCTAGGATTTCCAATATAATATTGCATAATATTGGTGACAGTGAGCATCTTTGTTTCACATCTGATCTTGCTGGGAATGCTCCTAGTTTATCCCCATTATAAGTAATGCTTGCTGATGGTTTTAGATAAATGCTTTTTATAAATTTAAGGAAAAATTCATTTATAACAACACTTTCAAGTGTTGTTAATAGAAATGAGTATTGAACTTTATCAAAAACTTTTTCTGCATCTCTTGACATAACTATATGATTTTTTAAACTTTTATTATTGATGTAATAAATTATGTTAATGGTTTTCCTTACGTTAAAGCATCCCTGCATTCCTGGTACAAATCTCACTTGATCATAATGGATAATCCTATAATATATTGTTATAATCTTTAAACTTTATGTAGGATTTTTGCATCAATATTCATTAATGAAATTGGTCTATAATTTTCTTTTTCTGTTTTTACTTTCCCTGGTTTAGCTATCAGTGTCAAATTTGTTTCCTAAAAGGAGTTCGGTAGAATCCCTCCTTTATCTATTATTCCAAATAATTTATTTAATATTAGAATTAGTTTATCTTTAAATGTTTGACCGAATTCACTTGTAAATCGATTTGGTCCTGGTGCTTTTCTCTTAGGAAATTCATTTATGGCCTGTTCAATTTCTATCTCTAAAATAGGTCTATTATATATTCTATTTCTTCTTCTAAACTAGGCAATTTATATTTTTGTAAATATTCTTCAATCTCACTTAAATTGTTAAGTTTATTGGCACATAGTTGGGCAAAATAACTCCTTATAATTGCTTTAATTTCATCTTCATTAGTAGTATATTCATTTTTTATTTTTAATATTGGGGATTTTTCTTCTCTCTTTTTTTAAATCAAACTAACCAATTGTTTATCTATTTTATTTGTTTTTCCATAAAACCAAAACCTAGTTTTATTTATTCATTCAGTTGGTTTTTTTACTCTCAATTTTGTTAATCTCACCTTCAATTTTTTTTAGGATTTCCAGGATAGTCTTTAATTGGGGATTTTTAAGTTTCCTCTTTTTCTAGTTTTTTTAGTTGCATATCCAATTCATTAATATGCTCTATCTCTATTTTATTTATGCAAGCATTTAAAGATATAAATTTTCCTCCCATCACTGTTTTTGCTGTATCCCATAGGTTTTGAAATATTTTCTCATTATTGTCATTCTCTTTAATGAAATTATTGTTTCTATGATTTTTTTTTCTGTGACCTACTCATTCTTTAAGATTAGGTTGTTTAACCATATTGGTATATGATTGGTATATGATCTTAATCTATGCTTCTTTGGTCCCTTATTAAATATAATTTTATTGCATTATAATCTGAAAAGAATACTTTAAATATTTCTGCTTTTAATTATGAAATTTTTATTTATTAATGTATGGTCATAAAGGTATCATGAATTGCTGAGGAAAACATGCATTCTTTTCTATTTCCATTCATTTTTCTCAAAATATCTACCATATGTAATTTATCTAAAATTCTATTTACTTCTTTAACTTCTTTCTTATTTATTTAGTTCTGAGAGGGAAAGATAAAGTCTCTTACTATTATACTGCTAATATCTATCACCACCCGTAAATCATTTAACTTTCCTTTTAAAAATTTTAAATGCTAGAGTATTTGGTGCATATAGGTTCATTATTGATATTGCTTAATTGTCCATGGTACTTTGGTCAAAATGTAGTTACCCTGTTTATCTCTTTTAATTAAGTCTATTTTAGCCATAATTTTATCTGAGATCATAAATGCTACCTCTGTCTTTTTTGTATTGGCTGAAGCATAATAAATTCCACTCCAACACTTCATTTTAACTCTGTGTTTATCTCTCACTCTTAAATGTGTTTCTTGTAAACAATATACTGTTGAATTCTAATTTTTAATCCATTCTGCTGTCCTTTTCTGTTTTATGGGTGAGTTCATCCCATTCACATTGAAGTTATAATTATCATTTGTAAATTTCCCTCCATCTTATTTTTACTCACTATTTTCCCTCTCAATTTCTCTTTTTACCCTATCCCTGTTACCTCATCTTCTCCTCTTACTCTCTTATTCTTTATTTTATCCACCCTTCTAAAAGCCTACCCTTATCTCCTCACCCCACCCTCCTATTCTTAATCTATATACCTTCTAAAAGTCCCTCTCTCACCCTATCCCAGTTTTCTCATCTCTCTAGTTTAGATGAGTTCTAAACCTCTTCAGATGTAAACATTATTTCCTTTTCAATCCAGATGAGAGTAAGGATCTAGTATTATCAGCCCTCCACCCCCACCTGCTTCCTCTGTACTAATCTTTGCTTTCATGCCCCATTTTTATGAGATACTTTCTCCTTTTAACCTTTTCCTACTGAATTTTATTTTTTAGAATCACCTCGTCATACGTTAGCCTCAACTTTTCTCTCAAACTACCTTAGTAATGATTACAATTTTAAGAATACTATTTCTACTAATAATAACTAATAGTAATAACATTTTCATATAAGTAAACAGTTTAACCTTAAGCAGTGCTTTATAATTAGTCTTTAAAGTTTTCCTTAAATTTCTTTTTTTAGCAGATTTTTTTATTATTATTATCAAGTTTTAATCTTAAATTGTAGATAATGTTGTCCTAGGCCTCAGGTTCTCCTTAATGCTATTTTCTGAATTCTGTCCAGGGGCTCAACTTCAGGGACTCTCCTTCTCTTCCCCCAAGACACAGTCAAGAATATTAAAGGAAATAATGAAAGAAATGTAAAGAAAGGAGGCTTAGCAGGACCAGATCTCAAACTATATTATAAAGCAGTAATTATCAAAAATATCTGGTACTAGCTAAGGTCAATAAAAGGAATAGAGTAGACATAAATTTACAGCAGCAAATAAATGTAATAGATTTGTATTTGACAAGTATAAAGACATAAGATTTGGGGATAAGAATTCATTGTTTGGTTAAAAAAAAAGTATCGGGAAAACTAGACAGCAGTATGGCAGAAACTAGGCATGGACTAATATCTCATACCATTTACCAATATAAGGTCAAAATGGATATATGACCTAGATAAAAAGGGAGATTTTACAAGAAAATTAAAAGAACATAGACCATATTACTTATCAGATTTATGGGTAGGCAAACAGTTTATGAATAAATAAGAGATATGGAGCAAAGTTAGGTATAAAATGGATAATTTTGATTATATTAAATTAAAAAAGCTTTTGTACAAATAAAACAAATGTAACCAAGATCATAAGGAAAACAAAAAATTGGGGCAGGGGAATGCATAAACAATTCATCAGTTAAAGGTCTCATAACAAATATATAAGGAACTTTGTCAAATTTGTAAGAATGTAAGTCATTTCACAATTGATAAATGGTCAATAAATTGATAAATGGGATGTCATTTTACACCTACCAGGTTGGCTAAAATGAAAAAATGGTAAACTGACAATTGTTAGAGAGAATGTGCAACAATTGGGACACTAATTCATTGTTGGTGGAATTGTAGAGCGCAATCTGGAATTGTGCACAAAGAGTTATTAAACTACCTATATGTTTGACCTATTTTTTTTTACCCTATTTGACCCAGAAATACTATTACTTGGTCTATTTTCAAAGATGATTAAGGGAAAAGGAAAAGAATCTATATTTTCTAAAATGTTTATACCCACTCTCTTTGCGGTGGCAAAGAACTAGAAATTGCAGGAAAGCCCGTCAATTGGGAAATGGCTGAACAAGTTGTGGTATATGATTGTGATGAAATACTATTGTATTATAAGAAATGATGAGCTCAATGATTTTAGATAAACATGAAAAAACTTGTACAAAATAATGAAGAGTGAAAACTCATGGCAGAACCAAGAGAATATTGTATACAGTAACAGCAATATTGTTTTAAGAATGTCTTTGAGCAAATCAGTTATTTTGTCTATTATAAATACCCAAATTAACTATTAAAGACATATGAAGAAAGATGCTATCTGCATCCAGAGAAAGAACTGATAAATACAATTAAGAATAGAACAATTTCATATATACATATATGTATTTGTATCTAATGGTAGCCATCTCTAGAGTGGGGAGGGGGCAGAGAAAGGAAGAAAAAAAGGAAAAAAGAAATCTATGTGATTATTGTGTTGTATATTTGAAACAAAAAGGAAGTTGTGCATAATATATTTGAAGTTTCATGTGCAATCACCTTTTTAATCATACTATGTTATGGAAATGTATGTTCAATTGCATAAATTAAAACTTAAATAATTTTTTAAAAATAAAATAAAATCCTTAAAGAAAAAAGAAAAGAAATGTATACTCCATATGCTTTTAAGTTTAGTTTGTATTATTAATATCTTTTCCATTACTTTCTTGAGGCTAGGCAAGCAACAAAATAATAAATAAAGCACAGAATGGTAGCACTTGTGGATTCCAAAGTGAAAATGCTCACACTGAAATTTGAATATTGGAAGAGACCTATGTGACCCTTGGGGAAGAGAAGAGAATACACATTTATTAAGCACCTACTATGTGCCAGACTTTCTGTTATATACTTTATAAATACTATCTCAGTTAATTCTCACAAGAACCCTGTGAGGTAGGTCCTATTAAGAATCTCAGTTTACAATTGTAGAAACTGGGGCTGAGAGGAGTTAAATGAATTGCCCAGGGTCACACAGCTGGTAAGTAACTGAGGACAGATTTGAATTCAGTTCTTCCTGATTCTGCATCCAGTATCCCATCTATTTTACCTTACTACTTCTTACAAGCTTTTCTATAAAACTACATCTATGTAGAAAGCATCAGAACTTGGGAAATTCAATTAACTTGTTAGTCTTTTCCCTTGTCTATAAAATAAGGAGGTTGGAGCAAATAACTTTTGAGATCTTTTCCAGCTGTAGGTCTCTGATCCTATGACTTAAATACATATTGATACCTTTGGAACCCAACAACTTAACTCTTTACATTCATTTAATGAAATTATGAGTTTCTTTTCATACAGTTAAAAGCCTTAAGGAATCCCTTTGGCAGTCTTTTAGCCTTCAGTTGGATTGAAAGGGGGAGTTTGGCTTAATACAAACATTTTCTTTGTGGATAGAGGGTCAGAAGACTTTCATGATCTGCTTGCTCTTAATACTCTAGCTGGGACTTTGTATATACCCCCATCCTTCTAACTGCAGGGACCCAGAGGTTGGAAATTTCTTTTCAAAGAGAACTTTCCTATCCATAGTTTCTCTTTGTTCCTTTTTTTCATAGTCAAAACATAAAATGATGAGAAAAAATTATCTCTAATCTTTTCCTTGATGGCATGAAGTATGCATAATCTCTGAAATGATTTTCTAATCAAATACCTTAACAACCTAATTACAAAACCATTTAATTATCTTTCCTTATTCCTACTTTATCAAAACTCAGCAATGAATTATTTATGAGCCCTGTAGTATTATAAGTTATATTCCTATATAACTCAGACCAATTTGTTTCCTAGAATGACCAGAATATTTTTGACAAGTTTCTAAACCTATTTGGACATGACAGAATAGTTTTTATGTTTTGTGTTTCTAATAAATAATACATTATTGGATTCCTTTTGATAATCCATTCTGTTCTCCTTTTCTTGTTTATTGGGTTTCTTGTTTATCCTACACACATCCAACATTATGATAATTAATTGTGTTTCTTTTCGTCCTATTCTCTTATACTTTTTCCTCTCTTTGTCTCATGGCCCCTCTTTATAAAGAAAAAGAGGATGGTGCTGGAGGAGCACAAATGCTCTAGATTCACCGAAATCTGCTTCTGCTTCTTTTTTCTTTTTCCCTTGCCTAGAGCCTAATAATAAGCTCTTACTCTTTTTTCTTTCTTTTTAAATCTATCTTCCAATCCACCTTGTTTAGTTAGTTTTCTTTAATAATAATCTCTTCCTTAACCTGCCTTCACACTTATTCTCCCTCTTCCTTCACCTTCTTGTATCCTTGTTGAATGAAATGTATTTCTAAACTCCACCGTGTTGGTGTGTTCTTCCTTCCTTTGGACAGGTCAAATGAAAGTGAGGTTCAAGGGCTGTCTACTCTCCCTGCCAGTTTCTTCCTTGTTTAAATATTCTTCAATTCATGTTCCCCAATTATGCAAAAGATTTCCCTCCATCTTTTCACTCCCTTCCCCCCATATATTCCTTTTTCCTTCCCTCAGTTTCCTTTCCTTTCCTTTCCTTTCCTTTCCTTTCCTTTCCTTTCCTTTCCTTTCCTTTCCTTTCCTTTCCTTTCCTTTCTTTTCCTTTCCTTTCCTTTCCTTTCTTTTCCTTTCCTTTCCTTCCTTCCTTCCTTCCTTCCTTTCAAGATCATCAAAATATAACAAAATTACTCTGAGTTTCTTAGTCACTCCCTCTGTGGCCCCTTACGATATTAATGTTCTGAAAGGACACTTGTATCATCTCTCCCTATTAAAATGTAAATACTTAATCCTTGTTGTGTCCCTTCTGACTGCTCACACATGTTTATTCTTTTATGTTTCCCTTGCTTCTTTTGTATTTTAAATTATTCTATTTTTGGAGCTCTATCATTTTTATCAGGTATGCTTCGAAGTTCCCAATTTCATTAAAGGTACATTTCTTCCCTATAGGATTATATTAAATTTGCTGGGTTATTATTCCTGGTTGTAAGTCTATATCTTTTATCTTTTAGAATATCATGCTTCAATCTCTCCATTTCTTTTAAGAGGTGGCTGTGAAATGTTCTGTGATCTTGACTATGGTTACTTTGTACTTGAATTCTTTCTTACTGACTACTTGCAATACTTTTTCTTTGACATGGAAGCTCAAGATTTTGACTATAACATACTTGAGAGTTTTCATTTTGGTATTTCTTTTAGATATGATAAGTAGATTCTTCCTATTTTCTATATATGTATACACACATATGCACATCTACATATACATATAGATATACATATGTGTATACATGTAAACAAAGACCAAGAAAGCAGATATATATAAACATATTCTAACACATTATTTTCTTTTTTTTTAAATCTTTTGATTTTTTTCTTAGTAGTTCTTATTGTCTTCTGGAGTCATTTTTGTTTTGTCCATTTTAAGCTTCAGGAATCCTGTTATCTGAGTAAGATTTCATTCCTTAACACTCTAACTCTCTGAAACTCCCCACTCCCTTAACTCTAAACATGACCCCATTTTGTGTGAACCCCCAGATATGATAACATTTTTTCATTTAGGGAAGGAGTATGACTGGTATGCTCAAACTTAGCCTAGGATAGACTGAAACCAGGGAAGATGGTAAGCAGTTCAAAACTATCAAGTCCCTACACAGTTTAGTCTTTACTAGGCTTGTTCATACTTTTGGCTTTTGTGACTCTCTTAACTCATTCTAGAATTTTTTTAATTTTGGCTTATGTCTTTGGCTTATGTCTTTGGCTCCTAATTTGTTCTGATTGATTTTAACCACTCCTTTCAGCACTTGTGGTTCTGCTCCCTCCCCTGGTTGTGGCACCTGACTTCAGTGCATCACTCTCCCTCAATGCCCCTGCCTCACCTGCTACACTTAGCTCTTGCTTTGCCAATCAATAGGCATAGAATTAACTTCATTAGAAAACAAATTCCAATCATTGAAACTATCTAGTACTAGCTAAGAAATAGAATGGTGGATCAGTGGAATAGATGAGGTACACAAGATGTAGTAGTCAATGGCCATAGCAACCTAGTGTTGGATAAATCCAAATACTCCAGCTTCTGGAATAAAAACTCATTATTTGACAAAAACTGTTGGGAAAACTAGAAAACAATAGGATACAAATTAGATATAGACCAACATTTCACATCATATCAAGATAAGGACAAAATGGGTGTATGATTTAGACATAAAGAGTGACACCATAAGCAAATTAAAAAAGCAACGAATTGTCTATCTGTCAGATCTATGGGGAGGGGAAGAATTCATGACAAAACAAGAGACAGAGAACATTACAAAATGTAAAATAGATCATTTTGATTATATTAAATTTAAATTTTTTTGTTCAAGCAAAACCAATGCAACCAAGATTAGAAGGAAAGCAGAAAGCTGGGAAACAATTTCTACAAATAACTCTGAATGTGTTGGTAAGCAAAACAGGCTTTTAGCACTTAGTTCAACCAAGTTCCCTTGAAGAGTTTGGCCTTTGTTTCCTTGATTAGATTTGGTCCTTGGTGCCTCCTTGCCTCAGGGGAGGGCCTAGTTTACACATGAGTTTGAGTGACATGTTTGGGACATCAGAGGCTTTTGGATCACGTGGGTTCAAGTCGCCTCTTTGTGAGGATTCTAGGTCACGTGGGTGAGTCACATGTGTGACTCACCCTTGACCTTGAAAAAGATATAAAACCAGGGATTGGCTTTCTCTTTTTCAGAGCTCTTTCCCACAGCAGTGGTGGCATGAGTGATTCTAGGCCAGCCCTCATTATGAGCTCCCAGGCTGAACCTAGATGTTGGTAACTATGAATCTGTATTTGGTCTGTCTGTCCATGTTTGTAATTTGTTTGGGGCTCTCCCTCATGGTGGTGCTGATGCAGATACTCCAGGCAGCGGTAGCTAAGAGCCCTCCAGCTTGTAACCCAGATGCTGAGACTTTGTTAAACTCTGGTAACTCTGTATTGGGATTTGAATCAGACAAGGTCTGTCTGTCGATGTTTGTACTTTGCTTATATTTTGCTCTGAAGTTCAGGGTGCTGATCTTTTCCCCTGAGCTAAGTGAACGATATTTGTATGCTGAATTAAAGTACGCTTGTCAACCCTTTAATGTTGCTTTCCTTACTAAAGCAGATCAAAAGAACATGTGCTTTTGCAGCATGTTGGTAGCATTCTTGTTGTTGGGCTTGTGTTGGTCTTTCACTCCCACAACAGCTGCTAGCCAGATTGTTGAAACATTGATAAAGGCCTCATTTCTCAGATATATAGAGAACTGATTCAAAGTTATAAGAATACAAGCCATTTCCCAATTGATAAATGATCAAAAGATATGAACAGGCAGTTTTTAGATGAAGAAATTAAATCTATCTATAGGCATATGAAGAAGTGTTCTAAATCACTTTTGGTTAGAGAAATGTAAGTAAAAACAACTCTGAGATGCCACCTCGCACCTATTAGATTGGCTAATATGACAAAAAAGAAAAGTGACAAATGTTGGAGAGGATGTGGGAAAATTGGGACACTAATGCACTGTGAGTGGAGTTGTAAACTGATCCAACCATTCTGCAGAACAATTAGGAATGATGCCCAAAGGGAACCAGTCTTTGGTCCAGTAATACCACTACTAGGTCTGTATCCCAAAGAGATCATAAAAAATGAAAAAGGACCTACATGTGCAAAAATATTTACAGCAGCCCTTTTTGTGATGGCAAAATATTGGAAGCTGAGGGATGCCCATCAATTGGAGAATGGCCGAATAAGCTGTGGTATATGAATGTAATGAAATACTGTTGTGCAATAGGAAATGATGAACAGGAAGATTTCAGAAAAATCTAGAAAGACATATATGAAGTGATGCAAAGTGAAATGAGCAGAACCAGGAAAACATTGTACACAGTATCAGCAACATTGTGTGATGATCAACTGTGAATGGCTCAGCTCTTCTTAGCAATACAATGATCCAAGATAAGTACAAAGGACTCATGAAGGAAAATGCCACTCACATCAGGATAAAGAACTGATATACTCTGAATGCAGATCAAAGCATATTTTTTCACCTACATTATTCTTTTGGAGTTTTTCCCTTTTGATCTGTTTCTGCTTTCACAACAGCCACTAATGTGGAAAAATGTTTCACATGATAGCACATGTATAACCTATATCAAATTGCCTATCATTTTCAGAAGAGGAGAGGTGAAAGAGGAAGGGAGAAAAGTTTGGAACTCAGGATTTTGTAAAAATGAATGATAAAAATTGTCTGGATATGTAACTGGGAAAAATAAAATACTATTATTAAAATAAAATAAAATACTTTGTGCCAGACACTGTGTTAAGCACTTTACTATTATTATCTCATTTGATACTCAAAACAACCTTGAAAAGTAGGTGGATATTTTGAATACATTAAATTAAAAAGGGTCTGTACAAATAAAACAAAGGTAGCCATGATCAGAAGGAAAGCAGAAAATTGGGGGGAAATTTTTATAGAGAGTTTCCCAGATAAAGGTCTCATATCTCAAATATATTTTAAAAAACTGTTAAATATATAAGAATATGAATCATTCCCCAACTGACAAATAGTCAAAGGAAATGAACAGGCAGTTTTACAATGAAGAAATCAAAGCAATTTATAACCATATAAAAATGCTCTAAATCATTATTGATTAGAGAAATGCAAATTAGAACAACCTTGAGATATCACTTTATACCTATGAGATTATTGGCTATTGTTATTATTGTTATTGTTGTTATTATTATTGACTAAAATGATTGAAGTGGAAAGCAACAAATGTTGGAGAGGATGTGGAAAAATTGGGATACTAATTCACTGTTGAAGGAACTGTGAACTGATCCAACCATTTTGGAGAACAATATAAAATTATGCCCAAAGAATTACTAAACTGCTTATATCCATTGACTCAGCAATGCCCCATTTCCAAAGACGATTAAGGAAAAAGGAAAAGAAAATGAACCCATATGTTCTAAAATATTTATAACAGCTCTCTTTGTAGAGGCAAAGAACATGAAATTGGAGGGATGCCCATCAATTAGAGAATGGCTGAACAAACTTTGGTATATGATCATGATGGAATACTACTGTGCTATAAGAAATGATGAGGTCATTAATTCTAGAAAAACATAGATAGCCCTGCACGAAATAATGAAGAGCAAAATGAGCAGAAGCATGAGGATATTATATACAGTAACAATAATACTGTTTTAAAAACAACTTTGAGATGGAGAAGAGCCAAGATGGAGACTGGAAAGGAGGTACTTGCTTAAGCACCCCCCCAATCCCTCCAAAGACCTGTAAAAAATGGCTCTGAACAAATTATAGAGCTGCAGAACACACAAAATAGCAGAGGGAAACAGATCTCCAGCCCAGAAGAGCCTGGATGGTCACTGGGAAGGTTCTATTGCATGGTGCTGGGATCGTAGTGCAACCCAGCATGGGCCATGCCAGGACAGGCCAGATCAGGCGTCAGCCAGCCAAAACAAGTCTTAGGGCAATGAATCATTGATCTGTCGCAGTTACCAGACTTCTCAACCCACAAACGCCAAAGAGCAGGTCAGTGGGAAACTGCGGGTTCACGTTCAGAGTGGTCTGGCCACCAGCCCTGGGGGTGGTGGAGGTGGTGCAGTGGTGGTAGTGGCAGCAGCAGGAAGCTCCTGAAACTGCTTCCAGAGCTCCAGCACCAGCTGCTTCTGGAGTCCCTGGCTCGCACAGTGGGAGGAATCTAGCAGTGGATCAGAGCGAGAGTGCAAGGAGCCCTTTGTAGGCCCAAAGGCAGGTTCTCTTGCTTTGCCCTGCTTGGATCTGCATTGCAGTCTTGGTTGGTGGTTCTTGGGGGAGGAGGAGCACTACTGTCGAGAAACTGGGCTGACAGCAGAGTAGAAGTAGCTCTGAATACAGCAGTGCTTGGACCCTAAAGCTTGGGACAAAGTACTCTCTAAACTACAAGCAGTCATATCCTGACAAAAAGCTCAAGTAGTTGGCTGGGAACATGAACAGGCAGCAAAAACAAACTCAGACTCAAACTCAAACACTAGATTCATTTTTTGGTGACAAAGAAGATCAAAACATGCAGCCAGGAGAAGACAACAAAGTCAAGGAGCCTACATCAAAAGCCTCCAAGAAAAACAAGAACTGGTCTCAGGCCATGGAAGAGCTCGAAAAGGATTTTGAAAAGCAAGTTAGAGAAGTAGAGGAAAAATTGGGAAGAGAAATGAGAGTGATGCAAGAAAACCATGAAAAACAAGTCAATGACTTGCTAAAGGAGATCCAAAAAATACTGAAGAAAATGACATCTGAAAGAATAGACTAACCCAAATGG
>CM053622.1:331325504-331347948 GCA_028646595.1 Phalanger gymnotis
TATGAGAAATCAAGATATTATAAAACAGAATCAAAGGAATGAAAAAATGGAAGACAATGTCAAATATCTCATTGGAAAAACCACTGGCTTGGAGAATAGATTCAGGAGAGATAATTTTAAAATTATTGGACTACCTGAAAGCCATGATCAAAAAGTGAACCTATACATCATCTTTCAAGAAATTATCAAAGAAAACTGCCCTGATATTCTAGAACCAGAGGGTAAAATAGAAATTGAAAGAATTCACTGATAGCCTCTTGAAAAAGAAAACTCCTAGGAATATTGTCACCAAATTCCAGAGTTTCCAGGTCAAGGAAAAAATACTGCAAGCAGCCAGAAAGAAACAATTTGAATATTGTGGAAACACAATCAGAATAACAACATTAAGGGATCAAAGGGCTTGGAATATGATATTCTAGAAGTCAAAGGAGCTAGGATTAAAAACAAGAATCACCTATCCAGCAAAACTGAGTATAATGCTTCAAGGCAAAATATGAATTTTCAATAAAATAGAGGACTTTCAAGTTTTCTCAATGAAAAGACCAGAGCTGAATAGAAAATTAGACTTTCAAATACAAGAATCAAGAGAAGCACAAAAAGGTGATCAAGAAAGAGAATTCATAAGAGACTTACTGAAGTTGAACTGTTTTCTGTACGTTCCTACATGGAAAGATGATGTATATAATTCATGAGACCTTTCTCAGTATTAGGGTAGTTGAAGGGAATATACATATCCATATATATGTGTGTGTGTATATATATATATATATATACATACATACATACATATACATATGTATGTATATATATATATAGACAGAAGGCACAGGGTGAGTTGAATATGAAGGGATGATATCTAAAAAAATGAAATAAATTTAAGGGGTGAGAGGGGAATATACTGAGAGAGGGAATAAGAGAGAGAGAGAGAATAGGGTAAATTATCTCACATAAAAGTGGCCAGAAAAAAACAGTTCTGTTGGAAGGGAAGAGGGGGCAGGCGAGGGGGAATAAGTGAATCTTACTCTCATTGGATTCAACCTGAGGAGGGAATAACATACACACTCACATGGGTATCTTACTCCACAGGGAAGTAAGGGAAAGGGGATAAAAAAGGGAGGAAGATAGAAAGGAGGGCAGATAGGGCGAGGAGGTAAAGGGACAGGGTCAAGGGAGAAAACTGAATAAAGGCGGCCAGGATAGGATGAAAAGAAATATAGTTAGCCTTTCACAACATGAGCATTGTGGAAGTGTTTTACATAATGATACACATGTGACTTATGTTGAATTGCTTGCCTTCCTAGGGAGAGTGGGTGGAAAGGGAAGAGGGGAG
Source organism: Phalanger gymnotis (assembly GCA_028646595.1). Lineage (NCBI taxonomy): Eukaryota > Metazoa > Chordata > Mammalia > Diprotodontia > Phalangeridae > Phalanger > Phalanger gymnotis. Next base: position 331,326,835 of record CM053622.1, read on the forward strand.
AGAATTTGGAACTCAACGTCTTAAAAGCAGATGCTCAAAAAATAAAAGTTGTTTTTTGCATGCAGCTGGGAAACAAGATATAAAGGGAATGGGGCATATAAATCCATCCTGCCCTACAAGAAAGTAAGGGGAAATGGGATGGGGAGGGGGAGTGGGGTGACAGAAGAGAGAGCTGACTGGGGAATGAAGCAATCATAATATATGCCATCTTGGAATGGGGGGAGGGTAGAAATGGGGAGAATATTTGTAACTCAAAATCTTGTGTAAATCAGTGTTAAAAACTAAAATATTAAATAAAAATGATAAAATTCAAAAAAAACAGCTTTGAGTGACTAAGTCATTTTGACTATTTTAAAAGCCAAAAATTAATTATAAAGTACCTATGAAGGAAAATGCTATCTACATCCAAAGAAAGAACTGTTAAATAGAAATATGTATATAATGATTTTACATAATATACATATTTGTATCTGATAGTAGCCATGGGAGGGGACTTGGGGAAGGAAGAAAAGAAAGGAAAGAAAAAAGAAACTAACGTGATAATTTTATTACATATTTAAAAGGAATAACAAATTATACATAATAGGCTTGCAGTTTCATGTGCTATTTTTTTATTCTACTATGTTATAGAAATGCTTGTTATTTCATAAAATCAAATAAAATAAAGATTAAAAAAAAGAAAATTAATTCCAAGTTCCAAACAACTGACTTCCAAGCAAACCTTTAGAACACAACCATTGTGTCACTTGGAGATTATCTACAAATGAACAGGTTTATCAAAAAAAACATTTTATACATGAAGGATCTTGCTTCCAGAAAGCATGAAGAAGTAATCAGTGATATGCCTCTAGTCCTCTATACTTATTCTGCCAAGGCCCAATGACTATCATCACTGCTCAAAGTACAAGATTGTCTTTTTCATAGAGAAAACATCAACAGAATCCAAGAAGCTTATCTATCTTCTGAGTTACCAGGAAAAAAAATGAAATGTCCTTTAAAACAAATAAGAAAGGAAATAAAGAAAAATTAAAAAGGACTTCTTCAAAAACAAAGTAGAAAAAGTATCTGAAGAGACAAGAGGTTGGAAGGTAGAAGAAAATGAAACAAAGGATAAAGGCAAGAAGACAAACCCTTGGAACCAAGTAATGGCTGTTTCTTCCCAAAGAAGGGAGATCTGAACCCTCTGAGAAAGAAGTGATCAGGAAGAAGGAGAAGGAGGAAGAGAAGGAGGAGGAAGAAAAGTAGAAAAGAAAAAGAATGTACCCCCAACATATCAATGTTTACTTCTAATTTTTATAAATTACACGCATGTTTTAATTACGCACATTATAAATCTTACACAGAAAAGGATGCTATAAAGATTAAACATTTTATTTTACACTCAGTAGGAAGTCATTGGAAATTACTGAATAGAAGAATAATGTGGTTATATTTGAATATTAAGAAAATTATTTTGGAAGCTGTGTGAAGGATGTATGGGGGAAGCTTAAGGCAGAGAGACCAGTTAGAAGATTATTGCAGTAGTCTAGCAAGAAGCAATGAAGACAAGAACTAGGGCAGTGACTGAATGGATCAAAGGGGACATAATCAAGATGTGTTCTGGAAATGGAACAAATTTGGCAACTGATTGAATGGAGGCGTGGTTCTTATTTATCACTCACTGTTTTAGAGTACAGAGCTCAATCTCTGAAAGAGGCCTGCATGTGCCATCACATAATCAGGGTGGTGGGCGGCTAGTGACATTTGCACAGCTGCTGCTGTGAGTGTTAGGTGGTGATTGGATTAGCCCATATCTGGCTCAGAAGGGGAGAGATTGGGAGTTTGCAGGACAAAAGGAGGGAATGGATTTAGGCACCATTGGGAGATAAGGGAATGCATACATAGGCATTAGGGTAGGTATAATTGACAAGCTCCAGCTATTGAGGGGAGATTAGGATATAAACTATATTCCCAGCCTCCAACTAGTTGATGAAACAGCCTTTTTCATGTCAGGCTATGAGATGAGAGATCATCAAAGGTCAAGGGAAAAAGAAATGAGAAATACTAATGAATAGCTCACAGATTAAGGACATTGCGGTAGCTATTTCTCAACCTGATAATAGCAATAGAGAGATTTATTGCTTCCTAGAATAGGTATCTAGGACATGATGGAGAACCTTTCAAGGTCTGCTAAAACTTATGAATCATCCAATTGTGATTTCATGTGGGAAGAAATTTTATGAGAAAAAAAGAATATTTTTTTAAAAGTATTACTTAGGACTACATCATTTTGGATAAAAAAAATTGAAAACTTTAGGGACTCAAGCAGTGTTTTCAATATTGCTGACAATCGAAGGTAGCAGTTCAAAAGAGAAAGATAGACTTAGAAGTAAAATGCTGGTTAAGAAGGCGATTTTTGAGAATGAGAGTTAGATTTCTGAACAATGGCTTAAAATAGAGAAATGACAGACTCTTGGCCAGGGATGGAATACCCTCAACAAGAAATTGTAAAAATACATTTGCCTAAAGTCTTCTAAGTTCAATCAAAACTGAAAAGGAAGGGGAGGAAGAAAACTGCTTCTACCAAGCTAGATGCCATAGAGAGTAGCTATAGTGAAGGAAGAAAATAGCAATAGAGGTGCATAAAAATTCACAGAAGATATAATACCAAAAATGAATCAGGACTGAAACCAACAGCCCCAATTGTCTATATAAAATACAGAAAGGATGGGTAACAAGGTGAACTGTTTGAATGCAACACGAGGAAGCAAATTTGACCTCACAGGTATCCCTGAGACTTGATGAAATGGAACCCATGACTGAAATGTGTCAATGAAAGGGTATACTTTATTTAAAGGGGGAAGTACAAGAAGGGGCTGTGCAGGTAGAGTAGCATCATTTATAAAGAGAATATATTTATGTACAAATCTAGGGACCACAGAGGAGAAAGTATGGTAGATAACATTTGGGTGAAGATCAACAGAGGCAGAAAGAAAAGAGGTACTTTAGTGATCTTAAAGACCATTTGAACAGGAAAAAAACAAACAAAGAATTTAGGAATGAGATCATAAGCCTATCTTGGAGTATTGGCATAGTAATACTATAGTAGTAGTCTAGTAGTACTATTGGCATAGTAGTGATGGAGGGCTTCAATAACCTGGATATCTGCTGGAATCAGAGTCATAGCTAGATTTTTTTGTACCCTCTACAACTAGGACAAATATGTCTTCAGGTAGAGAGAGAGAGAGACAGACAGACAGACAGACAGACAAAGACAGAGAGAGAGATGATAGATACATAGACATATAATAGGTAATAGAAAAATAGGTAATAAATGGATACGTAGGTGTAATAGATGCATAGATAGAGCTTTTATTAAGCACCTACTATGTACCAAACACTGTGCTAAGTACTGGGTATATAAATATAAACAATTATGATGGTTCCTGTCCTTAAAAAGCCTCCTTACATTCTAACAGGGAGATAAGGGAGCTGAAAAACAACTGTTTGGGGAAAGGGGGCAAAAATTGTATTGAAAGGTGGGATAGAGGTCTGGTTTCAGGCAATATAAAGTACAAGCTCATCTAGTAGAGCCCAAGTAGTTCCAGGGGCAGAGTGCAAGTTTCCTGGCAGGGAAAGGTGATGGTAGAAATGAGGATGACAGCTGGAAAGCAGGTGGCCTGGTTTGGAAATCACAAACAAGAATTCACAAGTGAGCAGACGCTTTTGCAGTAGGTACATTCTTCTAAGGGCTGTACTATCAAAACAACCCCACCATGGTAAATGTCTTCTGTCAAGCCAAGCAAAGGTTTGGATTCCTCCTCTTGACAATGGTCACCTGGACAAATTTAATTGAGGGCATGAGCTTTGAACCTTTTCAGGGGAGAGACCTCAGGTTATCATCCCATGGCTGAAAGATAAAAATGAAACCATGGCTTTCCAGGGTAGAGGCTACAGTATATTAGTAGTAGAAATCTCCTTGAGAGGCTGCCATCTAGAAAATAAGGAGGAAGCATACAACTGCCAGAGGGAAGGATGAGCTATATCATGGTGTACTTTCTAGTTCAACTAATTACTCTCATTTACTAAATATGTTTAAGTGTTAAGCTTAATTATTCTAAACTGCTGTAGTACTGCAAGTGTTGTCAGTGCCCTCTCATCTGGCTTCTCTAGGCCCAGTGTCACCACCTTGGCTCGGCCTCTTGCTAGAGTTCTCTCTCTCTACCAAAAGCAGAGAAATTAATAATTTTTTAATTTGTTCTATTGATAATTTCATTCTTCTAAAAAGGAAGGCAGAAATAGAAAGTAGAAATGATCAACATCTTAGCAGAAAACAACCAGTTCACCTTAGGATATGTTATAGACAAGACAAAGAAGTATTTAGTTTACCATGCATCCTAGGGTAAGGGAGAGCAAATTTCAAAGGGTCCTGAGAAAGACATGCAAAAGTCCTATGAGCTAGACTTTTATGGAAAAAGCCAGCTGAAGGAGGACAGAAGACTCTTGAGAATGAAGCTCTGAATATGCCAACAGAAGTATTCCATCAAGGAGAAAGGAGTGAGATGTCCAACTAATTTAGAATTCGTTAAAGCTATCAATTAGCATAATATAAGAATAGGGGAACTTCAAGACCTAAGACCTTTCAGTCCTAGACAAATATAACAAAAAGTGAAAAATGAAGGAGTTAAGGACTTGAATAGAATTTTAGAAAAAATTATGTACAATAGACCTTTGCTAATTATTGAATGAGAATAGAAACATACATATTACTCAGACATGTATGATGCTTTTGCAAAAATCAACAAAATATTGACCCAAAAAACCTTACAAACAAATGTAGAGAAGCAAAAATATTACACATATCATTTACAATCTACAATTGCATTCAATAAAATGGGCCTCTGAAGAAAGGATTAAAATTAATTTGAGATTAAGGAATTTAATCATGAAGAATTTGTGGGTCAAAGAACAAACCAGAGAAGTGATACTTTCTTAAAGACAATGAGACAATTAAGAAATGGTATCAAAATTTTTGATGTGAAACCACATCAGTCCTTAAGAGGAAATATGTACCTCTAAATATATTCAACAACAAAAGAGAAAAAAATAGATCAATTAAGGCCTAAAAATCTATAAAAACCTTACAAAACCAATGAACAATTAAATACCAAAATAGAAATTCTGAAAATCAAAGATGAGATTAACCACATTGAAAGAAAAAAAGAATTAGTCATTAAGACTAGGCATTGTGTTTTGTCTTGTTTTGTTTTCATATAAATAATTAATGTGTTTAAAAAAAGGAAAGGAGAAAACTAATTACCAGTATCAAAAATAAAAAGAAATCATTTTTTAAAATGAAGAAATAAAGGAAATGGTGACTAACATGTGCAATTATATGCCAATAAAACTAATAACCTAAATGAAATGGATTGATATTTATAAAAACATTAAATTCCCAGATTAATGGAATAAGAAAAACAGAATTTAAATAACCAAATTTCAGAAAAAGAATTAGAACAAGCCATAAATGAGCTTCCAAAGGGAAAAAATTCTAGCTCCAGGTGGATATTTACAAGAAACTTTTATCAAATATTCAAAGAACTGCTAATTATAATAATACATAAAATGTTCGAAAAATAAGAAAGAAGGAAATAGGAATTGTCATCTGCAATTCCCTATATGATACAAATATGATCTTTATACCTAAATCAGAGAAAGTCAAAATAGGAAAAGAAAGCTGTGGCCCAATATCCCTAATGAAAACTGATATAAAAAAATGAAATATATTAGGCAAAGTGAAGGAAATAAACATTTATATAACACCTACCATGTGCCAGGCATTGTGCTAAGAACTTTTCACAAATGTTATATCATTTGATCCTCACAACAACCCTGTGAGGTTGATGCTATTATTATCCCCATTTTGTAGTTGAGGAAACAGACAAACAGAAGTCAAACGACTTGCCCATGGAAAAGGTTAGTAAGTGTCTCAGACTGATGAGTTCAAATTTTCCTGATTACCTGATTTTCCTGATACCAAGTACAGCACACTATCCACTGCGCCATCAGTTGCTTATTGATTAGCCACATATCACAAAGTTTGTATCCTATGACCAGGTTATAGTACACCAGGAATTAAAGGTTGCTCCAATATCAGGAAAACTATCATCAAAGTAGATGACATTAGTAACAAGAATAGCAAAAATCATAAAATTGTATCAAGTGATGTAGAAAAAACTTTTGACCAGGCATAACATCTATTCCAGTTAAAACTACTAGAAAACTGAAAAAACAAATGTGCATTTCTTTAGTGTGATAAGTAGTATCTACCTCAAACCAAGAGCTGGCTTTATGTATAATGGAGAAAGACTAGATGTCTTTCTAATAAGATCAGGAATAAAGGAAGGAAGTCCATTATTATCATTAGTATTTGATATAGAAAGATAAATTTCATTCTGAAATACTATAGATAGAGCCTTTATTAAGCACCTATTATGCACTAAACACTGTGCTGAGTATTGGGTATATAAGTACTTGAGAGTTTGTCTGCCAAGGACAAACACAGGAGCTATACAAATGCAATGGCAAAGCAGTCTGCAGAAATAATGACAGATCTAAGTAATTGGAGAAATATAATAAAATTGACACTACTAAAACTTATTTACAGATACAGCATCATATCAGGCTACCATAGGATTACTTCATAGCCAGAAAAAAAGGTGAAATTCATTTGGAGGAACAGAAAATCAGGAATCTCAAAAGAAATAATAAAAAATGTGGGGTTGGAGAAGGAAGAGATCTCAAATTACGCTAAAAAGAAGCAATCATCAAACAGTTTGATACTGATTAAAAAATAGGAAGATTGACTAGTGTACCATAACACAGAGAAAGTTAAAAAACACAGTAGCATGTTTTTTTAACAAACCCAAAGACCCTAGCTGTTAGTATAAAAACTCAGTATTTGACAAAAAATTCTGGGAAAAACTCGAAAGCAATCTGGCAGAAACTAGGTATAGACCAACATTTTGCCCTTTGTACCAAAATTATTTTTCTGTATCATATATGTATGTGTGTGTATATACACACATATTATTATATATTTTCCTATTTTTATACATGTATATGCATTTATTCTTAGACATGTATATTCTTATATAATGTACATAAAACATGTACATTATATATGTATATATATATATATATTCTATCCATGGATCTAAAAGGTACCTGAATACGAATATGTGCGTACATGTATGTATATATGTATGTATGCATGTGTGAATGTGAGATATGCGCAAGCATATATGACAAATAAAAATGTCATAAGGAAATTAGAAGAGCAAGAATTCAAGTACCCTTTAGATCCATGCATAGGGGAAAACTTAATGACCAAGCAAACAAGGAATAGGAAGGGTCTTGAAAGGTAAAATGTAAAATTTTTATTATATAAAATGAAAACTATTTTGTATAAACAAAAACAACATAGCTAAGATTAGAAGGAAAACAGTAAACTGGGGGAAAAATCTTTGCAGAAGGTTTTTCTGATGAGTCTCATTCCCAAAACACACATACATACATATATACACACACATGTATACATACATACATACTACATACGTGTGTGTGTGGAACTGGTCCAAATTTATAAGTATAAGAGCCATTTCCCAATTGATAAATGGTCAAAGGATATGAATGGGAAATTCTTTTTTTTATATTACTGTATATATTTTATTTGATACTTTAGTTTTCGACATTGATTTCCACAAGATTTTGAGTTACAAATTTTCTCCCCATTTCTACCCTTCCCCCCATTCCAAGCTGGCATATATTCTGATTGCCTCATTCCCCAGTCAACCCTCCCCTCTTCCACCCCATCCCCCCATCCCCCTTCCCCTTCCTTTCTTGTAGGGCAAGATATATTTCTATGCCCTTGAATGGGCAGTTCTTGAAAGAAGTAATTCTAAACTATCAACAGTCATTAAAAAATTCTCACTAACATAAAAGAGGCAAAAAAAAGCTTTTACAGTGGAGGAGAAGAGGAGGGAGGTAAAAGGGAATGAATGAACCTTATTCTCATTGGATTTGGCTTAAGGAGGGAATAACATACACACTCAACCAGGTATGGAAATCGATCTTATCCTACAGGAAAGTGGTGGGGAAGGGGATAAGAGAGGGGTGGTGACAGAAGGGAGGACAGATTTGGGGAGGGGGTAATCAGAAGCAAACTTTTTTGAGGAGGGACAGGGTCAAAGGAAAGAATAGAATAAATGGGGTGGTGGGATAGGATGGAGGGAAATATAGTCTTTCACAACATGACTATTATAGAAGTGTTTTGCATGACTACGCATGTACGACCTATATCAAATAGCTTACCCTCTCAATGAGGGTGAGTGGGGAGGGAAGATGGGAGAGAATTTGGAACTCAAAGTTTTAAAAAACAAATGTTAAAAATTGTTTTTACATGCAACTGGGAAATAAGATACACAGGCAATGGGGTATAGAAGTCTGGCTTACCCTGTAGGAAAACAGAAGGGACAGGGGATAAGAGAAGAGGAAATGATAGAAAAGAGGGCAGATTGGAGGAATGGGTAATCAGAATGCATGCTGTTTTGAGGTGGGTGAGAAGAGAGATGTGGAGAAAATTTGGAACTCAAAATCTTCTGGAAGTGAATGTTGAAAACTAAAATAAATAAGTAAATTTTAAAAAATTCACAGATCATTAACAATTAAAGAAATGCAAAATAAATCAACTCTAGATTTCCACTCCAAACCCTGTTATCTGTCCTCATCCTCACCACCACCTCCAATCTCTCCACCCCTCAGTTCCTCCTCACCCAGGCTATCACCCCTTTACTGGCTACGCTATCTTCCCTTCTCCAGGTTAAACTAGTTCCACTTTATACTGTCTTCTTCTCTAGAATCTCTTGCCCTTTAAAGATCTTGCCCTTCCAAACCCCAACTTTGGATTATTCCCGCCATCCACTGCCTTTATTCCCACTCACGTGCCACTGAATGAAGCTGGAGAAAATCACAAAATTGCACTGATTGTCTCCACCACAAGTTTATGTTACATAATCTCAACTGTGTTCTGAGTGCGGTAAATATACCTGTATCTTTTACATCTCTCTGATCAATCCTCCATCCCACTCACCACAGAGGCTTTTCCAAACCTTTCATTCTTCCTCAATCCTCCCATAGCTACCCCTCCTCTCACCCTCTCAGATAAGAACTTTGCTTCGTATTTCACAAAAAACCAACCAAACAAACCCTGAGCTATGGTAAAGAGTACTCTTTTCTCCCCTCCCTCTCATTTCACGTTACTCAGATGCCTTCTGCCTCTATCTGCTCCTTCACCTGTGTTCCACATAAAGATGCAGCCTCTTTCCTTGCCCAAGAAAACTCTTCTACATGCACAAGTGATCCCATTCCAACCTGTCCTCACTGCAAGTCCATTATCCCTACTCTTCTAATCTCTAATTACTCTTTGTCTACTGGCTTTTTTACTGACTACAATTATTCTTCTGTCTTCCCATCCTCAAAAAAAATACTCACTTGCTCTGTCCATTTGTGATATCCTATATATTTCCTCCCTTTTTTCACTAATCTCCTTAAGAAGGCTATCTACAATAGGTGCCTCCACTTCTTTCCTCTCACTCTTTTCAGCTCTCATGGTTTCAATTATTATCTCTATGTAGATGAATCTCACATATCCAGCCCTAATCTTGCTCCCAATCTTCAGTCTTTTCATCTTCCACTGCTTAGGAGATATTTTGAACTAGATATACTATAGGCATCGTAAACTCAACATGTCCAAAACCAAACTAAATATCTCTCTTTCAAAACTCTCCACTTTTCCAAACTTGTATATTACTGTTGAGGACAACACCACCCTCGCAGTCATTTGGGCTTGCAACATAGGTGTCAACCTTCACTTCTCTCTCTCTGTCACCTGCATATCCCATCAGTTGTTAAGTGCTGTCCTTTCTACCTATGTAAAATCTTTCATATGACTTCTTTTCTCTTCTGCCACTGCCAGCAGCTTGGTACAATCCTTCACCATCTTACACCAAGACTACTGCAATAGTCAATTGGTCTCATTATCTCAAATCTCTCCCCACTCAGATGATTGAATTGATCCCGTATCATCTTAATTGATCCTATTTATAATTAATTGATTTTGTCTGTAATTCTAAACTATCAATAGTCATTTAAAAATTCTCACTCACATAAATGAGGCAAGAAAAAGCTTTTACAGTGGATGGGAAGAGGAGGGAGCTAAAAGGGAATGAGTGAACCTTATTCTGTAGTTGATTTTGTTCTGTAACTACTTGTCACGATTCTTTGTCTCTGAACCTAGTTCAGAGATTCGGCTGGCCTGTAATGGGTTATGTTTAAAAGTCCAGCTCTCCTATTAATCATTATTCCATTCTTACCTCAAGGAATGTTGTTATTTTTAAGGGATGTGTGGTTATCAGGGAGTCTGGTTTAGTATCTTTATACCACCAAGCTATCCTTCAAGGATGTTGGGTTTCTGTCTAAAACTCTGACCTACTTCTTTCACCTGAACTCAAAGAATGAGCACTTCTTAGTCTCAGGAGGGAAGGCAGGGGTCATTGCTAGCCCTTCATCATCAAATTCCAACCAACCATGTTGTCCCACACACCTCAGCTATGTAACCAATTATGCTGTCCTCAATCCATGACGTGAGCTACCCTGTTCTATTCTTTGTTCTATACTCCCCCAAACCTATAACCTTTCCAATTCTAACAATCTGTGATCCTGTGGGAGTTAAGCTCAGGTAAGCCCATAATTGTTTTAGGTATCTGAAATACATAGATAAAATGTAGTCCCTTGAGGTTAGGGATTATTTAATTTTTTTTTCTTTATATCACCAGCACCTAGCATAATTCCTGGCATACGGTAGGTATATAAGGAATGCTAGTAGATTGATTGATATGTATTGAAACTTTAGGACTATAGGACCTAAAAAACCATATATAAGAATCTTCATAAGCAAAAAAAAAATGTCTTTTGAGTTGCAGCTTTGGAGGACTGAAATACATCTGTCTCCTTGAAGATTCTGAATCTTTTATTCCTCTATAAGTGAGAAGAGAAGAGAGATATGTCTGAAGTCTGTTGGTCTGACCTCTTGGGATTTACTCTCTGAATTTCTGAGCCCTTGTCTAGGCTTCTTTACATACACCAATCTTGAGCATGGCAACCTAGGATAATATGTTCTCCTCCCTCTCCTCACCCCGCCCAATTTCTTAAATCTCCATCTTCATTATTATTGGTTAATCATACTCTAAGTGTAATATCTTCATTCTCTATCTGGCAAGGATATGGAATCCACGGTTTCAATTGGTATCCCCTAACTCCTAACGATCCCTCAGTCCAGCCTCATATCATAGCCATATATTTTCTCTGTCTGGCCTTCTTTCCTGGGCCTTCATATCTCACTTAGGCTGGAAGTGCAGGAGCTACTCACTGGCTAGTTCCAGTACTAACCAGCCTGAGAACTTTAACCTGTTCTGTTTACAACCTGGCCTGATTCACCCCTTTTTAGGCAACCTGCTCTACTTCTATTCTAAAGGACTCACCATGTTAATGCCAAACCTAGTCACCAATTGGCATGGCCCATTGCAGCTCAGAACTCAAGAGCTGGGATTGCAACTGTGTACCACCATTGTGGGCCACAGCCATGTATTTTAATATAAAACACCTCTCCCCTACAGGGGAATAGAATGTGGTTAATTAATTAAATGCCATGTTTTGGAATAATGGGGTTTTGTGCTATTTCGAGCCACTGCCTAGTTGATATTTCAGGATGTAACAATTCATGTCAACTCCCTCCCCCAAATTTCCCCAAGTGATAATGAGGTATTTGTCATATGGCAGGTACAGCATCACTTCTCTGGAGGACTCAAATGAAGGCAAAGAGAACTAAGAAAACCTCATGAACTTCTCTAGAAGGAAGCCTTGCTTGACTCTGACATATTTTCTGTAACTCTGTTGTTCCTGAATATCCTATTTATCTGACCATAGTCTCTTCTTCTGAAAGAAGCTGGTTTGGAGCTAATACAGCTGGAAAAAATCTGTTTCTGAGAGGATTTACTGCCTTGCCTTATGAATTAGCCTATACCCACAAATGAAAATGTCTGTCAGAGTTAAAACCAGAAATTTTGGCCCCTGAGGCATGCAGTTTGAAAACCCTGTCCTCAAACCAGCTTTTTAAGGTCAATTCAGTTGAGGAAGGGAAAGAAACACCAGGGCAACATCCCTTCGGGGGAGATACCAGGATACTGTAAGGTCAGTATTAGAGAGGCCACTGAGGGGAGGAACAGACCTGAGAAGAAGCTCACCTGGAATGTAGGTCCTGGAGATGGGGAAGGAAGAAGCAGGCCACCTTGCAAAATAGCTTCCTATTCTAAATAATTATTCTTGTTATTTAGGTGCTAAGCTTAGTTGTTCCTCTACTGATTAATGATAAATGCTGTCAATGCCCTTTAAATTTTGTTGCCCTGAGGATAAAAGTCCTGTTTACACCACCCTAGTTACATGTCTGTTCATACTGTCCCTCAAAGATCATTCTCCAACTTTTCACGTGCTTGCAGAATCAGGGCAATATCCAAGTTGGTAAATGGTCATAGTACCCCCACCCACACACCTTGAGGCTCACTCTCTCTACTCCCAACCACAGTGGCAGGTTAGATAACAAAAAGGCACGTGATTAATACTTTTCTCAGAATTCTGAGCTTGTCTGCTGAGCCTCCAATGGCTCTGATGGATGTCCCAACCTCACAAAGTCACTGCCTGTACAATTCCATCTCGGGGGAGTTTATCGTCTAATATCAGAAAAGAATAAGCAAACAAAAACTGGAGGCATCATGTAATCATGGGGAGATGGTACCTAGATGGGCAAAGGCGTAGCCACCCTTCCTCCCACCTACCAGGCAGTTCACAAGAATATTACATCATTCACTGCCAGGAAGGAAAAAAGTCTGTGGGGTCAGCCTCCTCCCTTTTGTATGTGAACTCAGTTCAAGCACAACACTCCCAGATTATCAACTTCCAAGTCTGTAGTCAACTAGAAGCTTTCTTGTCATGTCAACTCTTCAATAGTTCCTGAACAGAAACTGGCTCCCAGAAGTTCCACACATTGGATTGAAACCAGGAAGGGAATCTCTGCTCATGCTCTACACGGTCCACCAGGAAGGACAGACCCCTTCATTGCCATTCTTCCCATTACACAGTTATCTTTCTATAGAGTAAAAGAATAAGGCATAAGGAAGATAGGAGAATTTCCCAATGTCAGTTATATTCACTAAGATTAGCCAGATGACTATCCAATCCCCACAAAAAGCACTTAGATAATATGGACATTTTCAAACTAGTCCATGGCCATGTATTTTTTGAGCAGGTAGAAACAGTCAAGAGGTTAAAAACAAGAGAGAAAGAAAACTTTAGTCAGAAATAGAGTGTATTCTCTTCCTTTTGAGAAAACTGGACCAAAAAAGCACCCTCCCACACATTGTTAAAATCAAATTTCTATTGCCTCACAACCTGAATCCCACGTCAAAGCAGATTCCTTTTACTTAGTCTTGATAAGCAGTAAGTCATACTCTTAACATGGCTTTCTCTCATCTTCTTTCATCCACAGAGAGCTGAAATTACACCCCAGGCCTCACAAGCCATCTTTTGTAACCTCACCTTTGTTTTATAGATTGCCTTCAGGAATTGTCATTCCATAGGACATAAAAGCAAACCTCCCTCCCCTTGATGCTAAGCCACAAACTACAGAGGCAGAGAGTTGACTTGGGAGACTGTGATAAAGTAAGAGCAAGTAATCTTGAAATAAAAAGTCCCAGTTTAGTTATTTTACTGTTATTTATAACAGTAGCTCTCAGAGTGATGCCAAAACCAGGGAACTGGCAGCAATATTTTTGTCCTTTGATTGAAGTCTATGACAGCTGAATTTCCCAAGACTTAAGACCACATTATCAAATATCACCAGGGGACTAAGTGTTATACTAATAATTTCTGCAAGAGGCAAAGGAAAGCAAGGACTACTTAGATTGGGACAGAGAAAACTCACTTAAGTCCCATGTATACTCAAGTCTAGAAAAGAGACTTGATTTACTAAAAATGAATTCCATCAAAGAACCAGAGCCTTGACACAGATGATCTACTTCTGCCAAAGTTGGCTGTAATTTTTCTAAGACTAGGGCATTTATCTGGTGAGTCACCGGGGCATTCTTCAGAACCTAGAATGCTGGGATGATTTTTCTCCGGTTATTTCAAAACTTCCACAGCTGCTCTTCACTAGAAATGGGAAGTGAAAGCACTTTGAGATATTGGGACGTGTCATTATTATTCTCAGTTAATACCATTGACATTTTTTAAAAATTCAAATTAAGATTTTTATTCTAAATAAAAGTCATTCATTCATTCAAAGATTATTTATTAGCACTAATTTTAGGGAAGGCATTAAACTGAGGGCTGTGAGAGGGTTACAAAGATGAATGGCACAGAAATCTTACTTTTGGTGGGGGGAAGAAAACAAAAATATGTTTAAAATAAGGTAGATTGTAAAACGACATTCAGAAGGAAATAAAGAGAAGGCCATGGGAATCCCAAGGAGGGAGAGATCACTTCCGGCTTGGGGAGGGGATTGGGAGGAGGAGGAGGATGACTCAAGGGAAAGGATTAACATTTGGGAAAATTTATAACTGTTTATTGATGGTTTTTCCTAGAAAAGCGATTCTGAAATCTTACCCAGAGAGGATGTCCCGTCTTCTTCAAGGAATACAGAGAGAACTTCATGTTCTTTTCCTTTTCCCTGTTGAGCAACAAAAATATCAGGCAAGAGTCAAAGGCCTAAATGTCAGGTAGGAGAACCAAGGCACGTCTATGCTAAATAGCTAACTAAGTTCAACTTTTTAGTCCAAACTTTGAGAACCCAAAGCTCCAAGATCCAGAGACTAAATGGCCAATCTGTCATCCTACAACCAGAACTAGAATGAATACAGGGCAGCTGGGAAGAGCCCAGGAGCTGACATCCAAGGGGAGGCTGGGGGAGGATGAGGATAGAGAATGCTTTTTTTCTCTCTCCATCCCGGCAGAAATGCTAGATGGTCTCTGGGTTAAAACCTCCTGGGGTCTAGAATGACCTGCTCCTCTCCCAGGACAATTGGGTGGATCAATAGTGAAGAAAACCCAAATATTCCAGCCACCACCCTAACACCTGCATGGTAAACTCCGATCATGATCCCTCATAAATTATTCTGCCTTCACTTCCACTATGCTATCTGGAACGCTGCTTTACTAATTTATAAAAACAAAGAAACAAAAAAAGAGACAACTCGCTTTCATCCCAGCTCTGCTTATCTTCCTTCCGTCTTCTGGAGAGTTCACTGATACCTAGCTTTTTTCTAAAGGCAGCAAAGCTCTTGCTAGCTTCTCCAAAGCCGGGCTCCTCTCTCATTCTCTGAGGCAACGGGACAGGGGGAAGAATTGGTGCGCTCCTCGCACCATACTGGCCTTCCTAGATCATCCTTCTGCTACCATCACTTAGCACCTACCTCTTGTTTTGAAATCCTCCAAACCTAAAAATCTCCAAATCATTCTCTTTCCACTCCAATAAGTTCAATACCTGACTCACAGTATTCTTGAGGCAATGGAGTGTCGGACCTGGAATCATGAAGTCCTGGGTTCAAATCCTGACAAAGACACTTATTAGCTGTGTGACACTGGACCTCAGTGCCCCATCTGTAAAACGACGGTGTTGGACTCAATAACTCCTAAGGTCCCTTGTAGCTCAAAAGCAATGATCCGATGATTCTTCTCAATCCTTCAAACCATGCCTCCTTCAAACACTCTGGCCTCTCAGTTTCTCAACCCCATGACACATCTCCAATTTACCTCAATCATGCATAGATGGTGTCATACCTTAAATTCTCTTCCCTCCTCCATCCAGGTTTCTGCTCAAATGAATTCGCTACGGGTGCCAGAGTTCCTAGTCCAAATATTTCCTACCCCTTTGGTGTCCCAGACACCTAGCCATAGGTCTTTCTTTCATACTGTTTTCACCCTCCTAGAATCTTCAGGGAAAGATCTCCCGCAATGTGTATTATGAACTATGGCACTGAATGTTTTCTAAGTGTTTCTCCACTCCATGCCATCAAAGGTCAAGCAATGTGTTTGTGAAATGGGAAGCTCTGAACACTAATTATAACATATGTGACCCCATGTTACAAAATCAACATCCACATGTAATGGTCAGCTGAATTTTCTGGCATTAAAAATATTTGTATTTTTTTTAGTTAAGATTGTCCCTAAATTCACCCCACTGAACCTCTCATCCCTATCTCATTTCCCTGTCTACAAGCTCCTTTTCTCCTTCCTATATACATACAAAGGTCTCCCATGTTCTTCAAAACATTTTCTTGCCTCTCCCATCCTAGACAGGGGTATGGTGGTAAATGTTTAAAGCCAGGCCTGGGGAGGGAAAGAGGGGTTGAGTATGCATACACACTTTTAAGTTTAATCTGCTTTATTAACATTTTATTAAGCCCAGGCAATAAACAAAACAATAATAAGCCAAGAACTGATTTGTAATAATGGTGGATTTCTGAGGCATACTTTCACTGAAAATTTAACAATGGCTCTTGAAAGCCAGTTAAAGCTGGGGACAGCACATCCCTGCTCTTATCTCTCTCTTTCATTGCTAAATTCCTAGATAAAACAATCTATATTGGATGTCCCTAACTTCCTCAAAACCATTCATGCCTTAACCATTTGCAATCTGGCTTGCAACCCTTTCCCTGCCCCCACTCCTGCAACTACTCCTCAGCTATCACCAATGACAGTGCCTAAATCTGTTACCTTTTTCTTAATCTTTATCCTCCTTAACATTCATAGGGCTTTTGACTTTGTTGACCAATCCCTACTGGATACTCTCCCTTCCCTTTTCATATTTCTTGGATCATTCTCCTCCCATTCTCTAAATGTGGGTATGTTTCAAAGTTTTGTCTTTGTCTTCTTTTCTCTCATTATATGCTCATTATGATCTCAATGGATGTATGTGTCACATCAATGCAGATGACTCTCATATTGCTATATTTAACCCTATCTTACTTGAACTCTAGTCCCAACTGAGTTGGATCCAACATGGCTAAAACTGAACTCCTCTTTCCCCTTAATCCTAGACTTTCCCTCATCCTCATCAACACTTTCCTAGTTCCACAGCTTCAAATTCTTGGCACTGTCTTTGATTCTTCCCTCTTCCATACTTGTAATATCTGGTCAGTTGTCAAGTCCTAGCAACTCTCCTTCCACTGTATTTTTAGCATCCCTTCCATTCTACTCATATTACCACCACCCTAGTTCATCAACTATTGTTTGGTCTATTAAAACAGACTCCTAGTTTTCTGATTTGTAGTTTCTTTCTTCTCTAGTCCTTACTTTGCATCACTGCTAAAATTATCTTCCTAAAGCACAGGTCTACCCACATCACTGCCCTGCTCAAAAACCACCAATGGCTCCTATTGTCTCTAGAATAAAATACAAACTCTTGAGCCTGGTACCTTAGGTACTCCACAATCTGTCCCAACCAAACTTGACAACCAGGACTTCTGAAGACAGTATCAGGAACTCAGAGGGCCAGAAGAGGAGGCAAACCAAAAAAAATTGTGTATTTTATATTTATGAAAAGCATTACTCTTTAGTATTTTCTATTTCCAGCATTGTGTTATGGCCATGAGATTTGGATCATAATGGTCTCTGGAGAATTACACAATAGGCAATGGATGCATGGCAGATGAGAGAATGTTCTGTAACCAACAAGGAACTTTGAAGGACAATTGTCAAAGATGTCAGTGGTGACATGTACTATAGGAAAAAAAAATAGACTGGTTGTGTGGTGAAAGCAGGGCATGACAGAAAGACATCCCAAGCACTCCACTGGTATAATTTACGATATCAAAAAAAAAAAGCAAAGAAGGCCTCCCACATGTTTAATGGCCCTGTTGTGGCGATTTTATGGGAAGCTACTCATTAGTCAGACAGGATGAGTGGGAACTGATGTGTACAGACCTACATCATTGGAGAGTAGCCAAATCAATAAGACAACATGTTATTTGAGCCACATCACGGGTTAGGTTGGCCATCATCAGCTAGCATGGGAGCCTAACATCTCTAGCATAGTCATATCTCTTCCCCTTGTTTCTCTATTCTCACTGCTGCCAATATCATAAAAAGCTCTCTTCCACCTTACAACCTTACAAGATCATTTTAATAACAACTTTACATTTTTCCCATCTCCACTGTTTGACCCACTGGAATTTATCTTTCATAGAACTTCCAGAAGAGCCTTTCTTATGCACAGATCTGACCACATCACCCCACATCACAGAAATCTTCTGTTACTTCCCAGTAAGGAAAATCCAACCTCTTTCAAAGCCCTTCATAGTCTGCCACCACCCTGTATTCATCTAGCTTCTCCAGTATAACTCTCTTTCATGAACTCTACATTCTAAGCAAATTGGACTATTCTGTCCTCTGAATATTCACTGTGTTCTCCACCTCTCTATGTTCATGCTGTCCATCTTGCTTCTCCATCTTCACCTACCAACATCCAACTTCTCCTTTAGAGTTCATTTCCTTGATTTCCTATGTCCCTCCCTCACTTCCATAATGACCTTCCCCTTTGGGCCTCATATTTCACTTTGTATTGTGCCTTTCCTATACATTCATCATGTTATATCGTACATTATTGATATGTATCTTTGTGTGTTATCCCCATGCTATCTCAAAAACTTTGTGAAGATAAGAACTATCTTATGTACACTTTACACATCTTTCAGTGACTAACAAAGTAATTGCTAATCACAGAATTATAACGAATGGTTATTAAATGAATTAATTAATATCCTTTATACTGTGGTATTATGCACACAAGCAACACTAAATGCTTTGTTGAATTAGATTGGACTATACTGAACTGAACTGAACTGTTTCTATGAGAAAGTGAATTCTGACTTCTAAGCAACTGTTTTAAAAACAAACTTGGAAAGATATTGCTTATAAATTACAGACTTCCTTTGCTGGCATAGTTTATTCTTGTTATCAGTGTTTCAAAAGTCAGACCAAGAATGATTCTTTTAACCACCTCCAAAACCCAGCTCTTTTTGAAGTTTGGATTTTTGTTATATCTCTATGCATCTATGCCCTGCTACTAAGTAAAAATCCCACTTATGGTTATAAAATTGAGACAGATAGCATGGGCTGCACAATGAGACAAAGAAAAGATATGAATGAAAAAGCATGATTGACATATACCAAAATAAGGTCAAAATGGGTACATGATTTAGACATGAAAGGTAATATCATAAACAAATTAGAACAGCAAGAAACCTGTCAGATCTATGGAGAAGGGAAGAATTTATGACCAAACAAGAGATAGAGAACATTAAGAAATGCAAAATGAATAATTTTGATTACATTAAATTAAAAATGTTTTGCTCAAACAAAACCAATGCAACCAAGATTAGAAGGAAATCAGAATGCTGGGAAACAATCTTTACAGCCAATGTCTCTGATAAAAGCCTCATTTCTAAAATATATAGAGAATTGAGTCAAATTTATAAGAATGCAAGTCATTCCCCAATTAATAAGTGGTCAAAGGACAGGCAACAGGCAGTTTTCAGATGAAGGAATTAAAGCTGTCTACAGTCACATGAAAAATACTCTAAATCACTATTGATTAGAGAAATGCAAATTAAAACAACTCTGAGATACCCACCTCAGATTGGCTAATATGACAAAAAAGGAAAAGGAAAAATGTCGGAGAAGAGTAAGAAAGAAAATTGGAATATGAATACATTGTTGGTGGAGCTGTGAACTGATCCAACCATTCTGGAGAGTAATTTTGACTATGCCCAAAGGGCTATAAAATTGTGCATACCCTTTGACCCAGCAATACCACTACTAGGTCTATATCCAAAGAAATCATAAAAAAAGGAAAAGGACCCACATGTACAAAAATGTTTATATCAGCTCTTTTTGTGGTAGCCAAGAATTGGAAATGGAGGGGATGTTCATCAATTGGAGAATGGCTTAATAAGTTGTGGTTTATGAACATAATGGAATACTGTTGTGCTATCTATCTATCTATCTATATCTGTATATACATATATATGAACAAATATATATATGGGCAAGCAAACGCATATACGTATGTGTGTATATATATATATATACACATATATGAAAAACATGGAAAGTTTACATGAACTGATGCAGAGTGAAGTGAGCAGAACCAGGAGAACACTGTACACAGTAACAGCAACATTTTGCGATAATAGCAACTTCAATAGACTTAGCTCATCTCAGCAATGCAATGACCTAAGACAATTCCAAAAGACTCATGATGGAAAATGCTGTCCACATCCAGAGAAAAAAGTATGCAGTCTGAAGATAGATCAAAGCATACTATTTTCTCTTTTTTTGTTTGCTGGGTTTTTTTCCTTGTTCGTGGTTTTTCCCTTTTGTTCTGATTCTTCATTCACAACCTCACTTTTGTGGAGTTATGTTTAACATGATTGTAAATGTATAACCTATATCAGATTGCTTGCTGTCTTGGAGAGGAGGGAGGAGAAGGAGGGAAGGAGAAAAAAATTTGGAACTCAAAATCTTATAAAAGTAAATATTGAAAATTATTTTACATGTAATTAGAAAAAATGAAATACTATTAAGAGGAAAAAAAAGAGAGAAAGAATGAATGGGCAGAGCACAATTACCAGTAAGTGGTCTTTCATTTATAGCTTTGCAGTGAAATTTTCCACTTGACTTTCTTCTACTCAAATATAATGTAGTCATAGACATCAATGAGAAAAATCAATCCCTGAAATCAATAAGGCCACTAAAAGGCAGACTCAGAACCAAATTTTTCTATTGTATTATCTTCTGGACCCGAACTGATGATTAATTTAAGAAATTATGAAATAGAGGTATGCATACCTGGTTCTTTGGTTATTCACTGGGAAAGACTATGATTGGCAGTGGGCAACAATCACACTTTAGCAACTACAATGAATATAAGGATGAACAGCAAATATACATATATATATATATATA
>CM053622.1:331348448-331382846 GCA_028646595.1 Phalanger gymnotis
TTGGAGTTAAGAAGACCTGGGTTCAAATCCTCCCTTAGACATTTTTGACTCTATGACCCAAAGCAAACCATATAACCTCTCAATGCCCCAGACAACTCTCTAAGATTATAAGTTGCAGAGCAGGCCCATCTGATTTGGAAAAAGGAATTCATCGCACCAATGAAATTGCAGGTCTGGTTCAAAAAATTTTAAAGTGCTTCTGTAGTATCCTTCTATAGGATCTTGGATCTGCAGTCACTTCTGACTGGGCTGGAGACTAGAAAACTGCTTTCCAGATGATATTGACATTATCTTTAATGGCCGCAAGCTCAGAAACAAAAGTACTCATAGAGGCACTCATGAGATTTAATCACAGAATTCAGGACACATTTATTAAGTGCCCACTAGGCCCAGATTTAGGTCCTGGATAGAATGAGAGGCAGAGCAGTGAGGGGGTAGGGGCAGCTAGAAGCAGCTCTGAGGAATTGGGGGGTGTGGCGAGCTGGGGCAGGGCTAGTGGGGATCCATTGTATAGAGGGAATGGGGGAAGTGGGGTTGAGGATATTGACTCAGGCTTTGACTCAACTCTTCATCCGAACCCTGAAAAGAATGGTAATTTTTAAAACAGAAAGAACAAGCCTTCACAGTGAGACAGGAACTACATCAGCATGAACAGAATCGAGCTGTAGAGTGCTTTTGTCTCAATTCTCCTCGGGTCTCTCAGTCTTTCTTACCCCATCTTAACCTCTCTGTCATTTTCTCTGTTCCTTCTCCCCCATTCCCCCTCTGCTTCTGGCTTTTGAGAGAAAAATAGAGGACATGGACTTAGAAAGATCAGACAAGACAGAAGAAGACAGAGTAAGAAGCAAAGGGGAAGATGAAGCAAAGAAGGTGAAGGAAGGTTTAGAGTGTGGGGGAAAGGCATAAAAGATAGATAATTAACTATATGGGGTGGGGAAGCGAGGTGGTGAACTGGATAGAGTACCAGGAGTGGAATCAGGAAGACGTAGCTTCCTGACTTCAAATCCAGCTTCAGATAGTTAGTAGCCATGTGAGCCTAAGTAAATCGCTTAACTCTGTTTTTCTCAGTTTCCTCATGTGTAAAATGAGCTGGCAAAGGAGATGGCAAACCACTCCTTTACCTTTGCCAAGAAAACCTCAAACAGCCTCATGAAGAGTTGGACATGACTGAAACAACTGAGCAACAACATAGCTAGTACTTCACTATAAAACAACTGGGGCTTAATGTACAAATGTACTAGTGGAATAGGATATAAAGAGGGATGAAATGAGACTTTCAGGCAAGGGTTTAAGGTGACCTTGGCAGAAACAATGTCCCCTGCAATATTTCAGGGTATTTATAGCCCTGAGTAAAAGTAAATGATACTTTTGAAAATAATATCATACTTTTTTTAATATGCATCTCCCTCGAGAGGAAGGAAGAAAAAGGTGATAATTTCACAGGATGCATAGAAGTAGGGTGGAGGCAGGAGAAAGAGTACCATCTCCCAATCATGGCATATTGGAAAGAATATGTTTGGGGAGTTAGAACACCTAGGTTCAGTTCTAACCTCTGGCTTCTGATGTTACCTGTACCCTTGGGTAAGTCAGAGACCAGAGTTAGGAAGTCTTTGAGCCTCAGCGTTCTCATCTGTCAAATAAGGGCACCAAACTAGATGGCCTCAGGGTCCTTCTGGCTCTAAATCTATGATCTTAAAATCCTAACCTATCTTGCAATCTTTTCCACCATCCCTGCAGCACCAAGATACTGATCACTTGCTGACCTAGGAAGATGCCTTAGAGTTTGTTTACTAGATTCAGAATTTAGGAACCAGAGGGTTTATGAGCACACACTCAGCCTCTGTCCACTCTGGGACATGAATAATTGCTGTAAACTAGTTTATAGCTTGGTTCAGTCCCAGCTAGGTCCACAGCTAGCATATTTTAAAACTGCATTGCAATCATCCTACTAAGCTCCAGAAACTGGTCAAAGGCTAGCTCACAGTGCCCATGTCATATAACCATGCTTATGAAATATAGTGGTCTTTATGGGTGGATTGGGTTTATGGTTTAAGGGCACTGGAAACCTGGAGGATATAGTGGTGAATCCTAAAAGAGAAGAGAAACCTAGGAACACAGGGCCCACCAGTTGTAAAGGAACCGAATCCCATCACAACCGAGCCAGTGACCAAAACAATGAAAGACTTCCATCCAAGAAACAAAGGACCTTAGACTCGAGCTGGAAGGGACCCCAGTGACCTCCTAGTCTCATACATTCCCTTATTTTATGATTGAGAAAACTGAGACTCAGGAAGGTTAAGTGATTTTGCCCAAAGTCACAGAAGCATCATGTGCCTTGAAAAAATGTAGCAATGGTTAAAGATGAACCTACTGATAGAAGTAGCCAGGATGAGAATGGTTAGTGTTTTCCAATATTGCTCCATATACATGAACATATGAATGTTAACTTACCAAAAGAGAGTGTTCCTTTTTCATCCCGGTCTAATTTTCTAAACTGGCCAAAGTTTAGCAGAGTTCCTGGCACATGGATAGCTAGATAGATAGATAGATAGATAGATAGATAGATAGATAGATAGATAGATAGACACAGACAGATAGACAGAAAGAAAGAAAGAAAGAAAGAAAGAAAGAAAGAAAGAAAGAAAGAAAGAAAGGAAGGAAGGAAGGAAGGAAGGAAGGAAGGAAGGAAGGAAGGAAGGAAGGAAGGAAGGAAGGAAGGAAAGAAGGAAGGAAAGAAGGAAGGAAGGAAGACGATTTATTAAGCATTTATATGCCAAGCCCAGGGTATACAAATACAAGCAAGCAACACAGTCCTTGCCTGCCTTAAAGGAGCTCACATCCTAATAGGGGAACACAGCATTATAAAATAAAGCTAGAAGGGGAGATCCCTTACTTTGCAGGAGTGGAGTGAAGAGAGTGATGGCTGGAGTGTAGACAGCACGATGAAGAGATCAGGCCAGGGAGTAACATGAAGGCATGGTTTCAGGCATGATAAGGCAAAGGCTCATGTATCAGAGCACAATGATAACACTACCTATCTCACAGGTGGTTAATAAATGTTTATTGTCTGACTGACAAATCTCTTATCTTATCTTTCCACTGGTCGTCCAATCTCTCTGACTTCCCACGTGCCAACCATGTTGTAAACACGCGCATATAACCACACACATGTTCCTTTACCTGTTTACCACCATTTCTGCCCCTTTAGTCAAGCAAAGAGAAATGAGGAAATATATAATGGACTGCACAAGAAGAATATATTTTTTGAAAAATAAATTTTTATTTGAAGTTAACACACATCAACAATCATTAGCACTTCAATATACACAGAAAAAAGGGATTATATATGAAACTGTGGACTTCTGTCATGTTCAGTTTATATTTTTCACTTACTTTTTTTATAAAATTCAAATTTAAACATTGAAGTTCTAACACTGGTGTGCTTATCTTTATCCCTTTCTGAAGTTCCATCTGCTCGTCTGTTAATTTTTAATGATTCATTGACACTATTCTTTTTTGTATTAGTGTCTCTACACCCTATACCGCATTCTCCCTAAACTCCTCTTACTCACCCTCCTGAAAAAAAATTCTGTCTTGTAAATCCAAGAATATGAGAAATCAGCAGAGAAAGGGGTTATGGTAATAATAATAGCTCATGTTTATCTAGTATTTTGTATATATTATCTTGTTTGATCATCACAATATACCCTTTGAGATAGGTAGTATTATCATCATACCCTGATACATGAGCTTTGCCTCCCCATGCCTGAAACCAGGCCTCCATGCCACTTCCTGGCCTGAACTCTTCATCATGCTATCTACACTCCAGCCATCACTCTCTTCACTCCTGGAAAGTAGGGGATCCCCCCTTCTAGCTTCATTTTATGTTGCTGTGTTCCCCTTTTAGAATGTGAGCTCCTTTAAGGCAAGCAAGGACTGTCTTGCTTGCTTGTATTTTTCTACCTTGAGCTTGGCATAGAAGTGTTTAACAAATTGTCTGTCTAACTATCTATCTACATACCCACCTACCTACCTATTTTTTGTCCATCCGTATATTTATTATCCGTCTAGCTAAATGAAGAAACTAAGGCTCAGAGAGGTAAAAGTAATTTACCCAAAGTGGAACATGTAACAAGCAGCAGAGCTGGGACTTGAACCCAGTCCTTACTACAAGGCCAATGCTATTTTTGCTATACCACATTACTTCTTCGAGGGGGAAAAAACCCTAACCTTTATCATGAGAATAACCCCAGTGCAAGCTACCTGTCAGTCACATAGGGTCCCAGGTGGATATTTGTTGACCAAAACAATTGAGAGGATTCACCATGAGTTCTACAGAGGGTCAATTACTTTTTAAAGAGAAAACACTTGAAGGAATGTTGTTACTCTACCCTCATTCTCATGCAGATTCTTAAGAGGTCTGAAATGCTTTCCTATTGAGCAAAAAGGAAAGAATAATCTTGAGAAAGTGTGTGGTGTAGTAAAGAACCAGTCTTGGAGTAGCGAAAAATTGCTTTTCAGCCCTGCCTCTGACACATACTGACTATGTGACCATAGGTAAGTCATTTCAGCATCTGGTGACCCAGGTAATTTTGTAAGACTATAATATACAGATGACTTGTCAATCTGTGTTGATGTAGCACATCGGTGCTCAAAGTGTGCTCTCTGGAACTCTGGAGACTCTTTCAGGGGATCTTAAAGTTCAAAATTATTTTCATAATAAATACTGATGTTTAAAAGTCTAATATGATAAATATTAATAGATATAACTCACATAAGCAAAAGCTCTTTACAGGGGTCCTCAGTTTTCAAGAATGTAAGGAGATGTTGACATGCAAAAAAAAAGTTTAGGCATTTTCACACTGGAAACTCCTTATACCATGAAATCATAATTTTAAAAAATATTGGCCAGAAATAAAGCTGGCTTAAATTCTTCTGCCTCATCATGTATGAGAAGTTATCAGTTAACCTCTCTGGGTGGAATTGTAAGAGCTGTTTCCCTGTTCTGAACAACAAAGAACCTCTTCCTGACTCATTACTCACTAGGAACAAACTGGGCATTGTTCCCAACATGAAAGCTGAGGAACATAAGAATTCACAAGGATACAATCCATCGTGATTGGAAGAAGTGGGGCTGGTGGGGAGAAAAGATATTGTTATTTCTCCTTACCCCTTTCAGGATCTCCACATCACATTTTTGGTGCCAATCTCCAGACAGCTTTTCTAAACAGACACAGAACTTAGTTCAGGAACCTCATGGCATTGAGGATCAGACACAGAACTCTAAGCCAAATCTGTGCCACCCACTGTCATTGTTAAGACTCTATTTGGGATAAACTCTGGCCAGTCTCTTGATCAGCACAATACCCTACCAAAGTCCCACACAGAACACTTCAGGAATGCAAACACACCACACGAACTCCTGACCGCCTCTCTCTGAGGATCAACCATGAGGGCTGCACAGAACAAACACATCAGGGAAGGCAAAGGACAAAAGAACAGCAGAGCCAAGGTACTGCATTGCTCCCTGGTCTTATCCAGATGTTTGTTCCCTGGTCTTATCTGGATATTAGCTCACATGTTCTTCTAAACATTGACTGCATTGTGAATACCACTGAACGCTGACTGGTTTGACAATGACATACAGTCATGTTTTGTAGTGCTAGCGTCCCCTTTATATTCTCTTTTTCTTTCCTCTCTTTTCCCATGTGGTCTCAGGTACGTTACTTTGCCCTCACACCAAATTTAGCACGTGTCTAGAGGGCGACTCACTTTGGGTGCACGTCTACACACAAAAAGGCAAAAAGATCAACGGTGCATGACATTAGGTTAGGAAAAAGAAAAAAATAATAAAATCCAAAACCAATTTTTAAAAAGGGGAGGAAGTCATTTGAAACGAATAATATAGTGTAATGGAAAGGGCTCCCAGCTTGTAGTCCAAAGATCTGGGTGTGATCTTTGCTCTGCTGGTAGGTAATTGTATGAACTCAAGCAAGTCACAAAATAATAGAATCACTCATCATCTCAGATTGAGGAGGCTCAGAGGCTACTTGGTCCAGTCTGTATATGGCAGAGTATCCCTTCTATCCTATCTCCAAAATTGGGTACCTCACTTTCAAAGAAGAAGCCCTCATCCGGGAGAAATCCACTATGTTCTGAACATTTAGATAGTTGCTATGATATTTTTCCTCACATCAAACTCCAAATCTACTTCTCCACAGCTGTCCTTTTACTTCTAGTCCCAACCTCTGGAGTCAAAGACAAGTCTAGTCACACTTACACAGAACAGTCCTTCAAATTCTTGAAGAAAGCACTGGAAGGATGACTTAAATTCAAATATGGCCTCAAACACTTACTGGCTGCAAGACTCTGGGCAAGTCACTTAAACTGTTTGCCTCAATTTCCTCAACTGTAAAATAGGGATAATATTAACACCTGCCTACTGGGTAGTTGGAAGGACTAAATGAGATAATATTTGTAAGTGCTTAGCACAGTGTCTGGGACATAGTGGGTGCTTAATACATGCTTATTCCTTCCTTCCCTCCTTTTCAACCACTCCTCACATGACATATTTCCGAGGTCCTATGCCAGCCTGGTCACCTTCCACTGTACTTGCCCCAACCTATCAAAATCCTTTCAAAAATGTAGTCTCCTTAAGCAAACATAATGCTCCTAATCTAACTTGACTAGAGTGGAGTGCAATGAGTCTATCATACTCCTTCGTTCTTCACACTATTTCAGTCCTAATGCAACTTATGGTATCACTAGCTTTTTTGGCCACAATATCGACCTGATGATTTCAATCCAGTAAAACCCCTAGATTTATTTCAGATAAACTGCTACTCTCTAGCCATACTTTCTAGTCCTCTTAAACATGTGGAGAGGATATTTTGAACACAATAGTAAGACTTTATTGTTTTCCTTATTAAATTTATCTTACTAGATTCAGTTCAATATTGTAGTCTGTTGAGATCTTTTTGAATGCAACTCTGTAACCTAACAAGTTAATTATCCTTCCCAGTTTTGTATCATTTGAAAATTTGATAAAGGTATCATCTCTGCCTTTATCATCGATGAAACCACTGAATATCAAAAGATTTAACACAGATCTCTGGGGCATTCCACACCCTTCCAGGATGTTATCAAACTTCTAATGGCTATGTTTTTAGTTCAGTCATTCAACTTATAGTAGCAATATACAAGATTTTGTTAATGCTTTGCTGAAATTCTGGCAAGGTATGTCTACTACATTCCCCTTATCTACCAGTCTAGTGTTGTTTTTTGTTGTTTAGTCATTTCAGTCATGTCTGACCCTAATTTGGGTTTTCTTGGCAAAGATACCAGTTTGCCATTTCCTTCTTCAGCTCATTTTACCAATGAAGAAAATGAGGCAATTAGAATTCAATGACTTGCATAGGATCACACAGCTAGTAAGTATCTAAGGCCAGATTTGAACTCAGGTCTTTCTGACTCCAGCCCCCAGCACTCTATCCACTGCCACCTAGCTGCCCAATGTTCACAAACAAAATGAGATTAGTGTCACATGCCCTGTTCTTGATGAAGCCTCTTTGTAAACACCACTTTTGTTTCTAGATGTTTAGTGACCATCTTCTAAATAGTATACAACAGAATTCTTCCTGTAATTGAAGTTGAGTTCTTCGGTTTATAGTTTTCAGATTATATTCACTTTCTTTTGGAAATTTTTGAAATGTATCCACCTTTAGTCCTACAATGCTGCTCCTATTCTCTACAGTCTCTGAAAGATCACTGCCAGTTATTCAGCACTAACATTCATTGGTTCTCCTTGGGGTGTATTTTGACTGAGTCTAATTTTCTATCAGTCTTTTTCTGTTCTGTCACTTTCAGTCAAAGACACTCTCCCAGGCAAAATAAAAGTGAAGAATTTCTGTCCTTTCTCCATTGTCTGTTATCACCACTGGTCAATATAGTGAAATATAACTCTTTCAACCAATATGGTAAAATATACCATTTTATTAATTTCCTTACCTTTCCTCAACAACTGTAGCTCATTCTGACACTCCTCACCCACTTCTTAGAGGGGAACAGTGACTGTTTCATTGTTGTCTTTTTTTAGCATTAGCCTAGAGGGGGCCTGGCACCCAGTAATGACTAAATAAATGCTTGCTGGTTGATTAATCATGCCATTGTATTCTGTGGCATGCTCCTCTCTTTTTTAAAATCTAAGTTAGTCGATGAGTTTCCTCTGTATCCACAATGGTCACTTTAAACATCCCTTCTCTTTCTATTTTGCCTTCAGAATTTAATTTTTGAGTTTACTATCCTCCCAACCCCATTTTCCCTCTCCAATTCCCCATTGAATCAGTTTATAGGACTCTATCCTTTCTCTGAATCCTTTAAAATTTGTTGTATTATTTTTAAGGTATAATAGTTCTTTTTCCTTCTTTTATCTTAACTTATTCAAAAAGATTCACCACTTCTCCTCAGTTCTGAGATAAAGTAGTATAGCTGGGTCAAAGGACACAAATTGTTTAATAACTATTTGTGTGTAATTCCAGATTGCTCTCCTTTTCACAGGCCCACAAACAGTGCATCAATGTGCCTGTTTTCCCGCATCTCCTCCAGTATTTATCATTTTCCTTTTTTTATCTTTGCTAATATGATGGGTTTGAGGTAGAACCACAGAATTATCTCAATTTGCATTTCTCTAATTATTAGTAATTTGGAGTATTTTTTGTATGGCTAAAGATAGCCTGAATTTCTTTGCTTGAGAAATGTCTGTTTGTATCCTTAGATCATTTATTAACTGCGGAATGGTTCTTATTCTTAGAAATTTAAATCAGTTCTTTCTATATTTTGGAAATGAGACTTTTATCAGAGAAACACACTGCAAGCATTTTCCCCCAATTCTTTCCCTTTTAAACTTAGCTACATGTTTATGCAGAAACTTTTAAATTTTGTGTAGTCAAAATTATTCATGTTATCTTCTGTGATCTTCTCTGTCCTTTATTTTGTCATAAACTCTTCCCATATCTGTAGATCTAATAAGTAATTTCTTCCTTGTCTGTCTAATTTATGATGTGGCCTTTTATTTCTAGGTCACCTATCCATTTGGAGTATTTGTTGTTTCTTACAGAGCATGCATATTCCATGACCACAATATGTTTAGCTTTTTCCCAACTGATTACCATTGTACCAATCAAGCATTGTCATACCAAACAAGCAATCAGGAAATAATTACTATGTGCTAGCTAAGTGCTATGACATGGACACAAAAGTATGAAACAAGAATAAAGTGGTTGGTGAACATTTGGTTGAAGATCAATTGAGGATCACATGTTGGGAAACATATGACAGATAATACACGCTGAAGGAGGAGATGGAGGAGGAGTTCCGGAAACAGATCCCAAACCTAGCATCAAGATACAACATAGTAAGGGCAAGGAACCTCAACTATCAGGACATCCGTTAATGATTTCTCTCTCTGTCAAAAGTAGGACAACTGATACATTCTTGAGCTACCTTAATGATCATTTTATTTCTCAAAAGGTGTACAAAGTAACAAAGGTAACTAGTGGCCAAAGTTGAAGTGATGACAGTCGGGGGGTGGGGGGAGAAGTAGAGAATGGGGAAGGGGCCAGTCCATTTTTGAGTTTGTGAGAGAAAAGAGGGTAAAAGAAGGATGTTGTCTACTATGCTTGTGAGATCTGGGGAAAGAAAGTTTCTAATCAGAGAAGATTTCTAATCAGAGAAGCACAATTTCATGTCTTAAAAATTATATAAGAAAGTTTAGCCCAAGAAGGATAGGCTGTTGTTAAGAATATAATTCTTACTATACAAACAAACAATGCCAATGGAAAAAAAAAGAAAAAGTGGAAACAGTTTCAAAAGACCAAAGTAAATATTCAGGGATTTAACAGGAAGTACAAGAGATGGAGAAAAAAGGCAAGATGAAGATAGGCACATTGAGTGGTACAAGCACGACCCTACAAGAATAGGATCTGAGGTTTGTAGTTAATGTTAGATAACAAAAGTATTTTTTTTCTTTTTAAGCTGTACTACAGGCAAGGAAAAAACTAAAAGGAGAATAAAACTTCTGTTCAGAATAAATGGGATTAAGTGAATGGACAAAAAAGGGGGTTTCCAGATGTGTGAGCTGTTTCTAAGGTACGTATTTGTGCTTTGTTTTATGAATGCCATCTTTTAAATTTCATTTGTTTGTCATTGATGGCTTCCTCCCACCCCAAAAAAAGTCTTTAAAAATTTAGTTTCAGGCCAGATGGATTTACAAGTGAATTCTAGCAAGCATTTAAAGAACAATTAATTCCAATACTATATAGGCTATTTGGGAAGATAGGGAAAGAAGGAGTCCTACCAAATTCTTTTTATGATATAAATATGGTACTGATATCTAAACCAGGAAGAGCCAAAACAGTGAAAGAAAATTATAGACTAATTTCTCTAATGAATATAGATACAAAAATGTTCAATAAAATATTAGCAAAAAGATTACAGCAACTTATTATGAGAACAACACACTGTGACCAGAAATTCAGGACTGGTTCAATATTAGGAATCAGTATTATTGACCATACCAACAACAAAACTAACAGAAAGAGATTATCTCAATAGATGCAAAAAAAAGCTTTTTGACAAAATACAACACCCATTCCTATCAAAAACACTAGAGGGCATAGGGATAAATGAAGTCTTCCTTAAAATGATAAGTAGCATCTACCTAAAACCATCAGCAAGCACTATGAGTAATGGGGATAAGGTGGAAGCATTTCCAATAGGATTGGAGGTGAAACAAGGATGTCCATTACCACCACTGTTATTAAATATGGTACTAGATATGTTAGCTTTAGCAGTAAGAGAAGAAAAAGAAATTGAAGGAATTAGAATAGGCAAAGAAGAAACAAACCTATCACTACTTAAAGATGATATGACAATATCTAGAGAATATATGACAATACCTAGAGAATCCTAGAGAATCAAGTAAAAAAACTACTTGAAATTATAAACAACTTCAGTAAAGTTGCAGGATATAAATCATTGGCATTTCTATATATTACTAACAAAGCCCAACAGCAAGAGATAGAAAGAGAAATTCCATTTAAAATTACTATAGACATTATAAAATATTTGGAAGTCTACCTGCCAAAATAAACCCAGGAGATATATGAATAAAATTACAAAACACTTTGCACACAAAGTCAGATCTAAATAATTGGAAAAATATCAGTTGCTCTTGGTTAGGCCAAGCTAATATAGTAAAATGACAATTCTACCTAAATTAATTTACTTATTCAGTGCCATACCAGTCAAACTACCAAAAAAATTATTTTATAGAACTAGAAAAAATAATAACAAAATTCATCTGGAAGAGCAAAAGGTCCAGAATATCAAGAGAATTAATGAAAAGAAATGCAAGGGAAGGTGGTCTAGCCATACCAGACCTTAAATGGTATTTAAAGCAGCAATCACCAAAACTACTTGGTACTGGCTAAGAAAAATAGAGTGGATCAGTGGAATAGGTTAAGTACACAAGACACAGTAGTCAATGGCTGTAGTAATCTACACTTTGATAAACCCAAAGATTCCAACTTCTGAGATAAAAACTCACTATTTGACAAAAACTGCTGGGAAAAGTGGAAAATAGTATGGCAGAAACTAGACATAGAACAACATCTTAAAACTCTATGCCAAAATAAAGTCAAAATGGGTACATGATTTAGATATAAAGGATGTTACTATAAGCAAACTGGGAAAGCAGTTTACCTGTCAGATTTATGGAAAATGGAAGAATTTATGACCAAAGAAGAACTAGAGAATATTAAGAAACCTGACAAAGTAGAATGAACATAACAGGCACTTACGAGTATTTGCTAAATTGAATGGGTGCTGAGGGGCACGGAAGTGCAGAAGTCAGGAAGAGGAAGATGAATCCAGGAAAAATCAATATCTCTAGACACAGAGTTCTTAATCCCTTTTATTTCTAGATCTTTTTAGCAGTGTGATGAAGCTCATGGATCCTTTTTTAGAATAACTTTTTTTAAAAAATTAAAATTGAAGTAAATGCTAACTTTCAGCTAGAGATTAATGAAACTAAGGTGTATTTTTTATCCAAATTCACAGACCCATGAAACTACATATTGAGAACCCCAGTGAGTCACGTGAACAAGCATTTCTTAAGGGCCTACTATGTGCAGAGCACTATGTTATATAGTGGGGATACAAAGAGAGGCAAAACCAGTTCCTGCCCTTAACAGGCTCCCAATACAATGGAGGAAACTACAAATAAATGGACAAACAAGATATATAAAGTAGAAATGGAAGAGCATACACTAGAGCCAACATCCTTCTTTCTCAATTAAAATTAGAAATATACTCAGGACAAAAATCTGAAATGAGAACTAGCTTTAGCTTACCCAGTGATAATTTTTCACTAAAACCCATCGTTTATCAAATATAAGTCTACCAAACTCCACCTCCATGTCCTTTCCTATCACGTATTCTTTCTCCTTTGTATCTTTGCATTTTTGTGCATTTTTCACTAGAAAGTTAATTTACCATAAAGTCCTGATTCATCCAGGGGTATCTTACATACTTTTTCCAGGCCAGAGCTAATTCCCAGAGCATGGGCAACCTGAGCCTCCAGAAGAGAGGAATTTACTAGATTAGAAAGGAAATTGAGGCAGAAGCAACGAAAGACAGATTCTGGCTCATATATCTGCCACTATTTCTTTCTCTGGTCCCCTCTACCTCTTCAGGACACTCACATCTTGGCTTCCTCAGTTCCTCAATTTTCACTAGTATCTTAAATTTCCTACCCACCATCTCAGTCCAAATTGCTCCTTCCTCCAAGTGAGCAGTAGAATGGTCTTTGAAAAGCATACTGGTTGTACTTAGCTCCAGCTGCTCCTACTATAGCAGACCAAGCCTTGTAGTTCCCACCACCTCTAATTTATCCTCTTGGCTTTCCACAGCAATCCAGGATAGCTGCCAATACCTGTTGTACATGGTTTATGCAAAAAGGAATTATATTTCAATGCCAAGTGGCCTGACTAAACTCTCTTATGAAACTGTATGCAGATTTTTGTATCTTTTTTTCTTTTGAGTCACTTGATTCTTGGCCCTTAAACCTTTGAGATACCATGTATTTCCTCTGCACTTGGGGTCTCATGCTTACTGACTTAGATAAATTATTAACATGTTTGTTATTCAAACTTCATTGGCTCAGCTTCCCACTGTCACTAACAATCTTCATGCTGAAACAATTAACTGTTGACCTAGGTTTTGGGAAAGATGGACTGATAACTTCCAGACCCAAGTTATTGATTTAGGATGCTTTGGATGAGAATCAGAATGATTGTTTTCCTTAACACTGGTGTTTGTGTCTCAAAGATCCCTCAGGTCGCATCTGGTATTTCCCAAAGCTAGAGCATGGATTCTGTGGTTACAGGGTGACTTCATCGGGACTAACAGTAGGGCATCAAATGTATCAAGTCTCAGTGCCCAGAATGTGTGGGTACTCTGATGGGGGTGGGGGGGTCGAGAATAGAAAAAAAAATACAGAGCCTCGTCCTGGTTGCATTAAAGATAGAGGAAGAGAAACAAATGGGAATAATATGGAGAGGGAATATATGTTAAGATGAATTTTTGTGAGTAAGGGGGATAAGCCATTAAGGACTTCATCTCCTGCAGGCTCTGAGCCGAGGGTTCCCTGCTTGGCAGAAAAATCTCAGACTCCCCTTTTCTGAGTCCCAGGACCTGTGAGAGATGACATTCTTAGTTGTCCCCTCTAACATCTGTCTGAATTAGATCACAAACTCCCCAAGGGCAACGCCCGTAGAATTTCCATGTGAGACAGTCACCTGGAGGAAAGATCATGCTATCCACAGCTGGCTCCAAACTCTTTTCCTTCCCATTTCCCACTCTATCCACCCCAGGTTCTAGAGCTGGGTTTTGGCGTTTTTGTTTGTTTGTTTGTTTGTTTCTGTCATCACCTGCCCTAGTTTATCATATTACAAACAATGTTAGAGCTAGAAAAGATCTTCGAGGTCATTCTATTCCAACCTCCTCTTTTGAAAAGATAAGGAAACCACAGCCCTAAAAGATTGTGACCTACCAACATCTGCATGGCTGGTAAATGTCCCAGCTGGTCTTTGACCTCCCTATCTGGAGCTCTTTATGCTTCTGGGTGCGGCTCCTAGGCAGGTGGGTGGGTGGTGGTGGTGGAGATGCAGAGAATACTTCAGCTGAAACAACGTTTGCTAAGAAGCTTAGGGAAAACATGTGAGCAAAGAAATGGGGATTTTACTGAACTAATGTCTAACTACATGTTAGCTTGACCAATGTGGCTGGTGAGACTTTCCTGCCCCTGAAACCAAGGATCCCAGCACACTAGATTTTTGAGCTGATAGGGGCTTTTAAGCTGATGAGCAGTTGAAGCCCTGAAAGGTAAATTTCCTCTCTTTTCTCTTTGGTGATTAAAAAGATTGCTAGATTTGGATCCAGAGGTTCTGGGTTTAAATTCCAGCTTTGCCCGATCTGTGTGACCTTGGACAAGTCACTGAAACTCTCTAGGGCTTCAGATTCCTCATTTACAAAGTGAGGAGCTATACTAGTTCACCTCTAAGATACTTCTAGCTCTAGACAATAATTCTAAATCTAGAGAATCCTTTAAATTCACTTTCAAATTACAGATAACTAATATAACTTTAATCACTGTATGACTCCAGGTCACCTGCCTTGCCCATTATGGTAGAATGGAAAGCATTCTGCCAATTACTAGCTGTGATACCTTGGGCCAGTGAATTACTTGGGCCAGCCTCAGTTTCTTCACTTGCAAATTGGGTATAATAATATTTGCACCGCCTACTTTACAGGCCCTCATCACCTTTCACTTAGATTCTCACAAAAGCCTCCTAACTGGATTCGGGTTTCCAGTATCTCTCTTCCCCAATTCATCTTCCATATAGCTGCCAAGATAAGTTTCCCAATCTTCCGTGGGCTTGACCAAGTCACCAGCCTTGTTCCTTGCTGTCTCTAGGCTAAAATGCAAAATTCTCAGCTTGGTATTTAAGTCTTTTACTGCCTGACTCCAGCTAATCTTTTAAGACATTGAACATTATGGTTCTTCATGCCTTCTGCATTTCAGCTAACTTTTTTACTAGGTGTTCCTTAAACTCAGCATTCTATCTGTGTTTTTGCATGGCATAGCCTATATTCTTGGATTATGCTTCCTCCTTTCTTCTTAGAATGCTTGGCTTCCTTTAAGGGTTGCTTAAAGTACCTCCTCCTAGGAGAAACCTTTGCTAATTCAGTACCATTTTCCCCCACTCCCACTTAAGTACCTCTCCCTCTCCAAAGGAATGTCTCTATGTAAATATTATATCCTATTCTCCAGGAAAATGTAAACTTCTTGATGGCAAGGGCTACTTTTTGCAGGGAGGGTGGGCAATGAAGAGAGAGAGGTAGGCTTTGTATTCCTAGGACCTAGAGCACACACATACATACACACACACACACACACGTGTGTGTGTGTGTATGCATCATATATATATACACATACATATACATATATAACTGTTAGATGTGTAGCTCTGTTCCATATATGTGTATATATATATATATATGTATACATAGCTTTGTTTTCCTAGATATATATACAACACATACACATATATAGCTCTCTTCTATATATGTGTGTTTATCGATATATATGTGTGTATATTATATATATATAAAGTTCTTAGTAAATACTTGTTGAAGTAAATCAAAGCTTAAATTATTATAGAAATCTAACAATAAAGTAGGATGGTAGACCCAAGAGAATGGAGTACTCATTCTTCTCTCTTTTCGACTCAGACTTGCTCTACTCTGGACCGCTCACATGGATCAGGCTCAGTCCTAGAGAATTTTGACCAGCTACAATATGGGTCAACTTCTTTTCTCACACTCAATTTTGACCAGCTACAATATGGGTCAGCTTCTTTTCTCACACTCATTTCTCACCCCTACCTGAAGCTCCAGGGAAAAATCACTTAAGGCTTAGCTTTGGGCTCATGTCTAGGTTCTTCCCCCAAGGAAGGAGGAAAAAGGTTTTCCATGTATCATAGAAATCAGTTATTGGTTAGATATTTATTTCCTTCACTCTGGCTCATTAAAAACCCCTGTCCCAGAGAAAAAAATTGCTTAAGGCTTGGATGTGGTTTATGTCAAGGATTTCCCTAGAGGGAAAAGTAAAAACAGCATTCAATACACAATATATAGCATGTATGAGAAAAATATTTATTTCTTACACACAATAAATGCTAAAAGATACAAAAGGCTTACAGTACTCACTGACAGAAAGACTTAAAGTAGGTTTGTAACTTAACCTATAACTACAGTTATATTCTCCCAGGAGGTTGGTGCTTAAACTTCATAAAACATAAAATAGCTACAGGACTACCGAATAGGCATTATGACATCTCATCTTGATTCTGTGCTATACAAACAACTTCAGGCCATGTCTTTTAGCAAAACAGATCATGCTTGGGCCCTTCTTCTTGTTAATGGTGGTCTTCTCCAAGAGGGCTCAAGTAGTTTGCTGGGACCTCTTCCCACAGCCACCACTAAGCTGCTACCAAAAGTATATCTCCATTTATAAGGTCCACCACAGTCCTGGACAGTTCATCTCAGGATAGATACCAGTTCTCCTAATATCAGAAAACACAAAGAGATAGCCCAAAACTCAGTTTAAGCCTCACCTTAGTAGCACATGTGCTTTTTTATGTCTCGTGTATTCACATGTGAGCCTGGGTAGGACTAGAGCAAATGGTCTCTTTTTCACCCCTTACCAGAAGTTGCTCAAAGTAGTCCTGATGCAATCCCTAGCTACAAGAGAAGAATTCACTAACGATGGAGTAACTGCCTTTTAAATATTCACTGAGTCACCCATGCTTCCTGTTCAGTGGCCAAAAAGCGCCACTGCCATCTTTGCCATCTCAAAGCACCAAGACCCCTCATCATTGAGTAACCCACACACATAGCCCACTGGGAGCAGAAAGGATAGCTCTGCGTATGGAGAGAGATGGCCTTAGTTACACTCCAAACAATTAAAAATAACAGATACAATTCACATTAAGGGAACACTAGCACAGTGCCACTTCTTTCAGAGAAATCAATATTAATTAAATGTAACTGGGAAGGTTTCAAGGGACATGGAATAAGGAACTATGAACAAGGACCATGTAAACATCCCTCTCTGTGTCCCTCATCTTTCACTAACACAGTAGGTGAGACCTGACAGCTTTCCCTGTTCATTCTGTAAAGCAGGGAACACATGGTGAATTCTCCTTTAAAGCTATTTCTACTACTGTTACCAATATTGTAACTAGGGGAATACAGTGAATCCACAGAAATGAAAGGAGCATTGGAAATTATTCAGGGGTACAGTATATGCTGAGGCATTTTTTTCTACTTGAGTGTGGAAGGGAGAGAAAGAAAGGCAAGATGGACTAAACCCATATAAGCCTTTAATGTGTGGTTAAGGCCTCAGTGGCAGCTGTAAAGTTAATCAAGAGCATAGTATCCTTAAATGCTGAAACACTAGACAGGCAGAAAGGAGGAGCTAATTGGGGTATGTTTTTATTCCTATCTAGGTAACTCTATGATAACTCATAATACTCTGTCTGAGCTTGGTACTTGCAGTGAAGTGCAGAGGAGAGGATCAATTAAAATGAATCAATGAATAAAAAATCATTTGTTAAGTGCCCACAATATGACAATAGGCTAAATGTTGGGGGCACAAATACAAGCAAGTAAGACAGTCCCTGTGTTCAAGGAGCTTACATTCCAATAAGGGGAAATGATGCATAAAGAGGGGAGTCATGACCAAGGAAGGGAGTCTTGGTCTGGAGAATCACAGAGATGGCAGGTTGCTCCGTAGGACAATTGACTGACTGCCTTTTTAGAAGCAAAAGTAGTATTGATAATCAAAAGGATGAGTCTGTGTGGACAGATACAGTAATTCTTATGCAGTCTAAGGTGCATTTCTCTAAAGACATTTTAAGACTTGGTCTTATCTTTCTAGGGTCAAGTTTAAGAACCCCAGACTTTACAATTTGTGAGTTTGTTTAGTTGTATAGTAGTCAGTATGTCCATGCATTGTGTTATATCCCATTGCTGACTTTGTTCTTTCACTGATGCTATCTCCTCTGCAAGAGTAATTCATTGTTAAGGTATGAACTTTCCTTCCCTTTGATACTTGTTGCCCTTGGGTGCCCTGGTGATTTCAGTAAATTGGTTAGCCTGACAGTTTATGAACCCATAGGGCCTGGCCTTTAAAAAGAGGCTGAAGGTTAGAGAAAAATAAGAACTGGGAAGTCAGAAAGGGAAATGCAGGTCTCACATATCTGGCTTTGTTTCTCTAGAGACAAGCCTCTACATCCACATGGCCCTCCAGGGACCTGTGCATTCCAGGGAACCAGAAGTGGTAGAGGCTTTCCTGGACAAAACCTCCTGGCCCCAATGTTTTATTTTATATGCTTGAATTTGCCTAGATTCAATAAACTGAAACATGAAATATTGGGAGAAATGTAAACTTGCTACATTAGGGAGGAAGAATTAAAGATCACTGATCAATATATTTTATTTATGTCATTAAATATTTTTTAATTACAGGTTAAAAAAATTTAACATTCATTTTTTTTTTAATTTTGAGTTCCAAATTGTCTCTCTCCCTTCTAACCTGCCTCCAC
Source organism: Phalanger gymnotis (assembly GCA_028646595.1). Classification (NCBI taxonomy): domain Eukaryota; kingdom Metazoa; phylum Chordata; class Mammalia; order Diprotodontia; family Phalangeridae; genus Phalanger; species Phalanger gymnotis. The sequence continues at coordinate 331,367,177 of CM053622.1, forward strand.
CCCTTAAGAAGGCAAGCAGTATGGTATTGACTATACAAGAGGAGTTTTATAAAACATATTTCCATATTAGCCATTTTGCAAAAGAGAAAAAGCACACATACATGCATGCACACATGCATGAAGAAGAAGAAGAAGAACAAAGAGGAAGAGGTGAAAGTAAAGAGAGTAAAAAAAAGTATGCTTTGATCTGTACTCAGAGTTCATCAGTTCTCTCTCTGGAAGTGGAGAGCATTTTTCATCACTGATCCTTTAATTTGTTCTTTTTTCTAGTTTTCTTTTTTAGATTCATGGCCAATTTATTGATCTTCACTTTCTCTCTTTTATTGATGTATTTAGAGATATAAATTTTCCCTTAAGTACTACTTTGGGTGCATCCCACGAATTTTAGTTTGTTGTCTTATTGTCATTCTCTTTAATGACATTATTGTTTCTATGATTTGTTCTCTGACACACTCATTCTTTAGGGATTAGATTGTTTAGTTTCTAATTAATTTTTAATCTATGCTTCTGCAGCCCTTTATTGGATGTAATTTTTTGGTTTTGCATTATGGTCTAAAAAACATACATTTAATATTTCATATTTGTTTTTGAGGTCTTTATGCCCTAATACATGGTCAGTTTTTGTGCGGGTGCCATGTACAGCTGAAAAAAGGTATACTACTTTTTATTCCCATTTGATTTTCTCTAGAAATCTATCATATCTAACTTTTTTAAGATTCTGTTCATCTCTTTAACTTCATTGTTATTTATTTTACGATTGGATTTATCTAGCTCTAATAAGAGAAAATTGAGGCTCCCCACTAGTCCAGTTTTACTGTTTATTTCTTCCTGTAATTCATTTAATTTTTCTTTTAAGAACTTGGATGCTATGCCATTTGGTGCATATATATTTAATACTGATAATCCTTCATTGTCTATGTTGCCGTTTAGCAAAATAAAGTTTCCCTGATTATCTCTTTTAATTAGGTCTATTTTTGCTTTTGTTTTGTTTGAGGTCATGATTGCTACTCCTGCCTTTTTCACTTCAGCTGAAGCATAATAGATTCTGCTCCAGCATCTATTTTTAACTCTCTATGTTTTTGTTTCAAGTGTGTTTCTAATAAACAACATATTGTTAGATTATGTTTTTCAATTCATTTTGCTATCTGCTTCCATTTTATGGGTGAGTTCATCCCATTTACATTCACAGTTATGATTACTAACTGTGTATGTACCTCCATCCTGTATTTTTTCACTGTTTATCTCTCTCTCTCTCTCTCTCTCTCTCTCTCTGTTCTCTCTCTCTCTTTCTCTCTCTCTGTCTCTCTCTTTCTGTACCTCCTCAAAGTGTGCTTTGATTCTGACCACTATCTCCCTTAATATGCCCTCCTTTCTGTCAGCCTCCTCCTACCCCCACCTCTTATCCCTTTCCCCTCTTGCTTCCCTGTAGGGTAAGATAGAGTTCTACACCCAGTTGAGTATTAATGTTATTGCCTCTTTGAGCAAATTACAATGAAAGTAAGGTTCAAGTGTTGCCCACCAACCTGCCCCGCCTCCTTTCCCCCCCCATTGTAAATGCTCTTCCTTTTGTGGCTCTTTTATATAAGACAATTTTCCCTTCTCTTCCTCTCTTTTCCCCCTACTCCCAATGCATCCTTCTTTCTTACCCCTTAATTTTATTTTTGTGAAATCATCTCATCATAGTCAATTCATACCTGTAGCCCTCTGTCCATGTAAAATTCTTCTAACTTTCTCAATAATGATAAAGTTCTTAGGAGTTACAAGTATCATCTTCCCATATAGGAATGTAAACAGCATAACCTTACTGAATCCCTTTCATGTTTGCCTTTTAATGCTTCTCTTGAATCTTATATTTGAAAGTCAAATTTTCTATTCAGCTTTGGCCTTTTCATTAGAAATATTTGAATGTCTGTTTCATTAAATATCAATTTTTCCCTTGAAGGATTATACCCAGTTTTGCTGAGTAGGCGATTCTTGGTTGTAGTCCTAGCTCCTTTGCCCTCCAAAATATCATATTCCAAGCCCTCCACTCCTCTAATATGGAAGCTGCTAAATCTTGTGTGATCCTGACTGTGGATCCAGGATATTTGAATTGTTTCTTTCTGGCTGTTTGCAATATTTTCTCTTTTATCTGGGAGCTCCAGAATTTGGCTACAATATTCCTGGGAGTTTTCATTTTGAGATCTCTTTCAGGAGGTGATTGGTGGATTCTTTTAATTTCTATTTTACTTTCTTGTTCTAGGATATCAGGACAATCTTCCTTGATAATTTCTTGAATATGATGTTTCAATTCTTATTTTTTTGATCATGCCTTTCAGGTAGTCCAATAATTCTCAAATTATCTCTCTGCAATACATTTTGCAAGTCAATTGTTTTTCCAATGAGATATTTCACATTTTCTTCTAATTTTTTTTCATTCTTTTGACTTTGTTATTTTTTGGTATCTTATGAAACCGTTAACTTCCACTTGCCCAATTTTAATTTTTAATGAGTTATTTTCTTCAGTGAGTTTTTATACCCCCTTTTTCATTTGGCCTATTCTGCTTTTTGAGGAATTCTTTTCTACAGTTAATTTTTATGCTTTTTTGAAAACCATTAGGCTAATTCTGTTATGAGTGTGGGTGCATGCATGTGTAAGTGTATATATGTGTGTGTATAAAATTTTCTTCAGCATGTTACCAATCTGTTAATTCTCTTTTCATAATTTTCTTGCACTACTCTATTTTGTTTCCCTAATTTTTCCTCTACCACTCTTATATCTTTCCTTGGCGCTTTCAAAAATTCTTGTTTGGCCTGTGTCCAGTTAGTATTTTTCTTTCAGGCTTTGGTTATAGCTGTTTTTGTGATATTTTCTTCTGAGTTTGTGCCTTGATCTTCCCTACCACTGTGACAACTTTTTAATGGTCAAATTCTTTTTTGTTATTGTTGTTTGCTCATTTTCCCAGCTTATTTCCTGACTTTGAATTTTATGTTAAAGTTGGCCTCTGTTTGCTTGGGGGTGGGAAGGTACTGTCCCAATTTTTAGGCTTTTTGTGCTGCTGTTTTCAGAACTAGCTCTGGGGATCTGCAAGTTTTTAGTACTTATAAGGTTGTGTGATCTGGGGAAAGATGTGGTCATTGCTCTCTGGTCTTTACCCAGGAAGAGCCCTTATTTCTCTGGAGTTGTAAATTCTGGCATTCCTCTTGGCCCTAGAACTATGATCAGATCCCCTGGTCCCCTAAAGCAGCAAGCACTAGTGCATCTCTCTTCCTTGGACCTGTGACCAGGGCCTCTGCTTTCTTATGATGGACCACAAGCACTTTCCTCTACCCCTGAACTTTGACCCAGAATTGCATTTGGGCAAATAGAGTTGCCAAAGAGTGCCAGCCTCTACACCCAGTACCAACCAATGATTCTCTGTAATCTCTTTCTTACCACTTGTCTAACTCCATCATCCTCTCTAATCTAAGAGTTCTTGAAGCTTGGCTGCAGCTTTTGCTGCTGTCTCCAGTGCCTGCTACTAGTGCTCCCACTGCATGTATTCCAGGCTAGCCCCCATTTGTGTATCACTGACCTCTCCTGCTAACCTACGAAGTTGTCTTAGACTGTCTCACCCCAACCTTTTGTTGCCTCTGCCTCTCTAGAATTTCAATTTGAGTTGCTACTTTAAAGTTGTTGGAGGGCAATGTTAGAGTTGCCTCTACTCTGCAATCTTGGCTCTGTCCCACTGGACAATCGACTAATACTGAGCTTACAACCCACTATAACCCCCAGATCTTTATCAAATTAACTTTGGTCTAAATTTGTCTCCTTTTTATATTTGTAAGGCTGAGATTTTATTTTTTGTTTTTTGTTACTTTGACCAAAGCACAAAGCAACATGTATCCCTATAAAGTTCATCTCATTAGATTGGGCCTGTCCCTCTCACCTGTAGAGTCAACAGTAGCCTCCATGATCACTTACAGTGGCAGCTCAACAATCACACCTACCAATTCTTTCAGCACAGAGGGTGTACCTTTACTACTTGGTAACTATGTGACCTTGAACAAGTCACACTGCTTTTTGAGGTACTGTTTCCTAATCTATGAAATAAGCGTAGGAATGCTAAAAATACTTACTGCTAAGATTTAAGGCTCAAGTAAGATAGTATATATAAAGCATTTTGGAAGCATAAAGCACTGTGGAAATGTGAGTTATTAGAGGACAATATTATTTTAAAGTTCGAGTTCTTCGCCCATCTCTACAAATTCATATCATCATCATCATGATAAACATTTATATAAAAACATTAAGTTTTGTGAAGTGTTTTACATATTTCACCTTATTTGATCCCCACAACAGCTCTGCGGGTATTGTCATTATTCCCATTTAATAGATGAGAAAACTGAGATAAGGAAGGTAAGATACCCAAGGTCACACAGCTAGTAAGTATCTGAGTCAAGACTCAAGTACAGGTATTCTTGACTCCCAGTCCTGATCTCTGTCTATTCCTACCACCTAGCTGTCTCTTGATTTTTTACTGATAGCTTCTGTTTTTACATCATATTAATTTTTTTTAAAATGTTTTGAGGCAATGGGGGTTAAATGATTTGCCCAAGGTCACATAGCTAGGAAGTGTCTGAGGCAAGATTTGAACTCGGATCCTCCTGATTCCACGGCCGGTGCTCTATCCACTGAACCTCCTAGCTTCCCTCATCACATTTATTGTTGAATCTATCCCCTTTTCAGTAAGCCTTCTTTTGTAGCAGAGATTGAGTAAGAAAAAGAAAAAAATTAGCAAAATCAATCAATACGGCAACTTGTTTGAGAAGATATGCAATATTCCACACTAATAATAGCGCAACCTCTTCAACGAAGGGAAGAAAGATCATTTTCTCAATCATCTCTGGGTCAAAGCCTGGCCATTATAATTACAGAGATTAGTTTTGGTTTATTGTCCTTCTCATTCGTTGTAGTCATGTATGTTGTTGTCTAGTTCTGTTTATTCTACTCTTTATCAGTTCATAGAAGCCTTCCTAGGGCAGCTAGGTGGCAAAGTGAGTAGAGCACTGGGCTTGGAATCAAGACCTGAGTTCAAATCGGGCCTCAGACACTTCCTAGCTGTGTGACTCTGGGCAAGTCATTTAGGGAATGGCAAATCACTCCAGGATCCTTGCCAAGAAAATCTCAAATGGGGTCATAAAGAGTTGGACACCACTGAAACAACTTGATAGCCACAAAAATGTCTTCCTATGTTTCTATGAATTCTTCAGATTCACCTGTTTTCACAATGTAGCAATACTTCATTATATTCACATACTACAATTTGTTTAGCCATTCCCTGATTGATGGATACCTACTTTTTTCCAATTCTTTTTTATCACAAAAAGTAATGCAATGAACATTATGATATATACATATATGTGTGTATACATAAATATGTATGTATATATATATATACATATATATATATACACACACACAAATATATATACATATATATGTATGTGTGTGACTTTTTTTCTTTGACCTCATTGGAGCATACGCTTAGCATTGGAAGCCCTGAGTTAGAATGTAGACATTTTAATAACTTTTTTAAAATTCTAAATTACTTTCCAGAATTGTTGGACCCATTGACAGCTCCACCGACAGTATATTATCATATCTGTTTTACTATCTCCATCTACTATCAACTAATTACACTTTTTTGCATCTTTGCCAATTTGTTGGATTTGAGGTAAACCCAATCTCAACCCTTCATGGGAAGAGAGGATTCTTTTAAAAAGTGAAGACATTAAGAGCTGAAGTGAAAATTTAGCTTTCCACATAACCTTTGAAACTCATTAGGTCTCCAAAAAAAGACTCTTAAAAACTAATTTGTATTGACCCTTTTGTGTCCCTTTGCTCTCCTAGCCAAACCTCTCTTTCATTCCTTCCCTTTGGGTTAGTTTTGTTTTCCTACCTGGAATATAAATCTCTCAACATCAAAGACTTGTCTTTTGTTCCCTGTTTGGGCCCATAATTGCTCAACAAATGCTTCTTCCTTCTTTCCTGGCTTCCCACTTCCCTCCTTACCTCCTCCTTTCCCTCCTTCTTTTCCTCTTCCTTCCCCCCCCTTTCCTTCCTTCCCTCCTCTCTGTCTCCCTGCCTTTTCCTTCCTTCCTTCCTTCCTTCCTTCCTTCTCTCCTTCTTTTCTTCTTTTTTCCCTTCTTTCTTCACTTTTTCTTTCTTTCCCTCCTTCCTTCCTCCCTGTCTTCCTTCTTTCCTTCCTTCTAACTTAAAAACTACACTCAACACAGCCCTAGGCAGCCAAAAAGACAGTGCTGGAACACTGTCAATCCAGCCTTTTCAGCTGTCATGACTATTTCTACAGATCACTGAACAGTAGGTTCATCATGTTTATACAAGACAGATCATGATGAGGATCAAAATGATTGCATCAATCATTTGGGAATTGATTCAGGAGCTCCACCCAGACAAAAGCCTAAGAAAACTCTACTGTCAATGAGACAGATGTGCCCTGAAGCCTTTTCCTGAGCCATTAGCATGATAGGGTGTTACCCCTTTGGTTAATGCCCATCCATACTCTAGCTAGAAGGCATTTGGCCCTACCTTCCCTGCCCTGGATATTTTCACTTCTATGTACCCCATCACTATAGCTGAAGTGATAATAGAACAAAATGTCAGTTCTATTCTTTCCATTTTAGCACAGAGGCATCATGGAAAAGTCTAAGGTCCAACCCTATAGTTTAGGCTCTGCTTTGCCAACTGTTTGGCATGATTCCATGATTATTAGAGCTTACCTTGAAGGAACTAAAAAGGATACCCTCAATCACTTCTGAAACTTTTTTCCAAAGAAGCCCTGTGTACCCCAAAGGGCCAGTTATGGAAAAGAAATGTGGTCAGTCCCAAGTCCCTTCGTTTGAACATTTCTAGGAGGGAAGGATGAGCTCTGAGAAGGCATCCTGAGCCAAGGAAGAGTCACTGGCACTGTGCTGGTGAGAAAGCTTCCAAGTCTGATACTCCTTCCCTGTTAGGAAAGCAGGGAGGCTGGTGCATGAAAGCTGTGCTTAAAAATAAACTACTCCAAGTATGCCAGATTCATCACCCTATTGTCACCCTGCTATCTTTTTTACATATTTTACATTCTTGGATTCTGTGACTTCTTGGCTCTCTCCTGTTTTACAGTTTTTATCCTTGTTTCAACTCTTAGTTCTTCTAAATGAAATAGTCCCTGCCTGCAAGAAGTTTACATTCTACTGGGGAGAAATAGCATGTTCACTGAGGAGTAAATACCAAAATAAATGAACAACAAACAAATAAATGAATGAATAAGTTAACAAACAAATAAATAAATGAACAAATAAATAAAATATAAACAAATTAAATACATGACTAAAAACCAAATAAATCAATAAATGCAAAGTAATGGGTAGGAGAAGGCACTAACATTTCAGGGATCAGAAGAGGCCTTACGTAGGAAGTGGTATTTAAATTGAGTCTTGAAGGGAGTTAGGGATTCTGAGAGGCAGAGGTGAAGAGGGAGAGTGTTGTAGGCATGAAGAATAGTCTATAAAAAGGCAGAGAGGTGGGAGAAGGAACATTGTGTACAAGGAAGAGCAAGGAGGCCAGTTTGAATGAGATGTAGGGTTCATGAGAGAAAAAAAAATGTGAAATTAGTCTGGAAAAATAGGCTGGAGCCAGATTGCAAAGGGTTTTGTATTCCAGAAGGAAGACTTTATGGTCCAACCTAGAGGCAATAGGGAGTCACTTTGGTACAGTGAATAGAGTGGTAGGCCTGGAGTTAGGAAGACTCATCTTACTGAGTTCAAATCTGGCCTCAGTCACTTACTAGCTGTGTGACCCTGGACAAGTCACTTAACACTGTTTGCCTCAGTTTCCTTATCTGTAAAATGAGCTGGAGAAGGAAACGGCAAACCATAACAGTATCTCTGCCAAAAAAAAAAACCACGAAAAAATGAAGTCATGAAGAGTCGAATATGACTGAAACAACTGAACAAGGAAGATTTTTAAGCAAGGGGTGACATAAGTCAGACATATGTCCTGGGACTATAAATCCATTTAACCCATATACCATATTTCCCCATGTATAAGACTAACCTTAATTTGGGGGCCTGAAATTTGAAAAAAAAATGTATTAAAGTTATTGAACTCAAGTTTTATTCATCTGCTCATAGCTTTCAGGCATCTTTTGGGCAAGTCTGGTATGTGAACACATGGATAGTGCATTCCATTTCATGAACCTGAAGCACCAATTGTGTCCTCCTTTGAAATCAGTAACTTCTTTTTCATCAGCAATTCTTCTCACCTTTTTCTGAACCATCTTTGGGACACAGGAATTCCCATTGCCCTTTGCTCTTCAATCCATATCTGCAATTCCCTCTCTAAATCAGGCCATTTTGCTGACTTGCCTCTCATGGCCTTCTTCGGCCATGGCGTTTTCAGTAGGGTTTCTTCTTCCCATAGCCTGTCTCAGATTGTTTCCTCAGTTGAAGGAGGACCAAACTTATGTTCAGCAACACGATTTCCATTCACTTTTACAAAATGGATCACTTTTAACTTGAACTCAGAACTGTATGAAAATCTTTTCTGAGCCATTTCTGGGCAGAACGTGGCAAAACGTAACCTAATATACTGGTAACAAATGTGAAACAATGAGCGCAAAGACAATAAGCATGAAAAAGCGGGAAGTGAAAGTAAAAAAACTGCAACCGCTGTATAAGACACATCCAGTTTTTAGACCCCAAATTTTTTGAAAAACGATGAGTCTTATGCATGGGGAAATATGGTAAATCCATAGATTAGGAAGAAAAAGCAACTTGAAGGGGAGAAACCAATTAAGAGGCCATTATAATAGCTCAGGCAAGAGGAAGGCCTGAAGTAAGGTGGTGACCCTGTGAGTAGAGAGAATGAATGGGAATGAGACACAGTAATTCTATGCCCTTGCTCATGCCAATGCCTGATGTGACTCTTTGGGCTCCTGTCTTTCTGGTGGATGGGCATTTGGCATTGCTCCCTACCAACTGCCCCCTTTAATGATTTCTGATATCCATTCAGCAACTTAGACCCAAGCCTAGTTTGCCTGATGCCCCAGTACCCGTCTAGCGATTCCTTCTTCCCTTCTTTCCCAGCCAAGACAAGACAACGTGTGATAGGGCACTGTTAAGAGGGGGCATCTAGAAGTGTGAGGATGTACAGTCTTAAAGAGGAACTACCTTAATGCATTTTGAAGGGCCTTCTGAACAAGTCCTTTGAAAGGAACCATTCCCTTAAAAGAGCTGCTTTTACATGGCTCTATGAGGATGTTGTAATATACTACCCTCTGGAGCTGAGAGAATTACACTGAGCTCTCATGCTGCCAGCAGGCCTGGAAACTATTTGAGAGGCTGAGAGATACCTAAGAATTTAGTCAATTGCATGCCAGAGACAGAACATGAGCAACTATACAATGAGGCGAGTCACTTTAGGCAGACCCAACCATCCCCCTCATAAACTGACAAATTCAGGCATTGGAAGCTGTTCAAGTGGTTAATGAACCCAAGCCATCGGGAAGGAGTTGTGCAAAGAGAAGAGGCCGACCCTGGAGACAACTGGACTTCAGCTTCAGCTTGAGAAGTATCAAGAGCTGTTTAAAGACAACCCAGAGGCTTTCATCCTGCCTTTGAAGTAAAGAAGTGTGTCAGGCCTCCCGCTGTATAAACATCTAGGGGTAGGAGACACGACATTCCCCTGGGCACAAGAACGGGAATTCCTTTCAAGGTGATGGGATGAAGCCTCAGGAACTCTGTGAAGGGCCAGAGAAAGCATTGCTGGGAGCGGGAGACGGGCTTGTTTTTGTTGCTTGTCCTTCATACTCAAAGAAGACTGTGATATCAGGGGGGTGCTGCCATGATGTACGAGAGAACTAGATTTAAGTGAGGGAGGGCTGCTCCTCCAGAGCCATCTGGGAGATGGGGTGCTGTAGTAGCAATTACATTTGAAGATCTTTCCCACCCATGAATAGGCCGTGTGACCTGCTTATGTCACAGGAAGCCTAAGTGCATATGGTAGGAGGAGCTTTCTGACAGGAAAAGGAAGTTATGTCACAGGAAATGCTGAGAGAGAGAGAGAGCACGCAGTTTTGGCTGCTAATGGCCGCCCTTGTAATAATTAGAACTGAACAGGCCAACTTAGCTGTCCTATGAGTTTGTTTTTGGGAAGACTCCAGCAGGGGGTCAGAGAGGTTTTGGGATGGCGAGGCTCCATTTTGTAATATTATGTATCGGATGCTTCACTGCTCTGATGGATTGGGCAGATGGCTTGTGGGATTCTCTGGTGTCTGAATAAATGGTTTATTTCTTCTCCCTTCTATGTGGAGAGTCTCGCGTACTTTGCCATACAGAACCGCACAGGCATTTTGACAAGTTATCGTCCACATTGGTATTATTGCCTTACTGTTATAGGTGCTAAAATGAGAAAGATCTCCTGCAGACGGTGGCATTTGGGATGAGTCTCAAAGAAAGCCAGGGAAATGGAGAAGCAGAGGTAAGGGAGCAGAACATTGACAGCTTTCAAAAGGTTTGGAGTCAGGAGTCATCTGATGGAGTGTTGAGTGTGAAGAATCCGAGGAGGGCAGGGGACCTGCATCATAGAGTGCCTAGAGAGGAGAATGTGAAAGAAGATTGGAAGGTATGAAGGAGCCTGGTTGGGAAGACTTATACAGACATTGGATTATAATAATTCTCCAATTCCCAGGGAAAGATGGGGCCCAGAGAAGAAAGCTGCAAGAATAATAATTCCAAACAAGGGAATTTTGCTTTTGCAAGATTATTACACCATCTATCTGATTTATCCACACTAGTTGTAAGCAAAATCCCCAAATACAAGAAAAAGATTTCCACCAAAAGGAAAGGAGGAGAGGAGGAGAAAAAGAACACACACACAAAAATCAAGTTATTGTTCCAGTAATGAAGGAGATCCATTAACCAAACAGGAGCCAGGCCCAGGTGTCAAACATAATGGGTTAGGCACCTAAAAATTTACTTTCAATTCAGCATGTGCGGTGGGGTGGGGTGGCAAAGGGAAGGGAATAAGCATTTATATAAGTAACTATTATGTGCCAGGCACTGTGCTAAAGTTCTTTATAAATAGTATTTCATTTGGTTGCATGCCATCCATCCAAAGAAGAAAGAATATTGAATTATAAGGGACCTGGATTCAAGTCTCTCCCATTATCTGTTTAATCTTGGGCACATAATTTCACTTTTCCTGGCATTAATTTCTTCATCTATACTGTGGCTTCACCTACCAATTGGCTGGTTCTGCCAATGGTCTCTAGTTGAAAGAGGAGGCCCAGGGCAAAGTTGTCGTTGTCCCTGATTCATGTCTCTAGAACTTCTACTGCCATGTCCCCTCTGGTACTGTATTCCTATCACCCACACACCATTTTTCCACTCTCCCATCGGAATATAAGCTCCTTGGGGTTAGGTACTGCCTTTCTGCTTGTACGCTGTTTGTATGCCTGGCACATGGTAAACACTTAATAAATGCTTGTTGGCTGACTGACCCATAAAATGAAGAAGTTGGATTAGATGACCTCTGAGGCCCCTTCCAGTTCCAAATCTATAGTACTAGACTCTTTGCATGATGGGGGATATAAGAAGTATAAAATACAATTTCTTCAATCAAAGAGGTGTCTAGTCTCTTTTTCAGAAATGGTAAACAATGAAACAACTTGGCAGCAGAGAGGAGGCTGAAAATTCAGCCCTTCTGAAAGACCTCTTAAGTTCAACATAAAAAAATTCAAAGCAATCGCTAAATATTTTTAAACTTAGAGAGATCTGCATGGCAAAAGAGGTGGGTGGGTGGGTGGTGTTTAGATCACTGGGGGAAATGGGAAAGCTGGAATGTGTGAGTGCTGGCAAAAGGACAGATAGAAGAAGCCTGAATAAAAAGTGGCCCCAGTGTTGTTTAAGGTGGAACCAATCTGGACCTGGTATCTAAGCAAACAGGAAGTGATCTGAGATGAAACTGTTAAGAAGGAGCCCTTGAAACACTGGGGAGAGAAGGGAGGAAGGAGGGTGGGGGGAGAGCAGCTGCTAAGGTACTTTTAATGTCATTTCTTTTGTTTGAATTCTGGACTTTGAACCAAAAAAAAAAAAAAGGAACCAGGGTGGAGATCTTGCAGCTGGAGAGAGGCTAATGGGAGGAGGAAAGGAAACTTGGGGGAAAGTGCCTCCAAAAAAGTGTTTTTGAACTACTTCAAACTGGGCCGTGGGTCATACTAAGCTGATGAAACCAGGGTTCAATCTGGCAGAGGTTTAGAGAAGGAGCATGATGCTAGGGATGAGGGCCAGCAAGAGCTGGGCTCAAGAGCTGAGTTCATGCACAGTCTTAAGAAATGTAGTAAGTTCACGCCAATGAAGTACAATAATGGATTAAAGTGGAGAAGCTAAATTAAATATATACATTAAGCCCTCAGAGATCCTGAGTAGCCTACCACCTTATCTCAGAATTCACTTTTGAAATTTGTAGCAATTCAGCAGGTTGGCCTGAAAGTTACCTCTGCAGTATTGATAAAGAAGAGATTTATTAAATAAAATAATCATATAAGTGGACTCACTGGGGACATGTTTACATATTAATGAAGCTAAGGTACTTTTTTAAGTACCCTCAAGCATTTAAGAAGTACACATTTAAGCTGATGTACTAACTTCATAATACCTTACAGGTGAATCACACTTCTAGGGTAGAATACATGTTCCTTGACGGTAGGGACTTTTTTCTCCTTTTGTTTCTTATCTTAGTATCACCAGGGACTAATGCACTAGGTTGCACACAGTAAGCTTTAAAAACCGTTTGTTGAATGAATGTTGTCGTGGAGTCATTTTTCAGTCATGCCTGACTCTTTGTGACCCCATTTGGGGTTTTCTTGGCAAAGATACTAGAGTGGTTTGCCATTTCCTTCTCTATTTTACAGATGAGGAAACTGAAGCAAACAGGATCAAGTGATTTGCCCAGGTTCACACAGCTAGTGAGTGTCTAAAACTGGGTTTGAACTCATGTAGATGAGTCTTCCTGTCTCCCAAACCAGTGCTCTATCTACTGTGCTACCTAGCTGCTGGTTGAACAAATAAGTTTAATATTTTTCAGAGTTCTGTCAGTCAATAAGCATGTATCTAGCACTTACTATGTACCAGGCAAGGTACTAAGTGCTAGAAGATACAATGATGGGCAAAAACATTAAGGCATTCATAAATATGAGTTATTATTATTATTAACTCTTCTATTATTCACATTTTGACTCTCATTTATAACCCTGTCATTCTAGCCCCTCTACCCTTCTACCTTCCCTGGGGTTACAAAGAGCAACTAAACCACAAAAATTTGAAATGATTCTCTAGCAGTCACACAGGTTAATAAGTCAGCACAAAATCTCAAAATTTCCTGGTGCATTGAGGATTCTTTCCTCTGCTATTCATTAAAAAACTCTTTTAAGGATCTCTGCTTAGCGATGTAGAAGGAAGGAGAGGGAGAAAGCTAACAAGCATTTCTAAAACACCTTCTATGTGCCGGGCACTGTGCTAAGCACGCTACAATAATTCATTCATTTAATCGCCACAACAACCTGGAAGAGAGGTGCTATTATTATCTGCATTTTACAAATGAGCCAACTGAGGCAGACAGAAGTTAAGTGACTTGCCCAGGGTCACACAGCTAGTAAGTATCTGAGGGCAGATTTGAACTCAAGTTTCCCTGACTTCAGTCCAGGTACTCTACCCTTCAACCCACCAGCTGCCACAAGAGAATCAGAACAGTGATTAGAGTTCACCTAGTCCAATTCCTTCATTTTCCAGATCGAAAACTAGTTCCAGTGACTTGCCCAAGGTCACATACAGAAGAGCAAAGATTCAAACCCATATCAACCAAATGCTTGCTCAACTATACCTCAGTGCCTTTGTAAACTTAGCTCATAGTGATGAAATTACATTTCTTTAAAAATAAGGGATCTAATGAGATTTAGTCCAACAAAGGCTAATGATCCTGCAAATTATAATTCCAGACGAAAGGAACTGCTGCTCCCTGCCCTCGTCCTGCCCCCTCCTACCTCAATGTCATAGGCTCGCAAACTTTGCTCACAGCACAGTATCATTCTTTACCCTGAGATATTTATCAGGTGTGCTTCAGGAGAAGCCGCAGATTAGAGCATGCAGATTTCTCAGGAGAATACAAGTGTAAAATCCCATTCAATTCTCAGTACAATTAAGAAATGTTAGGCCAAAGCCTTTGAGAATCCACTTCTATGCATTTGTACCTGCTGGCCACCACGCCTGGAATGAATCCCCTGCTCTCTTGGCTTGCTGACATCCTCGAGATCTCGTTCAGATGTTACCTCTAAGTCTAGCATTCCCTGCCCAGGTTGCTCCTTGTTTCTGCTGACTCAATTCCCTCCCTTCTCAAATTTCTGGTCCTACTTTACCCTCATTACATTCTACTTTTATCAGTTCTGTGTGTGTACATGTCTAATCTTTCTCCCCCACCACCCCTTTAAGCTAATGGGCTGTGTCTAAGTTTTTTCCTTACATTATAAGCTAAAAGACTATATATTTTTCTCATCTTTGTATTTCCAACGTCTAACATGGCATATACAGTGGATGCTTAATCATATTTGTTCAATTTCATCGAAAGTTGTCACAAACCAACAAAATCTAGCCATTTCCAAGGGAAGTAAGCAGGTGTTTATAAGTCAATAAAGCAATCACAACTTCTACAGACTGAACCACACATCCAAATTCTGAGATATTTTTGCAATTTTATCAGATCACCACCTGCCTTCCTCTGCCAAGAAGATCTCTGGAGGGAAAAATCTGAGCAAAGGTTGTGACTACAGCAGAAACTTTCTTAAAATCCATTCAGCCCTGTGGAATGTTCTTCAATTTTAATTTGTATGAGTTTCAAAAATCACTCAGTAAATAAGGGTTTTGCAGTTGTTCATTTTCACTGGCCATAGGGATTCAGTCAAGAATGCATTTTCTGTTTCTTTTTTAATTAGAACCAGAGAGAAAAAGGTGCAGATTTTGTCAATGTTGTAGTCAATCAGGGAAGTTTTCTTTGCTGGTGATTTCTATGTAACATATTGCAGTTCTGGTTATCTTAAAAAAATGATTTGTCAAGCTGAGATCATTTAAGAGACCTGACCAATTATGAAACCACAACACAAAATTCATTTGGCCTGTGTAGGAGCATTTTAGTGGCAGAATTCATCAGTTTAGGGGGTGTGGTTCTCAAATATTTTCATCCCTCTCAGAAATGGCCAACAGCTGGGCTGTAGAAAGAGGGCTGGATCTGGAGGCAAAGGCCCTGAAGGTAAAGGCATATTGTACTAAGGCTTGTGTGACCTCGGGCTGGTTAGTTCACCTCTCTGGTTCTTGGTTTCCTCATTTATAAAACAAGAAGTTCTGGACTAGATGGCTTCTGAGGCCCCCTTGAGTTCTAAATCTACAATCCTGAGATCTCCCTACATCAAGAAATTACAGTGTGTCTTTGTATCTCAGGTCTCCCTCTTTGCCCCAAAGCCAAACTTTAAGTGAGAAAGGGAAGGAAGGAAGGAAGGAAGGAAGGAAGGAAGGAAGGAAGGAAGGAAGGAAGGAAGGAAGGAAGGAAGGAAGGAAGGAAGGAAGGAAGGAAGGAAGGAAGGAAGGAAGGAAGGAA
>CM053622.1:331383346-331412950 GCA_028646595.1 Phalanger gymnotis
TTTGTTTACATTCCTACAGGGAAAGATGATGTGTATAATTCTTGAGACCTCAGTATTAGGGTAGCTGAAGGGAATACACATACATACATACATACATACATACATACATACATACATACATACATATATATATATACACATATATATAGACAGAGGGCATAGGGTGAGTTGAATATGAAGGGATGATGTCTAAAAAAATAAAATCAAATTAAGGGATGAGAGAGGAATATATTGAAAGAGGGAGAAAGGGAGAGATAGAATGGGGTAAATTATCTCACATAAAAGTGGCAAGAAACAGCAGTTCTGTTGGAAGGGAAGAGGGGGCAGGTGAAGGGGATTGAGTGAATCTTGCTCTCATCAGATTTGACCTGAGAAGGGAATAACATACACACTCAACTGGGTATCCTACCCCACAGGAAAGGAGGGGGAAGGGGATAAAAAAGGTGGCATGATAAAAGGGATGGCAGATAAGGGGAAGAAGTAATCAAAAGCAAACACTTTGAAAAGGGACAGGGTCAAGGGAGAAAATTGAATAAAGGGAGACAGGATAGGATGGAAGGAAATATAGTTAATCTTTCACAACATGAGTATTGTGGAAGTATTTTACATAATGATACTTGTGTGGCCAATGTTGAATTGCTTGACTTCTTAGGGAAGGTGGGTGGGAAGGGAAGAAGGTAGGAATTTCAAACACAAAGTTTTAAAAGCAGATGCTCAAAAAAAAATAGTTGTTTGTGCATGCAACTGGGAAAGAAGATATACAGGCAATGGGGCATAGAAATCTATCCTGCCCTACAAGAAAGTAAAGGGAAAGGGGATGGGTGGGGAGTGGAGTTACAGAAGGAGGGCTGACTGAGGAACGGAGCGATCAGAATATATGCCATCTTGGAGTGGGGGGAGGGTAGAAATGGGGAGAAAATTTGAAACTCAAAATCTTGGGGAAATCAATATTGAAAATGAAAATATTAAATAATAAAATAATTGTTAAGGAAAAAAAAAGATTCTCCTTTATTAAATGCTATGTTCCAGGCACTGCTAATCACTTCACAGACATTATTTCATTTGATCCTCACAACAACCTTGAGAGGTAGGTGTTTTGTTGTTGTCTTGTTGTTGTTGAAGCTGAGGCAAAGGGGGTTGAGTGATTTGCTTAGAGTTACTCAGCTAGCAAGTGTCAGAGACAAGATTTGAATTCAGCTCTTCCTGACTCCAGGCCCAGTGCTCTATTCATTGGGCCACTTGGCTGCCTAATAATGCTAGCTGGTAAAAGGGTTCCTGCATAGTACAATGGAGTCAGATGATCTGGGTTCAAATCCCATCTCTAATGTTTACTGTCTGCATGACCTTGGGCATGGTGTGCCCAATCTCTCAGGATAGAGCGAATTTATAGGATAGAGAACTTACAGTTCCTTTATTGAGCTTCAGAGTAGATGATCTCTAAAAGGCCTTCCATCACTAAATGCTATCATCCCAAGAAAAGTCAGAGGCAGCTAGGTAGCTTAGTGGATAGAGTGCCATGTCTGGACTCAGGAATAGATGCTTCCTAGTTGTGTGACCCTATGCAAGTCACTTTTAACCCTGTTTGCCTCAGTTTCCACATCTGTAAAATGAGCTGGAGAAGAAATGACAAACCACTCCAGTATCTCTGCCAAGACAACCCCAAATGGGATCATGGAGAGTAGACACGACTGAAAAATGATGGAACAGCAAAATAAGTCAGAAGATTCAGGTTCAGGTCTCAGTATAGAAACTTGCTAGCTGTATGATCTTTGGCATCAACTTCTTCATTTGTGAAATGAAGGGTTGCCCTATATGATCTTTTAGGTCTCTTCCAATTCAATCAATCAGTTAACAAGTATTAATAAATACTTGCATAAATAAAAGCACCACCTACGTGCAAGGTGCTATACTAGGCGCTAGAGATAAAAAAAAATTGAAAACGGTCTCTGTCCTCAGGGAGCTTATAGTCTAATTCCAAGAGACAACATATACATATACAGATCTAGCAGTAGCCTGGTGGTGATGTATTACTATGCAGATAAGAAGACCTAGTCAATTCCCTTCACTGGCCTCACCCTAGTGAATGAGAACTTGCTCCTTCCCAGATCTTCCTCTTGGGTCAAGTTTTTTGTCTAGCTACTTCCTTAGGTATTAGGGTAACATTTTTCCTATCAAACCAGCTTCAGGAAGACAACAACAAGGTAAAATTACCAAGGGATTCCCTTTCAGTCCTAGCTCATCATCACTTTCTCCTACTAAATTTCCTGTTAATTTATTGTTTGTTTGTGTTTTCCTCCCTGCTCTGGAAAGTTACAAAAAATAAACCCTTTTAGTTCTTTAGTTCATCTCAAGTTCCCAACCAGGAATTAAGAATTTGCTGTTCCCTCCCCCAGCCACTCCCTACCTATTTCTTTTCTCTGCTAGTTGTAGAAATAAAACAAATAGTTAGCCACATTCAACTTAGAGAAACCAGCTTTAAAGCAAAAAGGAGAAAGGAAGCAAACTGTTATACAAATCCAGGAATAGCCACACCTCTATTGAGAAAAGAGAGGGAGGAGAGTATAAGAAACCATCAGGTTTGGTCTTAGTACTCTAAGCACTTTCACCAAATTCCTTGTCTCTAACATGGCTGGTCACAAGGTCCTGTCCTGCATTAGGCCTGAAGGCCTCATGGCCCTCTTAGTTCTCAGAGCAGGTACCAATGGAGGCAGCAGCTGTTCCTCAACCTCTCTGCCTGGGGTTCTGTGTGCCTTCCTCCAATGTTGGTCAACACACTTCCCCTTCACCTTGGACAGCTTCCATGGCTCCTGTCTTTTCCTTTCTCTTGGGACAGGAGGGCTAGCATGTCAGGAAGAGTCTGAGCCAATCAGCCGGGGGCCAGCAACAGTCAGGAGGCAAGTAAATTCTCTGAGGATCAAGGTGAGCTTACTAGGTTTATTGGCTAACCCAGCAAGTATTTTTTTTCCAATGTCCATGCCACCTTGATAACTCCAAGGGGTCAATGGGCTATACAAACGTATATACAAAACAGATGCAAGGTGTTTGGGAGGAGATATATAAGTAAGGTGGATTTTAGTATGAGTAAGGTGGATTTTTGTTATTCATTCTTGGGCTCCATGGCTAAAACAATTTCTGTTTCCCAGGCTTATGACTTGTAAACGTCTCCACCACCCTTGTGCAGCATAATATAATAATAAATAATATAAACATTTGTGCTTAAATTGTAAATATCCACTGACACTGTGCAGTGAGATATAACAGTGAAGTAATGTAAACTTGTGAGGCTATTGCTGGCAATATGCCTTCTTTGTTTGTTGCCCTATAAAGCAGGTGGGCACTGGTCAGTTAATGGGGAACCCTTAGGGTTGAATGCATAAGCTGGAATGCTGTATGTACCTTGATTGCCCCCATCTAGGCTTGTGGAGAATCTGTGTTTGCCTCAAGTGGCCCCCATTGAGGTTTCAGAGGATATAAGGGAGCACATAAGCTATGCCTGTCTTGATTGACCCCATGGAGACACAAGGATAGTTGCCACCCTCCCTTCTCACCAGTCCCTGCAAGAAGGGTAATTAGGGAATGCTGCAGGAGTTGGTGCTCCCATTATCAGCAACCCCTTGGAGAAAACTAGAGTAGAATAAAGTAAGACTATTAACTCCTCCGAAGATATCCTCCTGTCTGACCAGATCGAGTGAACCTGGGCTAGCAGCCCTCCATGTGCTGGCATTACCCATCTTACAAGATAAAAGACACTAGCTGACTTCTGTCCTCCTCCTCCTCCTATTCCTCTTCCTCTTCCTTCATTTTTCTGATTAAGAAAGTTCCTATATATAAGGTAATGCTTAAAAGAAACTATGAATTTTGAGATGCAGGAGAGGCAGGTCAAAGGCAGGAGATTTATCTCCATGTAGGAGGAACAACAATACGGTTTGGCTGAACCATAGTATACATGGAGAAGAGTTCCCTCTCTTCCCTCTTCCAACAAGCAAGCTGGAAACATAGATTGGGGCCAGGTGGTGAAGGACTTTGATTACAAAACGAAGGAGTTTATATTTGATATCAGTTTATCAGATGAGTGAAGCCAGATTTGTGCTTTAGGAAAATCAGTTTTTGTTGTCACTCTTAGTGACCCAATTTTTTTTGGTTCGGGTTTTCTTGGCAGAGATGCTGGAGTGGTTTGTCATTTCCTTCTCCAGCTCATTTTACAGATGAGCAAACTGAGGTTAAATGACTTGCCCAGGATCATGAAGCTAGGAAATGTCTGAGGCCAGATTTGAACTTACAAAGCTGAGCTTCCTGATTCCAACTCAGTGTCTTTAGCCATGATGGATTGGAGGGGAAAAGCTTAAGGCAGATGTTGCGATAATCTAGGTGACAAGTGATAAGTAATGTCAGCCTGTTCCAGGGTGGGAATCTTGTGAGTAGGGAGAAGGGGACAGGTGCAAGAGATGTGATGGAAGTAGAAACATTAAGATTCAGCAATTGATTAGTTATATGGGATGAGTGAGATTGAGGAGCTGAAGACGACACCTAGGGCATGAACCTGGGGGACTCAAAGGATGTCCACAATAGAAACATGGAAGTTCAGAAGAGTGGTGAGAGTTTTTTGGGCCTATGACTCTCTTCCAGTTCTAACATTCTTCAGTTCTCCATTTCCTCTCTCCGGGGGCCATTTAAATCACTCTCAGCTCCAGACAAAAGGTTCCCATCAACAAAGCAGGCTGTCAACTCTCTTTGGCCACGGTTGGGAATTGAGTATTTACACCGAGGAGAAAGGTCTGTTTGCTAAACTGAAGGAAAATGAGGATTTTGCTCTCACAAGACATGCTCTGAGAAGTCAATTCAAAGACCCCACCACAGCTCCACTTAAATGTTGCAAGCTGCTCAGTGCTTCTTTTAAATTGATTTGGAGATGTAACAGAAGCCACGGACCCAGTGCCAGATGACAAACTTTGCATGGTGGTGATATGTAACAGTGCTGCAAGACTGCACAAAGCTAGGAAGTTTTGCAGATGTTCTGGTTAGGATAGGTATTTCCAGCTGCTCTTTGCTGATTCCGAGGGTTGGCATTTTGTCGGAGCTCATGTTTTCTCTCCCCTCCCTGCCACCCCCTTCATTTCCCTGGAGGTACCAACCAGCTGTCAAAGGATAGCTAATTGCCCAGCAATTACTAATGAGAAGCAGACGTCAAAAAGAGAGGTTCCATTTGTGAGATGGTGGCACATTGGAAGATTAAAAGGCTATTTCCAGGGAACATCTATGAAGAACAGACTAATTTTAACGTATTTTCAGAGGCTCTGGTGACAGAGTTAAAATGTCTGCAGCCGACGTGCTTCCTACTGAATTAGCTCAGGGTGACGAAGCTCACTGTGTCCGAGGTGTCTCCAGCTGACTCACCCTGAAAAAACATGCTGCTCCCTGTTAGATCTAGCTCCATCATCTCCATTCCCTGCCCCCAATATAACAAGTCAATTAAGTTCCCCCTGTAACCACTGATGAACTCACAGGGAATAAGGTGCAAAGGAGCTGAGCAAATGTATCAGCTTCTCATGAAGGGAACAGGTTATAGCAGATGTCTTTAATTCATCTCTGGTAGAATGATCCTGTCAATTTGCTCCTTGGAATAGCCTGCAAAGCTCAAACGTGGAGGCATTCTTGGGATTTTTCTTCCAGAATAGTTTCCATTGTCCTGGGAGTGATGATTTCATAGACAAGTATCTCTGTATGTATTTTGGGGACTCAAAAGACAAAGTAGGCCTTTGCTTTTGTCAAGTAAAGTGAGAGAAAAGAAATATAATCTCATTGACAGTACCCCTCAGCTCCATTCCCAACTCTGAGTACAATGCCTGGGATTCCCACCATTAGCTTCATTCTTTAAACTCCTTAAATTTGTTGTTATCTCATCCTTTTAGACTCTTCATGACCCCATTTGGGGTTTTCTTGGAAATGATACTAGAATTGTTTGCTATTTTCTTCTCTCGCTCATTTTACAGATGAGGAAACTGAGGCCAGCAGGGTAGCCCAGAGTTACACAGTCTGAATAAGTAAATGTCTGGGGCCATATTCAAACTCAGAAGGCAAGCCTTCCTGACTCCAAGCCTGGAATTCTATCCACCGTGTCACCTAGTGCCTAAGCTCCTTAAACATATCCTATGATAAGGTATGAAACTAGCTAATTAGTGATAGTCAAATTACTTAATCCATTGCCACCTATTGGCAATCACAACCAAGAATAAGATTCTGAGAGAATGATATCACAAAAGCCCTCAGTTCTGATTTCTCTCTTTAAGGAGTCAGAAGTCTTGGGTTCTAGTCCCACCTCTGACACTCTGTAGGGCTGTGAGCGAGTGATTCTTGTGTTACCTACCTCAAAGGTGTGTATTAAGATATTATACAAATAGGTATGGTTGTTGGCTTGACAAATACTAGCTATTCTCGCAGGTACCCTCAGACTCTAAATATTCAGCACATAAGAGCATAGATTCAGTGCAGGAAGATGCCTTTGGTATCATCTAGTTCTAACTACTTCATATCGCAGGTGAAAGAAAGAAAGAAAGGTTAAGTAATTGATAAGGGCCTACTCTGTACAAGGTATTGTATTAGGCACCAGGGATCCTACAAAGGTATAACATGTATCAAGATACTTATTATCTAGCCAGATAGATAGAACGTGCATATTGTTATTGTTCAGCCTTTGTTCTCAAAGAGGACCAATGACTGGTCAGTGAATTGGATTTAAGTGAGCACAGCTGCACAAAGTCATTAGCCTCACCCTCTTCCCCAGAGTCATCGTAGTACAGTGGCAAGACAAAAAGTTAAGACTTTTGGCCCAGGATGCAGTGGGTGACCCTTGGCCTGAAGTCTTTCCCAGGTCTCAGTTTGTCTGAGACATTGTCCATTCAAACATGCATATGTAATTTCAATACTAGGCAGATAAAATCCTCGTAATTAAATAATGAAAATCCCCATAACTCCCATATTGAAGGCAAGTCTGTAACAAAAGAGGATTCTATCATATTTTCAAAATACCATACTTCAGAAATTTGAGCAAAAATGTTGCCAAATGCATATATTAACAGCTGACATGTATAGAACGCTGTGAGGTTTACAAAGCTTTTTACATCCGTTATCTCGTTTGATCCCCACAGTAACTCTGTGAGGTAGCTATTAGATTCATTGTTCTAGTTTTATAAATTAAAAAACTCAGACTGATAGAAGTTAAACAATGTGTCAAAGGAAGCATTCAAACCCAGGTCTCTCTTGACCCTGTCCAATGTTCTCTCCCCTATCCATGTTACCTTTCATGTTAGAGCAAAGAAATGCCTTTAGATCTAAACTTCCTTAAAACACAGTGCTCACCCTGTCATCCCCCTATTCAATAAACTATTCTCTTTGTCATTTTAAATTCTACAACCTGGCCCCTATCCACCCTTCCAATCTTCTTACACTTTGCTGTCCTCTGGGTATTCTATAATCAAACAACACGGTCCTACTTGCTGGCTTTTGAAGAGGACGCTGTCTTTGCACTGGATGTCACCAATGCTTGGAATGTTCTCCATCCTCATCTCTGCCTCTTAATTTCCTGGACTCCTATATTCAGCTCCAATTTCACCATCTTCAAAGCAGTCTTTCCAATCCTTCTATCTACTAGGGCCTTCCCCTCTGACATTATCTTCCATTTATTCTATAGTAAATACTTTGTATGTACCCAGTTATTCACATGTTGTCTTCCCTATTACCATGTGAGCTCCTTAAAGGCAGTCTATTTTTATCTTTCTTTGTATCACCAGCATTTAGCACGGGGCCTGGCACACATAACTACTTAGTGTTGTTTGTCCTTGGTTTTAGAAGAGGACCAGTGACCTCACAGGATGATGCATTGGGGTAGAATTGAACAAAATCATCAGCCTCAGATTCCATTCCTGAATCATGCAAGTCTGCCAGCAGACAAAAGTCAAGAGGACTGGCCCAGGATGCAGTGGGTGACCTTGGCATCTTTGATGTCTGACCAAACTCTAGTGCTTCACAGCACCTACTTCAGCCACCTTCACGGCCATTGCAACAAATTGTTCACATACACCCATTCCACCTGGCGAAGTCTTCACATGCTTGTAACTGACCATGGGTTACCCTCAACCTAGTGTGGCCATTTCTTGAGATAATTTTACTCAGGTATGCTCACTGCTCATGCTACACCTTCTTGGAGGCACAGGTGAGAGTTGAGTGCCAGGTAGACACCAAAGGTGGATGAACAGCCCTGAAAAGGGCTCAGCAAGCCCTCATACCAGAGGAAGTTCTTTTAATTTTTAAAAATAAAATTTTTTAATTTTTTTAATTTTTAAAAATAAATTTTCCACTTAATAGTATTTTATTCTTTTCTAATTACATGTAAAGATTGTTTTCAACATTCACTTTTTATAAGATTTTGAGTTCCAAATTTTTTCTCCCTCCCTCTCTCTGCTCCGCCCTCCCCAAGATGGCAAGCAATCTGATATAGGCTACACATAACAATCATAATAAACATATTTCCACATTAGTCATATTGTGAAAGAAGAATCAGGACAAAAGGGAAAAACTACAGCAAAGAAAAAACAAAAAAAGTGAAAATAATATGCTTCAATCTGCATTCAGACTCCATAGTTTTTTCTCTGGATATGGATAGGTGCTAGTCCTTCTTGATCACCCCATATACCCCAGGTACTTAAGGACTTAACAATTGCTTGTTGAGTGACTAAATAGAGCAAACACATTAAACCTGAATTTCAACTAGACCTTTGACAAAATCTCTCAGAGTGTCCTTGAAGGAAGAAAATGGAAAGATGTGAACAAGATGGCAGGATAATTATATGGATTCTGTAGTGTGAGTGATTCCTCCATTGATGTGGGTTTCAGCCCCTCCATATCTAGTTAGACAACCTTCATGAGCTGCTTGTCCTAAAGAGATTTGCCACCTAGTGACTAACCTCAGAATGGATCTCACTAAATTTAACTACACTGGTCCTTTCAGGGCAAAGTGAGGGTCCATCCCCATGTTCATGCTTGATATGATTCTAGTTTAGTGCCTTAATTAACATATATGATGTGCATGTGCTAATTCTTTTATTAGATACATGTATTTGGCATGTATAAATAGATGATACATAGGTAGAAATTTATGTAATAGGCACATTATTATAGATGTGTGCGTGTATTTGTGTATATTTTTGTAGAATATCATTATAAAGCATTAAGGATGACTCTCATGAGCTACATAAGAAGACCAGACTCATGGCTTCTTAGATAAATGCATGTACAAGAGAGGTGTGTGGCATGTTCAGGGAAAACTAGCACCTCTGGTGTGAGGGCTTGCTGAGTCCTTTTTCAGGGCTATTCATCCACCTTTGGTGTCCGCCTGGTACTCAACTCTCACTTGTGGCTCCAAGAAGCTCTAAAATGCACAGTAGCCACACCCTAGTAAAACTGTCTTGGCAGATGTCTAAACCAGGTTGAGGGTGACACAAAAGACTCAAACCTGTCGGTGAGTTAGGGGATGTCTGTCCCCAAGCACATGAAGACTTCCCTTGGTGGGATGGGTCCATGAGAACAATTTGTTCCAATGGCTATGAAAGTGGCAGAGGCAGGTGCTGTGGAGTGCTGGGAGCTTAGGCAGACATCAGAAATGCCGAGGTTATCTTCTTCAATTTGATGACTCTGGAGACGAGGAAACTGAGGCCCAGGAAAGTTAAGTGACTTGCTTAAGGTCACAGAGGGAGTAAAGACCAGATGGAATTTGAACCCAGCTCCTCCGACTCCAGAGCTAATTCTCTTCTTTTTACTTGATAGCAACATCTCTCTCTCTCTCTCTCTCTCTCTCTCTCTCTCCTTCTCTCTCTCTCTCTCTCTCTCTCTCTCTCTCTCTCTCTCTCCTTCTCTCTCTCTTTCTCTCTCTCTCCATATATATATGTAGATATATACATATATATGTATATATACGTGTGTTTATATATGTATATATGTGTGTATATGTATACATTCATATATACATATACATATATATGTGTATATGTATGTGTAGATGTAGATATAGATGATATAGATACAGATGGATATCGGGATAGATGGCTAGAGATACAGATAAAGAGACACATAGATGAGAGAGACAAAGATATAACTAAATTCTATTGGAATCACTAGGACGATTTTGAACATATAACTGTTTATCCCAGCTACCTAAGAACTACATCCAGGTAAGTGGTAAACAGTTTGGAAAACAGGCAAGGACTCTCTCAGGACGGAACATAACAGTTCCAATCCCTCAGAGAAGGCCTGATGCTCCTCTTTGGTATTTCTTTGACAGTGCTGTAATCCTTTGTAGCTCTAGGGACCACCACAGGTTTCATGGGTCCACAGATCAAGAGCTGGAAGGCACTTTGAAATGATCTAGTCCAAATTTCCCATTTTGCAGGTGAGAAAGCTGAGGCCCAGAGGGGTTATTTAAGTAACTTGCTCCAAGTCACACAAGTACTAAGTGGTAGAGCTGAGATTTGAAGCTGAGTTCTCTTACTCCAAAATCAGCACCCTCTCCATTTTGCCCCACTGCCCATCCTCCAATTAACCCAGTTGTTTGGAGCATGGTCATGAGATCAATTCATGTATGAGCCAGATGTATTTAGTGTCTACTCTGGTTATTGACCAATGACTCCTAACTCTGGCCAGCTATCTGCAAATTTAACCATGAGGAGGAGAGCATGAGAGATGGGGATGGATCAGCATGGATCCATCCTCACAACTAAAAAAGCAATACAAATAGCACCCCTTATGAATGATATGTTAGCATCATCATCTTTACTTTGAGATAAATAGAAGGCAATGAATCATTTATCTTTATCATTTATTTAAACTTACACATTTATTTAACTCGTTTGTATATATTCGCTTTCATTAGATTGTGAGTTGCTTGATGGCAAGGATTGTCTTTTGCCTCTTTTTGTATCCTCAGCACTTACAGTGCCTAGCACATAGTAGGTGATTAATAAATGTTTATTGATTGATCGAGTCTCAGAGTTGTAAAGAACTTCAGAGGTCATTATGTTCCATCCAGATCTGAACAAAAATTCTTGCTTCCACATCAGTCATCCAGACTTCGTTTGAAGGCCTCTGGTGAGGGAGAACCCACTCTCGCAATTCAGTCCATTTTACCTTTGGGCACCTCTAATTGTCAAAAATTATTTCCTTCAAAATCTGGAGTCAGAATTGGTTTCCATACAACTCCCACCCATCGACTGCTTCTGTCCAATTCTGTCATCTGAGGCCAGATAGAAAAAATCAAAATTTTCCAGACTGTGGTAAGGCCTAAACAGCATCCAGTTAAGCTACCACAGAATCTAATCTTCCCCAAACTCTACAGGGTTCTTTAAAATCTCTATACCCTATAGGAAATAAGGGCTGGTTTGTGGTAGGATCAAGGAAGGAGAAAAGAAACAGTACTTTCACCAACCTCCAATCTGGCCAACAGTGGTCCCAAGCACTGTATCTATACATCTCTATTTCTATCTCTATCCATCCATCTATCCATCTATCTATCTACCTATCTATATTTTAAATCAAAGAAGTTTACGTCTAGGAAAGATCTTAATTAGAGACCATTCAATCCAACCTGCCTCCTCCCTGGAAACCAGGGAATGACTTGCCAAAGGTCACACAGAGTTGGTGTGAGAGTTCTAACTAGAATCCAAGTCTCTTTACTTACAGGAAAATGCTTTTTCTGCTTCACCGTGATGCCTCACTTAAAACAAATGTGGGAGGTGGGCATAGAAGGGAGGGGAAATAGATTTTATTCAAGGGCCCTATTTAGAGAGGGAGCAATTTCTATGATTCATGTACCCCATTATAAAACTTTTTAATTTGTTGGGGGAAAAGGAGGTGTTGCAGGCCAATTATAGGTATTTATGCCATATTTGCTGAGAATTTTCTTTAAATTACCAAATAAGAGAATGCTTTATGGAAATTTATCAGACCTACTGCTATTCCATGTTGATGCCTTCAGATTTACTTTAGAGTTGAGAAATATAAAATGTCTTTGTCTTGCCTTAAAATTGATTGTTTTGGAGTTGATTTCAGTCTACGCTGCTAAATTATGTCAAACCGAATATGAATGAAACATTCCAACAGATTGCACAGGGGCAGGTCTTCAAAATGCACATGCTCATATCGTTGAGGCACAATCTAGTCTTACAAGCAGGACTTCCTCTAGTGAAAAAGCAAAGAAAAACATAGACAGACAAAAAACACAGACCAAAACGAAGGAAGCAATGTGAGTTTTAACTGCTGGCATGTTGCTTAGCAGAAACATAAGAGTAAATATCATAGTACCTTGATCATGAGAACAAACAAGATATACAACCTATCATTTTTACATTACTCAGTGATTCTCAAACTTTCCCATCCCAGAGTCCTGCCAAAGGGTCTCCTTGCCACTAATATGAACACGCACACAGCCCATGACTTTCCTTATGCCTTCTCAAATAATTTAACAGGCAGGGTCAGGTAAACATACACAAAAAAAAGATACCACGCCACAAGCTAGAGTTCCCAGCAGTATCACACCATTGATACTCTTTTCCCTTCTGACATTTTCTCATTTCATTCTAAACGACTTAATCGAAAACTACAAAAACTAAAGGTTAATACAGCATGTCCCAAAAATGTTAGTGCTGTTTTAAACTCTATTTAAACCACCAAAGATATGGCATAGTTTGGTGTGGATATGTCATCAGATCATTCCTACTGGGATTTAAGGAGTGATATCTGTCTTTTGATTTACCCATTTCAGAAGTAGGCAGTATGACAAAAAGACTTGGGACATCCTCAAACCCTGTACTTTTGCCGTTGTCTAATCCCACCAACCCCCTCAAAAAAGGATCAGAGTGTTCCTCTTCTTTAGATAGCTTTGTTGAGACCAAAGTATGGCCTCAAACTCCTCTCCTGGCCCTTATTAACACGTCCCACTTCTGTCTATGAGCCATTACTACTACAAATGCTACTTCAGCACCAGGTAAGTAATTAAGGTCAGCCAATCTATCTTCTGATATACTAATACTTCAGTAAATTATGGTTTCACTAGGGTTGGTATTCCCCTCCACTGATACAGATCTTAACCCTCTTGCTGTGTCATAATAGACTGTCTTCCAGAGTTGCCATGACTGAAAATAGTGTTATCACCCAATGGGTGACCCTTTGTTTATGAACATCTCTGAACTTAGCTACCTAGACTAATCCTCGGATGCCAGACAGATGATTGCTAAGTCTGTGCTCTAAAGCTTTCCAGCTTGGCAGCACCTGCTAGAATTTATCTTCCTTGGACACATAGTCTCCAAGAAACTATAGTCACCTTTGTGCCGCAATAAGCTATATGCAGAAGGAGTAAATTACAGGGATGTAAGCTCAGGCCTAGGTTTCTTTTAGCCCAGCTTAACACCTAAGCCTGGCTTTTTAGATCTATTTTATTTTATCACTGGACCAGGTAAGCTATTGTTCTTAGCTCTTATCCTTAGAGAAGACCAGATTCTTTCTAAAGGAGCTCCAAAGGCAACAACTCAATTGGTCCAAAGTCAAAACTGTGTCATCCACAGTCACACTCAACACACTTTCTTCTGGCTTCCAAGCTAGATTTTTTTTCTTCCTTCTCAGGTCTCCTCAGCATAATTAAGCTTCCAATTGAGACTTCTATGCTCATTCTCTAGAGTTAATTCTCCAGATCAATAGAGTTTCAGAGGTGGGAGACATAATCATTGCCTGACTACTTCTGTAGGGATGACTGTCCTCACTCAGATCATCCTCTTCTCCACACCTTTCAAATCCTGAATAATCTGGAAATGTTTCAAGAACCTTAGTCTCCCACAAACAATGAATCAGGTCAGCTACAAAGAGAGGAAGGTGATGAAATGGCTCCCTAAACTATTTTTTGTCTTAGGTTAAAGAATTTCTAGTTACTTCTTGCTTTTTTCAACACTATACAGACATACCTTGTTTTATTGCACTTTGCTTTATTGTGCTTCAAAGACATATATCGCATTTTTTTTTTACAAATTGAAGGTTTGCAGCAAATCTGTGTCAAACAAGTCTGTTAGCGCCATTTTTCCAACAACTTGCTCTCACTTTGTTTCTATGTTAAATTTTGGTAATTCTCACTATATTTCAAACTTTTTCATTATTATTACATTTGTTATGGTGATCTGTAATCAGTGATCTTTGTTTTGGGGCACCAGGAACCATGCCCATATAAGATGGTGAACTCAATCAATAAATGTTGTGGTGTTCAGACTGCTCCACCAACTGGTCATTCCCCTTGGGTCTCCCTATTCTCTGAGATACAGCAATATTGATATTAGGCCAATCAACAACCCTATAATGGCCTCTAAGTGTTCAAGTGAAAGGAAGAGTCAAAAGTTGCAGCAAATTTCATTGTTGTCTTATTTTTTTAAACTGCCACAATCTTCAGCAACTACTGCCCTGATCAGTCAGCAGCCATTAACATCGAAGCAGGACCCTCCATCAGCAACAAGACTATGATTCACTGAAGGGTCAAATGATGGTTAGCATTTTTTTTTAGAAAAAAGTATTTTTCAATTAGCAATAAAGTATTTTGCAATTAAGGTATGTACATTGTTTTGTAGATACAATTCTATTACATACTTAGTAGACCACAGTATAGTGTAAAAATAACTTTTACATGCACTGAGAAACCAAAAAATTCATGTGACTCACTTTATCGCAGTATTTGCTTTATTGCAATAGTCTGGAACTGAACCTGCAATATCTCCGAGGTGTGCCTGTACTCTGGTGCTCTTCCAATCTATGAATGTGAATACACAATTAGACTCATACTGAGTTACTTCCCAAGGAAGACAGAGCTAAGGTGGAACTCACGTAAACAGCTTGATCATGTGCTAAATGAGGGTAAATGACTCTCTTCAGTGATTTATGGGATGGTTTCTAAAGGAGCTATTGCTAGACTTGGCCTTTATCTCAGATATCTCAGTTGGCTAGCATAGTTACAGAAGAGCTAGTTTATGAGGTTTTTAATGAGTGAAAGTCATCCATTTAAATGTAATCAAAGGCATATAATCTTTAATACTATTGGGTTTCGTCTGAAACTTGAAAGAAAGATACTCCCATAAATACTTAGGCAAAAAAAGCAAAAAGATGGGAAATACAGTTTTAATTGACGTTGTCAGACAGGTTTTTGTGTGTGGCTCAGAGTGATTCGTGTGATTTTTTTAAAAGTAGGCACACTTTCAAATTTGAGCTAACTCTCCAGAGGATGATGGCACTCCTTCATGAATTCTACTAATGACAATATTCTTTGCTCAGCTTCTCCTCTCTGTTTTCAGATCAGAGGAATCACAGTTAGGCACACAAAATCAATATGTGTATGGACTTGCTCGCAATGTTGTACAGGCTTTGTTTTCCTCATTGGGTGCAAGGAATGCTCATTGAGATATAACATAGGTTACATGGATATAATAGCTCCTGGCTAAGGTTCTGGTTAATAAAAGGTATGGTCCTTAGCTGTAACAGACTGAAAAAAGGAGGGAGATTTGGACCTCATTTTTGCAAGAAAGTCTAGTCTTTATTAATTATATAAATCCATTTAGTGCTAATGATGCTTTCCCAAATTATATTATTACATATTATATATGTGTGTGTATACATATATATATATGCATACACATACACATATACATATACATATATACTTGTGTGAATATATAGGCATCCCTTTACCCTGTTTGCCTCAGTTTCCTCATCTGTAAAATGACCTAGAGAAAGAAGTAGCAAATCACTCTGGTATCTTTGCCAAGAAAACCCTCAAAAGGGGTCACAAAGAGTTGCACATAACAAAAAAATGACAAAAGTCTGTGTGAATATAGATATAAACAGGTCATGCCAGATTAAAATTTATTAATGCAGGAGTCCTTGAAAGATGCAACAGAAATAACCTTAATTGATGACCCATTAATATTAAAAAAGGCATAAAACAAAAGGATACATGCATGTCAATGGGGTTCAGCATTGTCATAGAGGAGATCCAGAATAGGTTCCAAGCCAAGATGGGATTCTTCCTATATGATGAGGTCCTACAGAGCCTCCTGTTTGTGGGTGGCAGAGTCCAACTGCATCAACCCAAAAATAATGCAGAGATCATAAACATGGGCAAGAATTGCTTTAAGAAATCTGGCTTCTCTATCTAAACAGGGAAAATTAAGTGAATAAAAAATACTTATTGTCTACCAGATGCCTAAAGGATCCATGGATAGATTTCAAAGGGTCTGTCTGTGCACTTGAATGGGGAAAAAATACATTTTTATTTTAATATAACTGTTTCCTTGTTAATCTTATACATTTTGCCTTATGCACTGCAAAACGTTATTCTGAGAAGGAGTCTATTGTCTTCATCACATTGCCCAAAAGGTCCATAATACACACAAAAGAATGATGCTTAAAAAAGTTCAAAAAACACAATTTCTGGGTAATTTAATCATTTTATTAATAATGCCAGCATTTTAAGAAAAGGATAGTCATTTGGCTGTCTCTCTCTTGGACCAAAAACCATCATGGCAGTGTGCTGATACAGTTTTTATGCCCTCCCTTCAGAAGACTAGATGTTTCCCAGCGTGGTAATCAATTCTGATTGGCCAACAATTAATGAGAGAATGAATATTACAATGAGGGGCTTGACCTGAACTTTGATTAAGTCATTTACTTCTAAGTTAGCCCCAGCCTCTGACAATACATTCAGAGAATTTATCCCCACCCAAACCGGGAGTGGAACGCAATGGCTGCCCCACCTGGGAAGAAGGTTAGCTCAGCCTTTAGAGAGTGAGGTCTTGAAAGAAGGATAAAAGAAAAAGGAGAAATCTCAATCTCTCCAAATCATCGATTATAAATATTTATTTCTCTAAAAAGGTTAAGAATACCTTGTTTAGACTATGATAAAGTTTAATGAACAAACTTAGCCCATCTATCAGTATGTATATATGTACATATACATGCATATGTATATGTATATACACATGTGTATGTATATATGTATGCATATATGCATATGAACAAATGAACTGTGAATGAATGAATAAATAACTGAAATCATTTAAGTGCTTACTATAGCAAAGTGCTTGATACTACTCCCTGGGGGGCACTGGAACAATGGAGGGGGGGGGGATCAGTAGTGGCCTTGGGTGCAACTGGGGGTCGTTGAATAAAAATAAAGAGACGGTAGAAGCATAAAGAAAGACCAGAAGAGAAGAAAATTTCAAAAAAACGTTCATGTATGTTCCATCTGCTGTGTAACACAGTTAAAGTTGTGGTGATTACATTATTTTCCAAATAAACACACAAAATGCAAGTTATATAACCCATCAGTGGTCAAATCTCCCAACAGGTCTTAATAGGCAAGTGTGGGCTGGCAAGCATGTTGCACATGCACTGGCAGGAATATATACGTGCAATGACTTGTTTACAATACGATACTATATGGTTACATGATGCGACATTGCATCATTGAAATTTCAATGCAGGAAAAACCCAAAGATTTGTAATAAATTATTATATTTAAGATGTGTCATTTTTTTAAAGAAAATTATCTTTTTTGAAATAATGCAAATTCAAAAAAACATTAAAGGGTTAAAGAATGTAGATTTCCAGGAGGGGCTCTAAATATTTTTTTTAAAGGGCCGGTAAGCCAAATAAGTTTGAGAACCTCCGTATTAGGCACTCTGCTAAGCACTAGTGATAAAAATAAGCTTGAAAGCACCTGCCTTCAGACAGCTTATATTCTAATCCAAGATTATAACAAACAAAAGAAGAGTTAAGGGGAATGGAGCCTCAACTCACCCCACCCCACACACCCTTTTCCCTAGTGTTAGTAGCATGGTTACAAAATGATCAGGAAGAATTGTGTTGTCCTAATTCTAGGAAAGATAGGGTAAAAGCTCACCTGTCAGAGCCCAGGGTACTAGAGGCCAGGTGTGTGTGTGTGTGTGTGTGTGTGTGTGTGTGTGTGTGTACATTTGGGGATCTGTTGTTTGTCAATCTATGAAAGGTAAGTGAGCTTATGTTCTAGCCATCAGCTCATGTTTTCCTAGATATTTGATAAGTGCTACATTTTGTGGTGTGCAGTGAGGTGTTTCATAGCTCCTACTGATTCTTTCCTAATCTCCATTGATCTTGCAGTCCAGACACCTTATGGATAAATTTTCTGGGAAATTTATGGTGTCAATGACCTGGCTCTAAATTACCATCATAAACCCCTCCATTTCTATAACGAAACATCATGACACTGCCATTTGTTTTCGTTGACATACTGTTGGCTTAGTTCAGACAGATGTTGACCATAAAGGGCCTTTTGATTCCATTCCTATCTTAGCTGTTTTATAGGTTCCATCTGGAGGTAAACAGTTTTCCATTACACTCTATAAATCTGATGGCATATACCAGTTATCAGAACTAACTACTGCTCAGTAAAGTCATGTCAGCTGGTTTCAAAATATTACTAGAGGTTTGGAGTTTTGTCTTTTTACCTCTTTATCATGTGCTATGAGAATATCTGTCTATCTTCCTCATTTTAGGAAAGAAATTATTCATCTGTCCTGTGTTTTGAATATATGTATATACATACATATATATACACACACACACACACATATATATGTATACACATTTGAGTTAGGATACTTTCTAAATCTTAATCCACTTTTACTGTTTTGAAAATGTACGTTAAGACTAGAATTGCATAGTTGATAATTGCTTTGATAGCATTTCCTATTTGTATTCTTGTGCTTAGTATATAGTAAGTATTTAAATACTATTGCATTCATTCAACCACGGTGGAACATGCTCAAGTTAAACATTTTTCAATAACCAGGGAAAATATACCTAAAATATATATATTTAGTGGAATCATTAGGTAGGAGGGAGATGAAATGTTATTATTTTCTTCTTGGAAAAAACTGCTTTGGTATTTGTGAAAGACAAGTAGGAGGAATTAAATAATGATAATACAAGGAAATGGCAAACCACTCCAGTATCTTTTCCAAGAAAACCACAAATGGAGTCATGAAGAGTCGGACACGATTGAAAAACAACTAAGTAGCAATAATTGCTTTAACTGTGTTTTTGTATTGAGCTTTGATTTCATGATTCTAGTCTCTGTTGTCATCATTATCTGTTCAATAAATCAGATTTTTCATATGTAGTATTATACTATCCCAAAGTTTAGGAAAATAGATGCCTAGGATTATAGATTTAGAGCTAGAAGAAACCATAGAAGGCATTCAATCCCTCTCTTTACAGATGAGGAAACTGAGGCACCAAGAGATTAAGTGATTTCTTCAGGGTCACATAGCTAGTAAGTGTCTGAGGCAGGATTTGGACCTAGTTCTTCTATACTATGCCTCCAGTACTTAATTACTATTCCATGCTGCCTTTAATTCAATTGAGCGAGCACTCATCTAGTGTTCACTATGTCATAGAACCATACTTGTGGTTGTTCTTCATTTTCAAAGAGGACCATAACATCAGGGAAATGATGACATGACTTGCAGTTGACTTTGATTTGAGTGAATGAGGGAGGGCTGTGCAAGGTCACCAGCCTCACTTTCTCCTCCAGAGCCATCTGAGTTCAGTGGCCTGATATTCACCAGGATGACTGGAGATGGCCTAGGATGCAATAGGAGACCCTGGCCCTTTTAGGCCTTTTCATATACTCACTTAGAGTGAGGTAATGTCCATTCAGTGAATAGGCCTCTTTAAGAAGTGAGCCAAGGGATGTTCCCTTCAATTATAAATAACCATACTAGGCTCAGTGGGGAAGAATAACTTATGGTCTCAACTCTCAAGGTTGCAATCTCAGTGGAGAAACAAGAGGAAGCTGTCCAAGACCAATGCAGGTCAGTATGCAAATGTCAGAATTAATGGCACAAATAACAAGAGCTGGAGGGAAGTTAGAGTAGGGAGAAATCCATCCATGCCTCCATGATTCCCTTCTTTACCTTCCTACTCTACTCCTTTTCCAGATCACTAGTTGCCTCAGAATCCATCTGGGTTGGCCAAGCAGAAGCAAGACCAGATACTAACCAAAGTCACCTTCCCCATTCTCCCTATTCTCTGATCTCAGGCCATCCCAGAACCCATGGGGTGTCTGTGAGTGGGAAGACCCACCACTACCAGAGGCATCCTCCCTTCTTGACCTGAGGACGTCAGGTGGAACAACTGATGGAGTGTTTGACCTGGAATCAGGATGACCTGAATTCAAGTTCTATTTTAAACACTTATTAGCTCTGTGATGCTAAACAAGTCACTTAACCTCTATCTGCTTCAGTTGTCTCATCCATAAAAAAGGAATGACAATAGTACTTGCCTCCCAGGGTTATTGGACTGATAAGATGAGATAATATTTTTAAGGTGCATCACAAATCTTAAGGCTCCACCTCCTCCCCCTCCCCTCCTCCTCCTCCACCTTCTCCTCCTCCTCCTCCTCCTACTACTACTACTACCACCAGGAAGAGGAAGTTATCAACTTCCCTTCACCCACTTCCCCAAGCTGAGCCACCCAAGATTCACCTGGGTTTCTTAGCTACTTGCATATCTTGGATTAGATGGGACTCTATTCCTTTCGATAAGATGGAGCACCACTAAGCTTTACCATCTGCCTTGGCATGGCCTACTTGGGATGTCTGAGCCTCACCATTTACCCCTCCACTGCACCCTTAAGACTGCTGGGCTTTTCCATCAGTTCTGCAACTCAGATTTCTTTCGTGTGTTAATTCCCCTGATTAGAGTGTCAGTTCCTTGAGATCTGGGGTTGAATAGCATTTTCTATTCTATTTGTATCCCTGTACTCAGTACATATTAAGTATTTAAATACAATTGCATTCATTCAGTCGATCACAGTAGAACATGCTCAAGTTAAAAAATTTTTCAATAATCAGGCAAAATATATGGAGAAACATATATTGAGTAGCATCATTTATGTAGGAGGGAGATGAAATGTTCTTATTATTTTCCTCTTGGGAAAAAAAAAATGCTTCAGTATTTGTGAGACAGATAGGAGAGCTATGAAAACTATACTGTTACACATACCCAGAGTCTTCAAGATATTACTCTGAACAAAAGGAATTCAGTTAGCAAGCCTAATGAGATTCAAAAGACAATTTTTCCTTACTCCTCCAATTGCCCAGGAGGTCACCTTTTATACCTTTTACACCTTTTATTTGAAAAAAATAGAAAAATTACTTTGTTCTACTTCTCCTTTGCAAGCACCTTTTGATTCTCAGGAATCAGTTTCTTTTTTGTAGTTGCATTTTATTTATTTATTTACACACATTTATTTTCTCTCCCTTGTACATCTCCCCTCTTCCCCATTAAACAATAAAAAATTAAACCCTAATAAAATATTTGTAGTTCAGCAAAAAAAGAATTCTCACATTGGTCATGTCCAAACATGTATGTCTCATTCTATGTTTTAAGTCTGGTAGAAAGTATTATACTTTATCTCCAGTCCTTGGATTTGTGTTTGATCATGGCATTGATCAAAGTTCTAGTCTTCCAAAGTTATTTTTCTTTATAATGTTGTTGTCATTCTGTTTCTGCTTACTTCACTCTGTATCAGTTCATAGAGGTCTTCTCAGTTTTCTTTGAAACTGTTCATGTCATCAGTTCTTATGGTTTAATAATATTCCATCATATTCATATGCTACAATTTGTTTAGCCATTCCCCAATAAGTGGGTGCCTTTTAGTTTCAAGTTTGGGATTGCTGCAGAAAGAGTTGTTTTAAACATTTTTGTGTAATATATGAGTCATTTCCCCATTTCTTTTATCTCTTTGGGCTTTAGTCTTTGAAGTGGCATTTTTGGGTGAAGTATGGTCAATTTAGTGGTTTAGGGGATATGGTTACAAATTGCTTTCCAGAATTGCTGGGCCAATTCACAGCTCCACCAACAGTGCCTTAGAATGCCTGCTTTCCCTCATTTCCTCCAATATTTGTCAATTTCCTCTTCTGTCATCTTTACCAATCTGATGGTTGTAAAGTAGAACTTCACAATAGTTTTATTTTGCTTTTCTCTTATTATTAGTGATTTGGGGCACTTTTTTCATGTGGTTGTTGATAGCTTCCATCTCTTCCTTTGAAAATTGACTATTCATGTCTTTTGACCATTTATCAATTGAGAAACAGCTCCTATTCTTATAAATTTGAATCAGTTCCTTATATATCTTGGACTAAGACCTTTATCAGGGAAATTTGTTGCAAAGTTTTTTGTTAGTTTTGTTTTCTTCTCAGTTAATTATTTCCCTTCTAATCTTAGCTGCATTGGTTTTGTTTCTGTAATTTTTTTTTTCATTTTGTCTAGTCAAAGTCATCCATTTTGTCTTTTGCGTTCCTCTCTATTCCCTATTTGTGAGTTCTTCCCCTACACATTCTAAAGACAATTTTTCCTTACTCCTGCAATTGCCCAGGAGGTCCCCTTTTACATCTAAGTCTTCATTTCCAGTTTAAAGTTTCATTTAAAGTTTATCTCAGTGTAGGGTGTAAGTTGTTGGTCTGTACCTAATTTCTGCCAAACAGCTTTCCAATTTTCCTATCTGTTTTTCCCAAATAGTGAGTTCTCACTCCAAGAATTGGGGGCTTAGGGTTATCAAATACTTTTTCCTCCATGTTGTGTACCTAATTTGTTCCACTGACGAACCTTTATATTAATTTCTTAGCAGCATCAGATCATTTTAATGATTGCTGCTTTATAGTACAGTTTGAGGTCTGATAGTTCTAGGTCCTCTTCTTTCCAAATTTTTTTCATTACTTTAAGAAATCAATTTCATGTATTTTAGGTGCATGCTGCTGATTACATTTTCTCAGTGATGAAATACAAAGCAAGGAAGATGAAAGGAATGTCTAAGATGAGAAAGGCAAGCACTTCAATGAATTGAATTTTTATTGATCTCCCAGTTTTTTTCTTCAGCTATGCCATTTAAAATATTTTTAAAATATTTCTAAAGATTTTTAGACCCCCCCCCCCACAGTGGGGGCTATATGGCAATCTCCTATAGTGATACAGCTCCATCACAGGTCAGAAAGTTCTTTCTTTACTCCAGCCCAGGCATATCTACAGATGGCCAATGCCCTAGAGGCATTGTAAGTAAGCCCCATCGGGCTGTAGACCCTATACCTTCTATAGGACCTTCTATTCACCCCTCAGACTGCCATTTCGCAACAACAACTCAGTTTCCTATATAACCTTTCTCAACTCTGTTGTTCAGGCATTTTTTCAGTCATAGCTGACTCTTTATGACACCATTTGGGGTTTTCTTGGCAAAGATACTAAAGTGATTTGCCATTTCCTTCTCCAGCTAATTTTACAAATGAGGAACTGAGACAAACAGGTTTGCCCTGGGTCACACATAGCTAATAAATGTCTGAGGTCAGATCTGAACTTAGGAAGATGAATGAGTCTTCCTGATTCCCAGCCCAGTGCTCTATCCGCTGCGCCAACTCTAGCTACCTGCTGACTTTAGTGGGACAACGATGCACAGAGGGAAGTGTCTGAATGGGTATACCTTTCTCCTTTGTATGGTTGAAATTTAAAACCCCTTTTTTCTTATTTTATTCTGCTCTCAGAGAATCCTATTTAGCAATTCAAAATGACTATTTAGTAATTGAAATATTCTGTGTGAGACTTTTTGGCAGGGGACGTTGCTAAGAAGAATTGAATTCATGTATTGTCGGATCATTTTCTCATCCACATCACCTTGCCTTGGGGTTTTACCATTTTTCCTTCTCCAGTAAAAGTGGAAGTAAGGAACAAAGAATAAAATAAGAAGCAAGAATTAGAAGGAGTAAAAGCTAGAGAAGTATAAGAGAAGATGGCGGCAGTAAGAGAATAAGATGACCCAAATGGTGTTGTGAAGTTCAACTTTCTCTAAGTATGTAGGTCAAGGGCTAATTTAGTTACTATAAAGAATAACATATCTACAATATAAATTATGTTATAATACATGTAAATGAGCATTCATATAGCATTTTAAGGTTTGCAAAGTACTTTACAAATTCTTTCTCATTTGACCTCTACAACAACCCTGGAAACTAGGTGTTACTATTATCCTTACTTTACAGATGAGGAAACTGAGATGGGCCGAGATTTGCCCAGGGTCACACAGCTAGTAAATATCTGATGCTGGATTTGAATTAAGGTCTTCTTACCTTAAAGTCTAGCACTTTCTGTACTACACTATCTAACTGCTAATATACACAGTCTTTAAGCATCTCTTGACTTAATTGTGCCACCCTCTCTATCTTTATCCAACCCATGTTTATCCTTAACTCTTTTACTTCCTTTTCCCTTTACACTACCAACTATTCCTTATCTCAGGTTCTCCCCATTGTATGAAAAGTTGCTCTTTCCAGTGTAGAAAGGGGACATCTTTCCCCCTTTCTAGTATTATGATTACTGTTGTAATAACTTCATCTATACTTATGGCCTCTCATTCTAGGATGGTAGGCAGAGGGGTCTGACATCAGACATCAGCACATGTAGGTCTTCCCAAACGCCTTTGAAATTATACTGCTTATTCTTTACAGTGCAATATTTTATTATATTTATAAGCCACAATTTGATCAACCATCCCTCAATTGAGGCACACTCCCTAAATTTCTAATTCTTGAAAGGAACTACTATAAACATTCTTGTACATATGGGTGCCTTTCCTCTTTGATGTCCTTGGGATCAAGGCCTAGTAGTGGTATAGCTGGGTCAAAAGATATGCAGTCTTAGTGGCTTTTGGAGTATAGTTTCAAATTGCCTCCCAGAATGGTTGAACCAATTCAGAATTTCACCAACAGCACATTAATGTCTGTTTTCTGACAGCCTCTCTATAAACTATCATTGTCCTTAGTGGCAACGTTGGCTAATCTGATAGGTATGAGGTGGAAAATCAGAAAATAATTTTCATTCTCTAGTGATTAGTGACTTGAAGAATTTTCATATATGGCTACTGATAGCTTAGATTTTTTTCCTTATCTTTCTACCATTTGTCTCTCTCTCTTGGGGGGAATATCTCTTGTTCTCATTTTTTTTCTCCGTAAGTCATGTATATAATCGGAAAGTGTCTTCAATTATGGTAGGAGATGTTGATCTATACTTAATTTCTGCCAGACTGTTTTCTAGTCTTCCACTCCAATAGTCAGGGTTTCAGGGTTTATTAAACACCACAATACTATGTTTAGATACTTCTACATGTTGTGTATCAAATCTGACCAACTTTCTACTTTTTAACCAGTACTAAATTATTTAAAATATTATTGCTTTGTAGTTCTATAAAGTAGTCATTTGGTAGTTTAATTTGGTATGGCACTGAATAAGTAAATTTAAATAATATATCTCGGGGTTGTTTTGAGACTCAAATAATATTTGTAAAGTATTTCGTATGGTGCCTAGCACATATTAGGTATTTAATGAATGTTTGTTTTTTCCCTCAATTCTTCCAATGTAATCATCTCTATATCTACCAAATAAAGATCAGTTAGGAGACACCGACCCTAAGGCCTGGGCTTACTCTGATTTGGTATTTTGTCTACAGGCAGCTTCAAGGCAGAAGACAGACTGTCTGATACCCTCCTTCAAGCAGTTGTTACCAGCTGTTGCCCTTCTGCTCCCATGGCCCAGCCCTGCCTTTATGACAGTGATAACAGACAATCTATAGAACACAGAGGTTTATGAACAGAAGCTGATGTTAAGTGTTTATTTAAATAAATCTATGCCAAGCTTGAAAATCACACTAAAAAAATTATATGCAGAAGTCACGTCTAGATTTATAATCCTGTGAAAGCGAGTTGTTTAATATTTCTTTAAGAGTGAAGAAGATTTTAAAAATTTGATTAAAGAGTTTATACTCTCAGGATATAAATGCTATGATATGGTTTGTTCTTTCTCTTTTTCCTTTTGCCACAAAGGAAAAGCATGGGGTTATCAGAGAGAACATTATGGATCTTCTACCTGAGAGAGTCCCAGAAAGTCCAATTAATATCATCTACTTAATTAATAAATCTAAAAGCCTGAGCAAGCTCCCTATAGCTAAGAGATGGACTTGCAATCAGAATACCAGAGTGGATCTGAAGCCCAATCTTGTTCTTTATTAGCTCTTTGGCCAAAGTAAAACAAAAGTAATTTAATTCATATGAACCTGAGGCTACTCATCTCTAATATGGGTAGATTCAGAGTAACTGCAATATAGGATTGTTGTGAGGAAAGTGCTTTGTAAACTGTAGAATGATATATAAATGTAGATTATTATTGACAACACTAGAAAACCTACTAGCAGCAGAGAAAAAGCTTCTGGTAGACATGTCCATGCCAAGTTGGTTTCAAATTCCATAGCTAGGATGGTTATGACTTTGAAGTATATTCAGGGTGAGTTAGAAAGAGGCATTGTCATTGAAGTCTGGGAATAAGATCAGTGTTGAGTTAAACAGTGAATTATAAAGTTAAATATTAATGAGAAAGCATCATATTGTACCTAGATATTTATTCTCTCTAGATTTTTGCTTTGCTGTTTA
This sequence comes from Phalanger gymnotis, assembly GCA_028646595.1. Taxonomy (NCBI): domain Eukaryota; kingdom Metazoa; phylum Chordata; class Mammalia; order Diprotodontia; family Phalangeridae; genus Phalanger; species Phalanger gymnotis. The sequence goes on from CM053622.1 coordinate 331,409,929, forward strand.
ATGTTTACTGTGTCTTATTATTTTGATAAAGATACATGTATATATTATTATTATTATTAATTATTATTATTATTTTAAAGACAGTGGAGTAGGCTAATGGAGATCCCTCCTGCCACTTGGTGGCAGCATACTCTAATTGCATGGACAACAGTCTATAGATGCCTAGCTGCAATTTTAAATTGAAAAATAAGTCATCAGCATTATTACTATCAAGCACATATTAAGTGTGTATTGTATACTACACACTGGGGACACCAAGAGTTATAAGGCATGATCTCTTCCCTTAGGAAGTTTACAATTTAGTTGAGTATATCTAAGATGGGTATATGTATATGTGTGCATATGTAGGGGCATATATGTATATGAGTTGTGTATATGAATATTGCATGTGTGTATATGTATGTGTGTATATGTCAATGTGTACATGTTGTATTGTGGTACAGTGGATAGAGTGCTGGGCTTGTAGTCAGGAAGACCTGATTTCAAATTGAGTTCAAACACTTACTAGCTGTGTGACTCTGGACAAGTCATTTAACCCTCTTTGCCTCAGTTTCCTCATCTGTAAAATGATCTGAAGGAGGAAATGGCAAACCACTCCAGTATCTCTGCCAATAAAACCCCAAATGAAGAGTCAGACATAACTGAAAACGATTGAATAACAATAACCATATGTGTATGTGTATATTCTGTATCCACACACATACATATGTGTGTATATATACATGCGTGTATATACACATGTATGTAATGAGTTAACAACTGGATTAACCATTCAAGTTAACATAGACTGAAAGTTTAAATCCCATTAATAAATGCTACAGGAATTCAGAGTAGTCAGAGATAATGGACTGGGACAATAAAATAAAACTTTGTAAAGGAGATGAGATTCAAGCTGGCTAGAAGAGAAAGACAGGATTTAGAAGAATCGATCAACAAGCATCTATGGTATGTGCCAGACACTCACTGTGCTACACGCTGGTGATAGAAAGACCAAAGTCGAAAGTCCCTGCCCCCAAGGAGCTAACTGTCTAAAGTTTCAATCTTCTTAATAAAAGGATTTGTTCTGTAAAACTTACTCTCAGTCAAAAGGCAGCATCCAAGGACCTAGAAGGCCACATGTGGCCTCCAGGTCACAGGTTCCCCACTGGGAGACAGCATGTACGCAAACAGGTAAATACAATAATAATCAATGAACAAATATTTATTAATTACCTATTATATGCTAGTCACTCTGCTAGATGCAGGGGATACAAGTACAATATGTGAAATAATCCTCACAAAATTACATTATAATGGGAGAAGAGAACGAGTTATATACATATATATGCATACACACATACATATATACATATACATAAAACTACACACATGATGAACATAAAGAGAATAAACACACATAAATATATACACACACATATATATACATATGTAACTATAGGCATGATAAACATTAAGAGAACAAACACATAAATATATACACACATATAAATATATATAACTATACACGTGATAAACATAAAGAAAATAAAAATACACACATAAACACACATATGTACATATATATATATATATATATATATAACTACACACATGTTAAACATAAAGAGAATAAACACACATAAATACAAAGTATTTAAATACAAGATGGTTTAAGAACAGGGCCCTAGAAGCTGGAGAGATCAGGAGAGATTTCATATAGAAGGCAATATTGAATTATGCCTTGAAGGAAGAGAGGATTCTCTGACCTGATGTTAAGGGGAGAGTGCATTCCAGGGGGGAGTGCATTCCAGGGAGAACAGCCAGTGATTGAGAAGGGAGATGGAGTGTGTTGTGTGAGGAACAGAGAAGGCTAGTCTGGCTAGATTGCAGAGTGTGGGAAGGAGGGTAGGACACAGTGGGACTCAAAAGACAGGCTGGGGCCAGGTTGTGAAGGGCTAAATGGAGCAGTTTATTTTATATCTTAGAGGCAATAGGGGGACACTGGAGTTAAATGTTTAGGAAAGTGATTGTCAGATCTGAGTTTTAGGAAAATCACTTTAGCAGATGCAAAATAGTTTCTAATAATTTCCATTTTTTTCTTCTTCATTTGTCATGAATTATCTCTTGCATTTTTTATTACTGGTAATTAGGTTTTCCTCTTTTAAAAAATCAGACCAGCTAGTAGTTTTGCTATTTTATTTTTATTAAAGCTCTTAGTTTATCAGTTCAATATTTTTTTTTGCTTTTAATTGCATTAATCTCCTTTGATTTTTCAGAATTTCAATTCCAATGTTTAAATGGTGTTTACTAATTTTTTTTTGTTTTCTAGGTCTTTAATTTGCTTGACTAATGCATTGATATGCTCTTTCTCTATTTTGCTGATTAAATGTTTACAGATAAACATTTTTTCCCTTAGGCTGGTTAGGAAGTAGTCTCAGTTATCAAGGCCAGAGGTGATGAGGGTCCAAACTAAGGTGATAGTTGTGTGAGTACAGAGCAAGCATTAGAAACACAAGATGAAATAGATCTATTATAAAGAAAGATACTCTCTGCATCCAGAGAAAGAACTGATAAATAGAAGTAGGTATGGAATAATTTTACACACACACACACACACACACACACACATATATATATATATATACATATATATGCCTATTTGTGTCTAATGGTAGCCATCTCTAAGGTGGGGGACAAAAAAAAGTAAAACAAAATTTACATGATAATTTTATTATATATTTAAAAGGAATGGCAAGTTGTACATAATAGATTTGCAGTTTTGTGTGGAATCATCTTTTTATTATACTATGTTATGGAAATGCTTGTTTTATTCCATAAATTAAAAATAAATAAATGAAAAATAACACCCTCCCCCCCCCAAAAAAAGGCGGGGGGGGGAATAGCCTTAAGTAAATGAAACCGTTGTAATCAGTTTTATCTTGTTCAATTGGGAATTAAAGATTGAATGTTGCAATCAAGGAAAGAAAGAAAGAAAGAAAGAAAGAAAGAAAGAAAGAAAGAAAGAAAGAAAGAAAGAAAGAAA
>CM053622.1:331422386-331441330 GCA_028646595.1 Phalanger gymnotis
CCAGCGGGTGCCTGGTCTGAGGGACTCCCGGCGGCTCAGTGCCTGGAGCTTTGGAAGGAGGCAAAGGGCGTAGGGCTCGTTGTCTGGGTGGGAGACCCTCCTTGTACACCACACTGAAAACTGTTGCTAGAACTGTGGCTGCCTGGGTTTGTTTTGTTTTGGTGGTCGTGGTGGTGGTGGTGTTAGCTGTGGTGGTGGCTGCGGCGGCGGCGGTTTTCTGTGCTTGCACGGCTGTACGTGCTATGTATGTGTGTCGGTGTACAGGAGAGCAAGCACAGCGTGTAGGAGTGTCCCTTAGCTAAGGGAGAGTACTGTGGGGGTAGGCGGAGGCCCTGGGAGGTGGTGGTGGCGGTGGTGGTGGGAGGGTTGTTTATGTCTCCACCGTGGACAGGACTGGGGAAAGGTAACGGGAGGCTGGAGGGTGGGGAAACTGGAGAAGTTCCCTTAGGGGTAAACTCCCTGGTCTTTTAAAGAGGGAGCTCCTCTGCCGAGAGCTAGCTGTGCGCTATTCCGAATTTGCAAGCGGCAGCCTTACAGTAAGAAGTGCCCGCTTTTCCCCTGAAAAAAGAACCCTACAGAAAGACGGGCACGGCCCCAAGCTAGAGACGTGGTGCCCGGCGGTGAGTCCCCGAAATGGAGGGAACCCGGGGTTTGCAGTGTCTCCCATTCGCTAGGAGTGTTTGTTTGCCTTCAAAACTTACTCAGGCACACTGCCCTGGGGTTGAAGGCGCTGCCTGGGCTCTCCTGTTTTAGGAAAATGCTTCTCTAAGCCAGAAGTGTTTGCAGGGGACCCCTGATGTTTCTTAGGGTCTCTGAGATCATAACATAGAGCCCCATAGAAAGAAAACTCCTGATAAAAACAAAACTACTGAAATAAAAGGATTGGGCAGGATGCTGGTGTGTACTTCATTCATTTGTTTTTTTTGGATGAGTGGGGGATGATGTGTTTGCTCTGTTGGGGAGAAAGACTTGAGGACCCCGGGAAGAAAGATGGACATGTCTCTAGTTATATATTTGTCATGGAAGAGTTGCCTTAGCCTAAAAGTCTATGAGACATACTGTAATTTGTAGCCAAGAAGTTTTCTCCTCCAACTTAAAAAAGAAATTGCCTAACATTACTACTTAAGAGAATGGGGGACTCAATGTTCAGCTTTCCTTCAGAGTAAATATATACATCGAAATTATTCCATCATTGGTCTCCTGAAGTGCTCTAAAAGCAAACATTGTACTGAGGAGGATGAGAGATGAGACATTATAAACACAAAGGGACAGCACACATGCGTGTTGTTGTTCTTTTTTTTAAAGTGAGCATATCTCTGACGTGAAAATATTTGTCTCAGTCAGTTCGGGATTGTATTTTTTTTTTACTTAAAAAAAAAAGAATCCACAGCATAAACCACTTAAAATTGATATTCGCTACAGCCTATCTCAGTCATATCTCTGGTGCCTGGTGAACAGATGTTTACTGTACTCAGTAACCTATTGGATTGTCATGTTGAGTATCTTGTTAGCTCAGGACATAATGTTTATAGCATAATGTAATAAATGGAGACACAGTTGCAGTTGGCCTGTGCCAAGCTCAGGAAGCGCCCCAGCATGGAAACAATTCCTGAAGTTGGTCCAGCTCGGCAAGCCCTGCTGGCTATCTGCCGGTTAGCATTGTTAATGTAAAGATAAATCTGAAAGATACAAGGAGAATGCAGGGCAGCAAGATGTTTAGTGTTTTGTTTTATTTTTAAATGGGATTAAATAACATTTTCTATGTCTGCTCTCTTTCAGTGAAAGCTTAACCAACCACCCCACTGATATTTACATTCTATTGCTACACTGTGGAATGATTAGGATTTTTGTTCTTCTTGATTTCACTTATTTTCCTCATCTAAGTTTTTTCCTCATGATAGACTTTTAGTTTTTAAACAATATAATTGCTGAAATTGTGTAACATTTTAAAAAATATAATCTCATAACTTCACAACAACCTTGGGAAGTAGGTATTATTATTATCCTCATTTAACAGTTAAGGAAATTAAGGCAGAGATTAAGTGACTTGTCTAGGGTCACACAGCTAGTAAGGGTTTTAAGCCACATTTGAATTCAGATCTTTCTGACACCAGGTTCAACATTCTGTCCACTATACCACCAAACTGCCTCTAGGAAGATTTAAATTAAAATCTGCAAGGCGTAATTTCTATAGTACCTATTAATTTCTAAATGGTATATCCATGAGCTTTTGACAGTGTTGCAGGACCTCTTCTAACTTTTTAATGGTATGAATTGAAGTTTGCTAATACCCAAACTTATACCATATTAATTATGTAAACAAGGTCATATATCCACATGTCTCTTTGGCATTTTTTCACCAGGACCATACAAGAGTTGAGGGGTGTGTGTCTGTGTGTGTCTGTGTGTATCTGTGTGTATATGTGTGTCGAGGAGTTACGATACAATGGATGCTTGGTCAAATTCTCTATCAACTTGGTTCTTATCCCTTATTTATTTTCCTTTATAATCATAAGATGGTTATAACAAACTTCAAAACACTTCTGCAATACCTAGAACCCTTTTGTGAGTGCAGATAAAATTACTTTTACTTACAGCCCATGTCTTCTCCATTTCCCTTTGTCAAGGAAGATTAACTTTAAAAGATAACATTTATTTGACACACCGAAGGCCAGGAAAATCAAAGCTGAATGTTCAGAACAAGTAGGAAATTTTAAACAGTCCCTACATATAATTTAATTAAAAACTTTACTTTTGGTTTGCTGAACTTAAATCCTCAGAATCAATCAACAGGTAGGCAAAGAATGCCTTCTATGTTCCCTCTAAGGGCAGCCCGTGTTCTGGCTCCAGTAGAGGTAAAAGGTGCTGTGAAAGAAATGCTTCCTGAGGTAAAGAGGACCCAAACTATGTGTATGGGACATGTCTGGTTAAGTCAACAACTCATTTCATTCTTGAGGCAAAGGGGATGGGCAATGCAAACTTAAAAGAAGTCTGATGTGCTCATTCCTGGTGAACTAATGTGGGCTGCTGCCTTCTGCAGATACTGAAACTTCCCACCCCATGTGATATTGGTGAAATTTGACAGCAAAGCTTCCTCCCATTCTCTACTTATCTAAGTTTTCCTCAGCTAGAATAAGAGGCAGTGAGGTGCAGTGGAGAGAACATTGTTTGGGGAGACAAAATGCCAGGGCTTGCTTCCCAATTCTTCTACTTCACTAATTTTTCTACTTCACTGTGTGCCCTTGAGCAAGCCTCTGAGACTCAGTTTCCTCATCTGTAAAACGGGGATAAAAATACTTGTTCAATCTATCACACAGAATTGTTGCTTGCAAAGTGCTTTGCAAAGATTCAAGTTCTTTATAAATGTGAGTTATTTTGAGTTAAATTCTACTCCGATGCTTTATCCTGAATGTAAATGTGAAACTGAGACCTTATACTAGTCTGGAGTTGGTCCCGACTCTTCAAAGGCTGTGCCTGTGAGAGCAAGCTCTGGCAGGCCCTACTAAGCTGAAAGGTTGAGCGTGGGGCCAACAACAATAGACTACACACCTTGTTGTCCATGTGGCCAAGTTGGGAGACACTCATCACAAAATGGTTTGGCCACCCAGGTGCTAAAGTTGATTAGCCACAGAAACTAACAAAGACCCTCTACCTAAACTTAGGTTTGTTATCTTTCTGGGTCACATGAATATTGTTTCTAAGGCCTATCCATTTTTTCAAGGCCAACCTCAAGTCCCATCTTCTTCTTGGAAACATTGACTCCTTGAGTGACCAATGAGAATGATTTGATCATACCGAATCATTTCCATTTCTGAAGTCCTGTAATAATCATAGTGGTGTCAAATTAAATAGAAATGAAAGCTGCTAAGCCATACAAAAGATTCCTGTGGATTTCATATTGACTTAGAAAACCACATATTGGCATTATCTATATTCTATTGTATTTTTATTTATTTTTTTGAATATTTCTTAATCACATTTTAATCTGGTTCTGGTTCCACCCTGGAGTATTGCTAGAGCAGCACAGGTAGCATGTTTAGCACCTCCAAAATATACTACCAATTTGGCATTTAACACATATGACCTTAATTTCATAGGACAATCCCCTGCATTTGAGAGCTAGAAGAGACTTAAGGGGTCATCTAATCCTATCCTCTCATTTTATACATGATGCTCCCTGGGAGTAAGGTAATACAGGTCGTACATACTCTCTTTCTCTCTCAAGGTTATACAGGTAGTCAGTTGCATGAACCCATGTCTTCTAAGGTCAAATTCAGTCCATTTTTCACAACAGTGTGTAGTTATTTATCTTTTTTTTAGTATGTGTTTTATCTTCCCAACTGTACTCTAAAGACCCTCAAGGGCCTGAACTAGGACTTATGTACCCCATACTAGCCACAGGGCAGAGCTGTCAGTATTTGCTCTGTATGAAGATGATGCTGCCACCAACTGTTCTGAATATGGAGGAAGCTGCATTTCTTCATCAAGCATAAATGGGAGAAACAATATGATATGTGAGGATGTTAAGAATGATCTTGGTTAACATCTTCAAGGCAAAAGTCCTACTGATTCTCTAAGATGGAAAGTCTCAGGTCTCCTCACTGTTTTGTATTCACCTCTACTGTTAGAATTTTGGGTTCCATCTAAAATAAAGTTAATTGGGAATAGAAGACAAGATCCAAAATGTCTCAATAATATTTGTTTGTCATAGTCCTTTCATGGACGTTATTTCACTTAATTTTCCTGACAACTCTGTAAGGTAGTTAGGGTAATTGACACTATAACCATTTTACAGATGAGGAAGTTGGGGTAAGAAAAATCCTAGTAGGGGACACTAATCAGCATTTTCTCATTCATGTTATACAGAGTAGTCAATAAAGCATTTATTAAATACTGACTTATATGTGCCAGGTGATCTGCTAGGACCTGGGAGTAAAAAGACAAAAGTGGGACAATATCTGCTCTCAAGGAATTTACATTCTAATGGGGAGACAACATATCTCTATACATACATGCACACAATGTGTAGATATGTATTATTATGTACATATGATTCTGTAGGTAATGGGGAGCCATTGAATTTAATGATGGGGGTGACATGATAAAATCATATTTTAGAAAATCACTTCAGTTGCTCTGTGGAGGATTGATTGTAGTTTTGAGTCTTAAGTGAGGGAGACCAATTAGGATTGCAGTACCATAGGTGAGAAGAAATGAGGATCTGAATTAGGGCAGTAGCTATGTGAGTAGAGAAGTGATATATATAAAAGATAGTATGCAGATAGAAATGATTAGATACTGCTTGGATATGTGGAGTAAGAATGATGAGTCAAAGATGCAAACCTGTCTGGATGCATGGCAGTGCCCTCAATGAAAATAGAGAAGTTTGGAAGAGGGGTATATTGGGGGAGAAGAAGTAATGAATTATTTTTTGGTCATGTTCAGTTCGAGATGTCTATGGGACATATAGCTTAAAATGTTGTGTGGGTCATTGGTAATGCAGAACTGGAGCTCAGGAGAGACTGTAACTCTGAGTCATCTGCATAGAAGTTATGGAAGCTGAATAGATCAACACATAATAGAAAAGAGAAAAGGGCCCAAGACAGAAGCTTGGGGATGGGGCGAGCATGTCCATAATGGAAGGAGGGGTGCCAGTAGGGAGGGTGAAATTGACAATTCATCATAGGTATAGGATGATTGAGGGAACATAGTCAGTCATAGAAGAGATGGGAAGGATGGGATCAAGAAAACAGGTAGAGAGAGATTAGAATTAGGAAGAAAGGCCACCTTTGTGGTTCTGGGAGAATGAGGATACGGAGAGATTTAGGGCTGGCAGAAGAGTTAAGGGAGCTGAGAGTTGAATAACTTCAGTAATTTCGGATATTTAGCTGATTGTGAAAGTGAGGAAAGTGGGAATGAATCCTTTCAGGATAGAAGAGATGATCTGGAGCAAGTTTTGTATGAAATGTAACAGAGGAACAATTAAGAGATGAATACAAGGATTGCTAAGGCATAATAAGAGACCTTTCAAGGTTGATAAGCTTAACTTTGAGTGGACCCTGTCAATCTGATTTTATTCTTTTCTCTAGCTCCTAGGAGTTTGTATAAAGGAGACAAGTGCTAGGAGTTACACAAATTTGAAAGCTAAAAAGGTGTAAATGATGAAATGTCAAAGGGGCAATGAAATGTCAGTATAGAGGAGAAGTCATCATTGAAATGGGTGATCATAGGATCAGAAGAGAGGGTAGGAAGTGGGACCAGAATACATTTAGTAGATTGGAAAAACAAGGAAGACATAAGAGGCTCAATTAAATTCAGCAAGTACCTAATAGTGAATATGGAAAGATAGTGTTGTATTATGACTTAGAGCAGCCCAGATCACCCACAAATACCCAAGTCAACTCTAAGAATTCAAGGAGCAAGAAAACCAAAGAGAAATAACTATAATTTCCATCTAGTCCAAGATGACACAAAAAAAGGACTGGCAGAATCCTGTAGAAATTTGGGAGGTAGAAGGCAAAACATGGAAGCAGCACATATCCAGAGCAGGTAACACCCAGACCAGCCGCAAGTGTAGGGCCCAGGACTGAACCACAGCAGAAATCACAGTACGAGAAAGAGCCAGAGCAGCATCTGAGAATCAATGCACCTGAGGTCCTTCAGGAAACCTTCTGCTACTACAGCCAACAGTGTCTGGTTGGGACCTGTCAAGCTCACAGCAATTCAACTCCAGGTTTGGGACTTTGCAAGCAGAAAAAGACAGAGAAGGAACTAAGGCCATGGCCCAAGTTGAATTACCAGGAGACTGAGTCAAAATTGAGGATTCCTGTTGAAGGAGGGTTCTAGTTTTAGCCATGGATCCATATCTAGGCAGGGTCTTCCTATATCATCCAAGGGCTATACATAATAGAGATTCACAATTTTGTTTATAATCCTCATTTTGTATTCTATACCATATGTGGAAATAACCATATTATTTGCTGTCATTGTATTGTTGATAGTTAAGTCTTTCACAGTTGTGTTTGTCTTTACAATGTTGTAATATAAATTGTTAAGTTTAGAATAAAAGAAAAGAATGATGTGATGTGATACATATGATTCTGTTAGCCCAAGAATTGAAATGGACAGAGTGAGAGATAAGAAAAGATACTGTTTGTACTTCATTTTCAAACAGGACCATTGACATCATGAGGTGATGACTTATGCATGAATTAGAATTATGTGAGGCAAAGTTGCACAAGGTTGTCAGCCTCCCTCTTTCTTCCCAAGTCATTGAAGTTCAGTGGCAAGATAAAAGTTAGGACAACTGACTGTCAATAGCCTGAGATGCAGTGGATAGCTTTGGTATCTTCAATGTCTGACCAAGCTCTAAGCGCTCCACAGTGCCTGCTTCAGTGGCCTTCATGGTCATTGGAACAAATTGTTTTCACCTGCCCATTCCAGGGGGGTGGGTGCAGGGCCCTTACATCGGAAGTGCTGGTCCTCCCTAAGCACCCCATACACAGAGAAAGTAGATTGTGGTTTAAAAAATGATTTTCATCATTTAGGATTTTGGAGTTCAGGTTGCTCTGATGGCTCAGTGAGGTGTAAGATGTGACTCCACTGGTATAGATGGGATGTTAGAAAGCTCATAAGAGCATCTCCAAGATGATGGCAGGAGAAGGGATAGAGAAGATGGCAAGCTAGGCTAATTTCTTCCAGTCCTCCGTCTTGAGAAAATTTAATTCAAGTAATATAAAATGAAATCACAAATCAGAAAATTGCTTTGGTCAACACTTTATGGGGAGACAGAGTTCTTGTCAGAAATTGCTGTTTGTGGATTTTTTTTTGGCTCTTTAAAATGACCACCAGACTTGCTTTTAATATCCCCAGTTAATAGAGTTTCTCTAGGAGAGAGCTTCAAACTGAAGTTAGAAGAACTTGGTTTCATTTCCAGGGCTACCACTTAATAGCTGTGTGGCCCTGATCAAGTCACTTAACTTTCGTAGGTTCAAATTTTCTCATCTCTAAGTCAGGGATAAAATGCCTCCCCTGCCTGTGCTGCAAGTTTGTCGTGGGGATCAAATGAGATAACACAGAACCGACAGTCAGCTGCTGTGGGATCTCACCTTCTCGTTATCCCACAAGAGGAAGTCTAGGGACCCGCGAGAAGATTTTATTCTCTTGCGTGTATGTTTTGGCTATTTTAATTTAGACATTTGAGATCCTGTCTTAATAAAAGCCTATGTAATTCAAGCCGCAAGGGACTTTGGAGGCAATTGGGTCCACCCACCTCATTTTATAGATGAGGAAAGTGGGGCACAGGGACTTGCCATGTGCCATGCAGTTTAGAACTTCTCTGAGAAAGGGTCAAAACATAAAACTTTCTGACCTCTGAGCCAGTGCCAGACACTGGGCCACCTAGCTGGCAGGCGTCTTAGAGGCAGCTGATGGTGAAGCAGATGGAACACTGAGCCTGAAATCAGGAAGACCTGAGTTCAAATCTGGGCTCAGACACTTACAGGATGTGTGACCCTGGGCAAGTCACTTAACTTCTGTTTGCCTCAGTTTCCTCATCTGTAAAATGAGGATAAAATAACATCGCCTGCCTTGCAGAGGTTGTTGTGAGGAATAAACGAGGTATTTGTAAAAGTACTTAGCACGGTGCCTGGCACATAATTAGTATTATTTAAATGCTTATTCCCTTCCCCCACCTGTGGGATACAAACTGAGAGAGAACACTGAACTGGGGAGTCTGGAGGACTGCATTCTAGTCCTGTCCCTGTAACTAACTAGAAATCAAAATGTCTTCATATTATTACGAAAATGGTTTTGACTTCATGGACCCCTTGAAAGAGTCTCAAGGGCCCTCAGTGGTCCCCAGACTACTTTGAGAACTGCTGGCGTAGAGACACTACACACCTCAAGTCAGTAAGGCTTAGGTTTGAATCCTGCCTCAGAATTCTACTCACTGCGTAACCTGGGTCAAGTCACTTCTCTTAGCCTCAGTTTTCGCATCTGTAGATTGGGAGGGTTAGACTCACTGATCTCAATAGACCCAGCTCTAAAATCCACGAGTTAACATGCCTAATGCACCATGAGTGAAATATCATAAACTAGTCCATTGTCCTTCCTATCTGGGGGCTACGGGTAGGCAGATAGAGAAGAATAAAGAATGTGGCAAAGGGCATCTGGATGAAGTGGAGGGGTATGCTCAAAGCCATGTGAAGCCTGACCTTTACCACTGCTTTCTTCTCAAAGGAGATGGCAGGGATTGCCCTTCTTCATTTACAGAAAGATGATGGATGGCTATCCTAGGAATTGCCTTGTCTTTTCAATCTGCTCAGAAGGAGAGACATAATGAAAAGCCAGGACTTTTGTAATGTCAGTTGGCATAGCACCTTCTCTTCCTAGGAGACCTTTACAAAATAGATGCTTATTGGGCATCCTTGACTGATTGACCGATGTGTCTCTCTTGGTAGATATTTTTATATCACAGGATATAATGGGACAATGAAGGAGAAAGAGCAAAGCCGAACTAGGAAAAATGAGGAGAGTGGAGAATAAGAAGCGAAAAAGAGAAACTGGAATAATAAACCAAATATTTTCTTCTGCTGTTGTTAGAGTAATAATTGTTCACATCCTTCTAGAGCTTTAAGGTTGGATAAAGCACTTTCCTCACAAGAATCTTGGGAAGAGAGTTGTGCAAGGATTATTATCCATATTTTAAAAATGAAAATATTGGTATTCAGAAAATGTAACAGTTAATATGTGCAGCTGGATTGGCGTGACAGCTCCAGGTCATTGGCCCACTATTCAGCAGTGACCCCATGGGGGGACTTTATAAGTGTTTAAAAACTTCTTCTAGTAATGGCACCAGTTGAAATGTTTTGCATTTCTAATGAAGTGTCAGCAGACAAAGGTTCCGTTTCTCACTTCACTAATGACGTATTGTGATGCTAATCACTGAACCTGTACAGCTCTGTTTCCACATGTGTAAAATTGGAATAGTCTATTTTGATTACTGACTCAGCAGTAAGAACCAATGCCATCATCAGTAAGACCATTTAGAGCCCATTGGATAATGACTCTGAGTAGCTAAGCTAGGGCTGTAATTGACACTGGCCTATAAAATTAATCAGACTATCAAACTGCTAGCATTGGATCTGGGAATCCTGGAATCCCAGGGTCCTGACTTCAAAACCAATGTTCTTTCTCCTGCACTGTTTTCAAGGCTGTCCTAGGCACTGAAACATATAATATATACACATATTATATATATATATATACATATATATATATACACATATATATACATACGCATATATACACAAATATGTATATATACATACATAACTTTACATGCATACGTATATATATATATATAGATATAGATATAGATATAGATATATAGATAGAGATATATAGATATCTGTCTATGCACTGGGCTTGGAATCAGGAAGACCCATCTTCATGAGTTCAAATCTGGCCTCAGATTCTTACTAGGTGTGTGTCCCTGGGCAAGTCATTTAACCTTGTTTGCCTCAGTTTCCTCATCTGTAAAATGAGCTGGAGAAGAAAATGGAAAACCACTCCAATATCTTTGCCAAGAAAACCCCAAATGGAATCACGAAGAGTCAGATATGACTGAAATGACCGAACAATAAGAAATAGAGTATTATGTGTATATTTGTGTACATATATATGTATAAACAAACATGATATCTGACTTAAGGACCTTGCACTACCCTGGGAAGATTGGTATAAAACAGCACATAAGTAATTAAAGAATAATAAAAGATACTATCTCATTAAGTGTTGAATAGCTTGGTGAAAATTGGTGGACATTCTAAGTTCTACAGAAATTCAGAGAAGTAATGCTTAGTGTGCAACGGCGTATTTGGGAAAGATCTCATGGTGGATTTGAATCTTGAGTTGGACTAAAAAGCCAGATTTGAATCTGGTTTGTCAGAGGTAGGAGGTGGGCATTCCCAATATAGTAAGTGGAGAGATCATGGCATATATAGGTCTCCCTGGGAATTAGAAGAAAGGTTAAGTTTTGAAAATCAGGCAGAAATGTTTAGACTTCATGCAATAAGCAAGAAAGAGACGTTGCAGATTCATAGGATGATAAATTCAAATAAGCCTAGCATGGGAAGAGACTTTTAATATCATCTAGAACAGGATTGGGAAACCTGTGGGTTTGAGGCCACATGTGGCCCTCTAGGTCCTCAAGTGTGGTCCTTCGCCTGAATTGTGAAGTTTGGATTCTGTCAAAGAGCCACACTTGAGGACCTAGAGGGCTACATGTGGCCTTGAGGCTGCAGGTTCCCCATCCTTGATCTAGAACAAGGGTTCTTAATCTTTTTTGTATCATGGCCCCCTAGGCAATCTGGTGAAGCCTATAGACCTTTTCTCAGAATAATGTTTTTATTTTTTAATTAATTAATTAATTTTTTTTAGTTTACAACACTCAGTTCCACAAGTTTTTAAGATCCAAATTTTCTCTTCCTCACTCTCTCCCATCCCCTCCCAAGATGGCATGTAATCTGATGAAAACTTATTTTCCCAATAATCAAGTTGTAAAGAAGAATTATAACCAATGAAAAGAACCATGAGAAAGATGTAACAAAACCAAAAAGAGAAAAAAAGAAAAGAAAAAGAGCAAATAGTTTGCTTCAATCTGCATTCAGATTCCGTACATCTTTCTCTGCATGTGGATAGCCTTTTCCATATGAGTCTTTTGAAGCTGTCTTAGAACCTTGCATTGTTGAGAAGAGCCAAGTCTATCAAAGTTAGTCATCACAGAAGCAATGTGTCTGTGGTTATATACAATATTCTCCTGGTTCTGCTCCCTTCATTCATCATCAAAACTTACTCTCCAGGTTCTTATGAAGTCCATCTGCTCCTCATTTCTTATAGCACAATAGTATTCCATTACATTCATATACCACAGCTTGTTCAGCCATTCCCTAATTGATGGGCATCCCCTTGATTTCCAATTCTTTGCTACCACAAAAAGAGCTGCTATAAATATTTTTGTACATATGGGTCCTTTTCCCCCTTTTTGAGATAAAGCCCTAGAAGTGGTATTGCTAGGTCAAAGAGTATGCATATTTTTATAGCCCTTTGGGCATAGTTCCAAATTGCTCTCCAGAATAGTTGGATCAGTTTGCAACTCCACCAACAATACAATAGTGTTCCAATTTTCCCACATCTTCTCCAGCATTTATTGTTTTCTTGTTTTGACACGTTAGCCAGTCTGACAGGAGAGGTGTGGTATCTGTGAGTTGTTTTGATTTGCGTTTCTCTAATCAATAGTGATTTAGAGCATTTTTTCATATGACTATAGATATCTTAAATTTCTTCCTCTGAAAACTGCCCGTTTATATCCTGTGACCATTTATCAATTTGGGGAATGACTTGTTTTCTTATAAATTTGACTCAGTTCCCTATATATTTTAGAGATGAGGCCTTTGTCAGAGACACTGGTTGTGAAAAGAATAATGTTTTTAAATGCATAAAACACATAGAATTTCCAAGGAAACCAATTATGTTGAAATTAAATTATCAAAATATTTTTTAAAAACAAGTTCATAGGCCCCAGGTTAAGAACCCCTAATCTAGGCCAATGTACTGTCCATTGGATGGATCTCTACTACAACATCCCAGACAAGTGGTCTGTCTCAAATACCTTAAATGTCTGTGGGAATAGGCCTCACAAGGCATAGACTGGTCATGGTACTGTCCTCTGGCATTATACCAACCAAGTTTAATCTCACAAATTTGAAGACATTTCGAAATTCTTTAAGATTTTTGAAGAAAGCATGACCTTCTTAAGACTTCTCATTTCCCGCCTAAGCACTCCCCAGTTCCTTCAATCTTTTCTTTTATGACATGATTTCTAGACCCTTCAGCCTCTGGAAATGCCCCGGCTTATCAATGAATAAAA
The DNA here is from genome assembly GCA_028646595.1 of Phalanger gymnotis. NCBI lineage: Eukaryota > Metazoa > Chordata > Mammalia > Diprotodontia > Phalangeridae > Phalanger > Phalanger gymnotis. Next base: position 331,435,318 of record CM053622.1, read on the forward strand.
CAAAACAGAGCACAATAGACCATGTGTAGTCTGGCCAGGAAACAACAATGGTCCTATTAACTTTCTTTATTCTAGATACCATCCTTGTATTGCTATAGACTTACATAGCACTGGCTTCTTGGGCCCCAACACCCACTTTTGGCCCATCATCATCATAATTGTAGAGAGACCTCGTGGCATATGCTGGCCTTAGAGTCAGAAAGACCAAGGTTCATACCTTGTCTTTAACCCTTAATAGTTCTGTGGCCACAAGTTTAAACCCTCAGATCCTCAGTCTCCTCCTTTAAAGTGAAGATAATAATACCTATAGTATCTACCTCAGAGGATTAATAAGAGGATCAAATGAGATAATGTATGTGAAGCATTTTATAAATCTTTCAGTGATATGTAAGTATAAATAATAGTATTATTATGCTGTTAGCTCATATGGAACTTGCAGTAAAAAACAAAAAAATGACAGATCACTGTGTTCTTCCAGCGCTTCTCTATCAGGCCAATTTACATTTAACAAACATATGATTTGATTGCCTACAGAATTAAAATAGAGCACAATTTTCTAGTAGGTCATTAAAATAGTTCCCTTGTTTTCAACAATCCTGAATTTCAAATCTGGAGTTTTTCTTGGCTTCTTCAGATGAGTCCTGCTGCTGCTGCTAACCGACACTGCCAACTTCACGACAGCCACATACATCTATGAAGTTGCCATGGGCCCCTTTTGCCTTAGGCACCCTCATGGCTTTTTATATCCAGCTTCATGCCACTCTGCTTTCATCTATTTCTTATCATCTTATGTCTTCTTCTGGTAATTTGCCCCGATGCTATCTGTCAGTGATAATCAAAAGTCCACCAAATACAAAGATACTTTTGTCCTTCCTGTTTGAAGATTAAGCAATTAACAGTCATAGTTATTAGTGCGTGCACTGTTGTGATTGAAAAGACTGAAAGCATGATCGACAGTTTTTTCAACACTAGAAGATTAGCCTTTGATATAGGATTGTGACTAATATTTAGTACCTGTCACTATTTTTGAAACTCTCCTAGACCAAAACCTTTGCTAGAAAAAAAATTCATTCCATTTCTGATTACTGATCAATTTCCCACTGCCTTTTGCCAGTAAACTACATCTAGTTCCTCAGTATGTCTCGAAGTGTTTTTATGCCCCTCCTGAACTCAGTAGCCTTACTTCATAATTACCCTGCTTTCAAAGTGTTCATTTCCTGTTTGTGAATTCTTGCTAATGTGCCTACCCATTGATGACTTAGGTTATTAATGAATCAGAAATGGAAAATATACTCAGACTTTTCAGTAGCTCATTAAATATAAATTTTAAATAATAAAAAAACATTCCTAAGAACAGATGTTTCTCATAGAATTTACCATCTGTCGTTTGAGAGATACTAAAAGCATGTTACCTTAACATTTTATTAGAAAAGAAATAAATCCTAAATCCTTAACTTCCCACTCATTTGGATCTGTGTTTGCCAAGGAAGAATACTAAACTAGCAGCTATGAAAACTGGGTTCTAGCTCTGCCACTAATTTACTCTATTTGTTTTGGAAGTCACAGAATTGCCAGATCTAAGGGTTGGAAGGGAATACAGAAAGTCGGTTAATCCAACTTGTACTTCAACTAACAACCCCTTTTATAATATTACAAATAGGTGGTCATCCAGTCTCTGCTGAAAGACCTCCCACCTACTATCTCTCAAGGTGGTCCATTCCACTCTTGGATAGCCCACGTTGTTAGGAGGTTTTCCCTCATATTTAGCCTAAATTTACCTCTCCGAAAATTCCACCCATTGCTCCTGGTTCTGCCTCCTTGGACCAGTCAGAAGAGGTTTAATCCCTCTTCTGTATGACAATCAATAAATCAGTCAACATATATTCACTAAACACAAATTATGTACCAGGCACTGTACAAAGCTTTGGAGATACAGAGAAAGGCAAAGAAAAAGGGTCCCTATCCTCAAGAAGTATACTTTTTCTTTCTTTTTTTTTTTGGCAGGACAATTGGGGTTAAGTGACTTGCCCAAGGTCACACAGCTAGTACATGTGTCAAGTGTCTGAGGCCACATTTGAACTCAGGTCCTCCTGTCTCCAGGGCCGGTGCTCTACTCACTGCACCACCTAGCTGCCCCAAGAAGTATACATTTTAATGTGGACAGTTTACCACCCCAGAAGTAGCTAATGTTTCTCCCCAGATCTTTTCTTGTCCAGGCTAAACATTTCTGGTTCCTTCAACAATTCATATAAGGTCTGGTATCTAGGCCCCTCGACATCCTGGTAACTATTATTGTCACACGTGTAAGGCTTAGCAATGAAAATATGCTTAATATCTTAATTTAAAGTCTTACTTTCCAATAGCAGCACCTAATGAGCCTTCAAATGTCAAAGATTCTCAGATGCCCATAAATTGGACCATCTTACTAGATCTTCCAAACATCTTTATCACATCTGGCTGGAATCACTGCCTTTTGAGTTATACTCCACTTTTCCAGTCTTGAATCATACTAACCCTGTCCTTCTACTCTGTGCTCTAGCCAAACTGAACTTCTTTCTGTCCTCTGAAATGCTTCCCTGCTCGCTGTCCTGAGTTCACATCCTTTTCTGTGCCTGGAATGTTCTCCCTTCCTCTCTTTGTCTGGTTCTTGGTTGTTCTTTGAACAAGACACTCCATCTCCAGACTCTGGGCATTTTCACTGCTGTCCCCCATGCCTGGAATGCTCTCCTTCCTCATGTCTACCTCCTGGCTTTTCTGGCTCCCTTCAATTCTCAGTTAAAATCCAATCTTCTACAACATGGCTATCCAACCTTAGGTTATCTTAGGGCCGCATTAAAATAAAATAATTATTTGAGGGCCGCATCCAGAATAAAAAGTACAGTACACTAATAGAAAGTGGGAGAACTCAAGTCATCGATACGATAGGCAAAGGCGCGAAGCACAAAAGCAAACACAGAACAACAAAGCGACAACACAACAGTATAAAGGTAGGTGTGTACTGACTAGGCTGCATCATACAGACGGAACATATCCTACAGATTGGTTGAAAATTCCGTGCAATATGTTCCGCCCATAATACTGCTTAAAAACACCAAAGAAAATTAACATCAACGAGATTATTTATTAGTGATGGAATTAAAAAATCTAATATGTATTCCATGCAAATTATTATTTCATTTTTTCGCTCATGAAAATTAAAACCCACAGGCAGGCTGTGCAAAATCGCACTGCGGGCCACATGCAGCCCACGGGCCACATGCAGCCCACAGGCCATATTTTGGACAGCCCCGGTCTACAAGAAGCCTTTCCTTATGCCCTTTTATGCTGGTGTTTTCTCTCTCGAGCATATAGCTTGTTTGTACATAATTGTTTTCATGTTGTCTCTCTCATTAGATTGTGGACTCCTTGAGAGCAGGGGTGGTCTTTTGCCTTTTTTGTATCCTTAGCACTTAGTATGGTGCCTGGCACATAGTAGGTACTTAATAAATGTTAATGGACTGAGTGAATTCCTATCTATCCTTTAAAGTCCATCTCAAATGCTATTCCTCCAAGCCTTCCCTGATCTCCCAACTTGATAAGAGACCCATTTCCCTTTTTATCTAACAGAGTTCTTCATTTTGCTCCTCCCCTCTCCTCTCACAATAATCCCACCTCAGGTATTGTAGTTATTGCTGTATTTGTCATAGCCTTCTTCTAGACTTTAAGCTCTATGTTGGCAGGAACCACGTTGACCTGAACTGAATTGACTTGAAAGACAGATAAATGACAGAAAATTTTAAACTAGCCCGGCTGAAATACTTTTATTATATTCTCCAATTTCCAGCTTAGTTTATTTTATATTAAAATTGTTGGAAACTTAGTATTCATATCTACTAATACAGATAATCTCTGGGCAAAACATGAATTACTGGTTCAAAAGTAGCTTTGTCTTCTAAGGAGCTGCAAAGGAACAATCATGTAGAAGTGAGATTTCTTTTTGGAGGCACAACTACAGATTAACTGTGACATGATCCTTGTACAACACTGCAAAGTTCCAGAAACAAAAATTCATCACTACTCAAGAAACATGTGCATCACAGAGCCTTTTTATTTCATTGATTAAGATGGCATGAACTTGGATCTTATGCATGTTTAATTAAAGACAGGCAGGCTTTTTGATTTGCTGATCCATTCAGTTGGCCATGACCATTATACTCATATGGCCCTTTTCTCACTTTCTCCGTAGGAATTCATCTGAATTTCCAAGACTTGACACATCACTTTATTTCTTTTGTTACAATGGACTTTCAAAACTATTAGACTAGACACTGAATGAGGGCCAGGGACCATGTCTTACCTCCTATCTTATACATCATCTTATGACTCCACAGTACTTAGACCTCTGTATGTCTTGCACATGGCTGGTACCCAATAAATGTTTGTTGACTGACTGGCTGACTGATCTTTCTACTACCATTTCAGTTGTGCATTGGAAGCACATGGTGCCTAGCATCATGTATTTACTACTGAAGTCATTCAGCCAAGATGCAGCAGCATCCAACAGGTAAAGTGCCAGCATTGGACTCTTTAAGACCTAAGTTCAAAGACCTGTCTCTAATAAGTACTAGCCATGTCCCCATGACCAAGCTTAACCTCACAACTCTCTAAGGTTCTAAGTTACAAATTAGTTGTGTCTGCATGTAGAGAGTCTCCACACACTATAGAAATCCTATGTTGGGAACAACCACCATAAAAATTAGTAATTAATTTCGAAAGAATTATATCATTTTTACTTACTCTTAAATTTTCAGACACTTGTACAACAAGGGATTTGGAAAAGTAGTTTCAGTAAACCATAGGCAAAATACCATTTTAAAAGAAAATTTTAAATTCTCAAATTAGCCATTAAATACCTCTAAGACTTCGGTTTGTTTTTTTTTCTTCTTCTTTCCATGCAAAGAAAATTGTGTTTTAAATCTACCATCTAATGAAAGGACTACCAATTGTATTGCTGCAGATAACCTGTTTACCTTTAGAGAAAAGAAACTTTCTGAGAAAAGCTCGGAAACATGCATTTGTACAGTTTGTTAAATTATCACTCATAATCTAAAACTGTCAAATACGTGCTTGAACTTCACATGATTTAAAGAAGGAAATGGAACAGTAATAATTTCAACCTTTCCCCTTGAGAATTTGCTCAGCTACTCAAAAGGGTCTTCCAAGCTAACAGGGCAATTCATTTCTTAGCTTGCTTTACTTGACAAATTGATGTTAACTCTTATTTTATGGCTATTTGCAGTTTAATAAATGACTTGGACTTTGATTTATATCACTAGAGCTCAAGCTTATGAACTCACATAGTTTTCAAGAAGTTGCGGTCTGTCCATAAAGGATCATATCCCTGAGAAGGTAGAGGGAGATAATGATTTATTTCTAGGGGGCATTGGAGTTGGTGTTGGTGTGTCAAGCTCAGAACTGAACCCAATTTAAGTAATTATAGTTCTACCAACTTTAAAGTGTTGAAGTTGAGTTTTTTCTCCTTATATAAAGATCATATCCTTCCTACTATACTGTAAGGTCTATGAGGGTAAGGAATTTGTGCTATCTGCATTTTGTATCTCCCACGAGTTTCTCTTTCTTATGAGTTTATAGGTAGTAAACCTTTTGAGTGTGGGGGTTTGGAGAAGGCAGAACTTTTATATCTCTGGTGAATAGCACAGTGCTCTGCACACAGTAGGCACTGATTAAAGGACTTGAAGTCAGAAAGACTTGTATTTATTGAACTGAATTGAATCTAGCAACTCTGTCTGGAAGGCTTTCTGATGGCTTCTGTTGGAGTCACATAATATCTTCCTTTGACTGGAATTCAACTACAGGCAAAGGACAAATTATACATGCAAATATATACATACTCACATATACATAACAAAGAAATATATACTTGAATACCTACATATATATATATGCAAATTACAATAATAGAACCAGACCAGTGATTTCACTGCTAAAAAGAGATCCCAGGTGAGCAAACTCC
>CM053622.1:331441830-331473862 GCA_028646595.1 Phalanger gymnotis
AACTCTGTTTCAGAGAGCGCAACTCCGATGGGCTGGGCACATTGTTCAAATGCAAAATGCACATTTGCCAAAAAGACTATTTTATGGAGAACTCACATAGGGCAAGTGTTCAGTGGTGGTCAGAGGAAGTGATACTAGGACATTCTCAAGGTATTTCTCAAGAACTTTGGAATTGATTGTGTGACATGGGAGACACTGGCACAGGACTGCTCAGCATGGTGTGGCCACATCAGAGAAGGTGCTGTGCTCTACGAGCAAAGTAGAATTGAAACAGCTCAAAGGAAACGCAGGATGCACAAGTTTGGAGTACACATCCCAAATGTTCTTACGACTATTTGTGCCCCATTGGTGGTAGAGCATTCTGAGCTTATGTTGGTCTAATCACCCATAGTTGGACACATTGAAACTTGGCTCTAGCATAGTGATGCCATTTTGGTCCTCTTTGAGAGTAAAGGACAACACCCAACCAACACACCTATATACCTACATATACCCCTACATGTATACATACATATATATGTGTGTGTATATGTGTGTATGTATATATACATACATATATATACACACATATATGTACTATGTGTGTGTATTAGTATATTATAGTACAGCTAGCTCCCCATCCCTGACACTTCTTATGTGGAAAAAGGCTTTGCTGGCCTCTCTTCCTGAACCTGAATGGGAGTGGGAGTTGCAGGTTAAAGATGAGTGGTATGTAAACTCTTGAACTGCAGATACAATGTCTTTTATTTGATCTTTGTATCTCTGGTATGAATTGTAATACCTTGCACGTAGCAGGCACTTGGGTAGCTAAGGTGGTACCTTAGATAGAGTGCTGGAGTCAGGAGAACCTGAATACAAATCTGGCCTCAGACATTTACTAGATGTGTGACCCTAGGCAAGTCCCTTAACCCTGTTTCCCTCAGTTTCCTCATCTGTAAAATGAGCTAGAGAAGGAAATGGCAAACCACTCCAGTATCTTTGTCAAGAAAACTCCAAGTGGGGCGGTGGAGAGTCAGACACAACTCAGACAACCCAGCAACAACAGCAATCGCTTAAGAAATGCTTGTTGAAATGCTTTTTAAGGGCCAGAAGCACCCACTAGCAGCATTATCACAAGAAATCATTTCTTCAGGATCTTCCTATGACTAGTACTGCATGTTCTATGAAGCTCGTGCCAGAGTATAGCTATAGACACCTCCATTCCCAGGTACCTCTAATTAAAAAGGCTCCCCTCAGTTCTTCAGACATTAAGACAAATAAAGAGGAGTACTTAGGCTCCAAATAAGTGGGCTGGCCATGAACTTGAAGAGTCTCGCTTGTTAAGCTACTACTGGAGCTGGTCCAACAGGGCCAGTCACCTATCCTTCTACAGTCATCAGGCTTCTGGTCCTCAAAGTGAAAGGCACATTTTTCTAGAGCTGTGAGGGCCCAGGAGAGAACAGGGAAGGCTGAACAAGGTCTGAAATTTTTAGGAAGAAAAGGTCCATGTTTTATTAAACATTTAAAAATTTCCCTTGAAAAATGTAAACATTTTGAATTAAGGTATTGTTTTAGGCATGAGGGTAGGAAAGTTCACAGGTATGCAGTGCTGCATATAGTGTTAGCTTTTTGATGTATTGATTTTTTTTCATTTTTTAATTTCTTACTCTTTTAAAAAATTATTTCTTGTTGGTGCAGCTAGGTGACACAGCGCGTAGAGCACAGGCCCTGGAGTCAGGAGAACCTGAGTTCAAATCCAGCCTGAGATACTTGACGCACTTACTAGCTGTGTGACCTTGGGCAAGTCGCTTAACCCCAATTGCCCTGCCTTCCCCTCTCTAAAAAAATGAATTCTTGTTATAAGAGATGGCTCACTGGGACCTTTAGGCCATATAAAAATAATAGACATTAATAAAAATTTATCTAGCTATATACCTATCTGTCAGACCGGTTCTCCCCATCTCACCCAGGCTGGAAGTGCAGGGCCTGCTCATGCCCCATCCCACAGGTAAGTGTCTGAGTTTTGGCTTGCTCTGTTTACAATCCGGGCTGGTTCATCCCTCCTTAGGTAATCTGGTGGCCTCAGCCTTCTTAGAGCTCACCATATTATAGGTGCCGAATTTAGTGTGGATTCCAAATCTCACAGCCCACTAGAGCTTTACAAATTTACAAACCTCAGCTTCCCCAGCTGGGGAATTCCTTAGCTTGGGTAACAAGTGTGTACCCAGCTTTAAAAAAAAATTAAAAGATATTGCTTTAGTATAGAAAATAAAATATTTGAGATTAAGATTGAGATATAGATTTTCAACCAAAGAATGATTTTTAAAATTTCAATAGAAGGATTTTCAGGTAAAATTATCTACACTATCAGACCATTATAATTCTTATAGATTATAAGGAAGGAGAGAATAAGCAGTTACATAGCATCTACTATATGTAGGCACTGTGCTAATGTTGCAAAATATTTTGCATTTTACAATTTTTTTTACATTTTACATTTGAGGAAACTGAGGCAAACAAGAGGTTAAGTTCCTTACCCATCGTCACATAGTTATTAAGTTATAAAGGCCTGATTTCAACTCAGATCTATCCACTGTGCCATTTATCTGTGTTGCAGTAGTAGCAGCAGCAGCAGCAACAGTCATTGTCATCCGTGTTTTATTAAAAATTTTAAAATTTTAAAATTTCTCTTGAAAAATGTGAAAACTTTGGATTGAGGTTTTATTTTAAGTATGGGGGTGGGGGAGTTCGCAAATATGCAACATCACATATAGTGTTAGTGATTTTGATTCATTTTTTTTCATTTTTTAATTTCTTACTCTTTTAAAAATCTTCAGATAGTTCCTAAATGCTCTTGTAAGCCACGGCTGAGAATGTGCTCTCAGCTCAGATGGATAAGGCTCAAACTTGAGGGTTGGTTTGTTGTTGCTGTTGTTTTAACAAAATACTCAGTGATGTGTTAGCTTCTACCCAGGGGCTCAGGCCCCGACAATCTCAGAATTGGCTTATTCCTGCTTCCTCATTAATGGTCTTCAGTTCCCCTCGTAGCATTAGGATAATAACTGACAATAATAATAATAGCCAACGTTCACATAATGCTTATCACGTCCTACACTGTGCTAAACACTTTACAATGGTTGTCTTATTTGATTCTCGCAACAAACCTGGGATGTAGATGCTTTTACATTTTTTTACAGATGTAATTTGAAAGTCGCTCTCATGTGCCCTTGAGTCTTTTCTTCTCCAAGATGAACATCCCCAGTTCCTTTAATTGAGCCTCATCATACCTGGCCTCAAGGTCCTTCCCTACCCTAGGTATTCCCTTCTGTATACTCACCAGCTTCTCTCTCTAAAAATGTGTCTCTGCACTGAATCCAACACTCCTGAGGTAACAGCTCCGTTTTACAGATGAGATCTCATCTTACTGAGACAGACAGAGGTTAAGTGACTTGCCCAGCTAGTAAAATGTCTGAGGCCAGATTTGAGCTCAAGTCTTCCTGACTTCAGCATTTGAATAGACTATTATAGGCTTATTAAAAGGCGTGCAAAGATCAAAAAGCAGGACTTGCATAGCAGCCCAGTCACCAGAGGACTATATAGGCTACCTTCCAGTGCATTGTTATTTCTTTTCTATCCCCAGAGACTCAGTCACAGTCCTTACAGAATTCAGAGCATGAACTAGTCGAGTCCTCGCCTTGGGCATGGCTATTGTAAATCCTGAGGTGGGTCTAGTGTCTATTTCCCACCTTCTGGGCTTTGGGAGATGCCCTCAGTCTGTTTTTGCATCAGTCTGTACCCAAGTCTTAGCTCTCAGAACTGCCCTTCCTTCTCCCTAGAACCATGCTTAGTTCTGTCAAATAGTTGTATGTAGTTCCCCTAGCTTCTGTGTTGGCTATGAAACTTCTTGGTGCTCAGCTGGCAGAGGGTTCACTCCACACACACACACACACACACACACACACACACATACACACACACACGCATACACGCTTGCATGCATGCACACATACATAAACTACGGGTTCACATTTTTCACCATTGCAAAAGCTCTCTTCTTCCTCCTCATAGCCCTCTCTTGCCCAGTTACTGGGCTCACCTCAGAATACTCCTCAGAATGTCCCTCACACCATGGGCAAAGAACTTCCTACATCCCCCAGAACTGTTTTAATTATTTTGGCCTGTGTCTACTTGGTACATGCTCACTATACTATGCTCTTATGATCCTAAATTGCAGCCATGTCTATGGATTTTAGTGAAAAGCAGATGAAAGATGGTAGGAGTGGTTCTGTTTGTCAGTAGGGACTATGAAATGGAAAAAGCTTTCACTGTAACAGGGGAGATATAGGGCAGATAGGAAGAGCTTTGGGGGTGAGGAAGTGTGTTAAACAAATCAGTGCCTGATGCCAAAGGAAGTTATGGAACCATTTTCTTTTTTTCAATTTATTTTTTGTTACATTTTAAGATCCAAACTGTTTCCTTCCCTCCCTTTCTACCCCACACCAGAGAAGGGTAGTAGGTGGCAGAGCTGGGATTTGAACCCGGTTCCTCTGACTCCATGAAGCCAATGCTCTTCCTCTTATGCCATGCTGCCCTCTGGGGTGTGTGTGTGTGTGTGTGTGTGTGTGCGCGTGCGTGTGTGTGCATGTATGTATGTGTATGTGTGCCTACATATGTATGTACATGCATGTGTGCCCGACTTCTCTTTCTGCACATTCTGGGGCTGACATAACATTTTCTATAATGAGAATTTTTAGACCTTATTGTTTGACAAAGAAAGGGTTTTGCCTATATCTTCTAAGGATACAAGGATGGTTGCTGTTTACTATCAAATCTATTGAAATAGAAATGTGGCAGTCTGACACCCATTTTTGAAAACTGAACCTCTCCATATTTGATTGAGGAAATCTCAGAATGTAAGCAGATATTTAAACAAGGTGCTGTTCCCTCTTAGTTCCAGGCAGAAAAAAAAATACAGCACATTTAAGCAGTCAGATACAGTACTAAGCACTTTACAATTACTACCTCACAACAACCCAGGGAAGTAGGGTTGCTATTATTGTGCCCATCGTACAAATGAGGAAACTGAGGCAAACAGGTTAAATGACTTGCCCGGAGTCATACAACTATTAAGTGTCTGAGGTCATATTTGAACTCAGGTCTTCAAGACTCCAGATCTGGTTTCACTGCACCACTTAGCTATCCTAGTAATATTGTCAGGCATTGAAATCAGTTGCAAATGTACTGGCAATGCCTCAGTTAGTGGTAGTAGTGGGGCTGATGCAAGTTGAACTGTCCTCCCTTTGTCCATTTCTATAAGAGAAGCTTCACACAGAACCGGGTATGACCCTTGTGAATAGTAGATGGATACATAATGCTGCTTCTTCCTGTATGATTTATAGGGTTGGTAACAGTGATGTCAATGGGATGTTCAGGTTGTGAAATTCACCCGTGACACGCTTCTTATGGATTGATTATATTCATTGACACTATTTCTACACAATGGTGAATCTCTCCTTTGATGGAACATTCATTGCTCCTGATTTCTGGCTGGCCCATATACTAAATGTTGCTTGATAACCTCTTGATTCAACAAAATTTTAGAGTCACCAAAAGTTGAAAACCCTGCATTTCTGTGTCAATTTGTAACGATCGGGTATACCTTTTATGAGCTCTATGTACCAGGGCATCCCTCCAGAATTTCTGCTTCCTGGCAGAATTGTGGCATTTCCCATCTTGATTTTGTAGGCAAAGCATTTAGATGGTGTTCTCTACTTGAGAAGAAAAGAACTGGGCTCCATTCCAAACTCTGCTTCTGATAACTAGGTGACCTTAGGACAAATCTCTTTTCTTTTCTGGGCCTGAGTCTTCCTCTGGAAAACAAAGTGGGGAGGAAAGGAAGGCAGGGGCTCAGAATTATAGAATTTGAGAAGCATAAATAATCTCCCCGGCCATCTACTATGACACATGCCTGAAAAAGCAGTTCTCATTACAACCTATGAGATAAATGGTCATCCAGCCTCTGCTTGACCCCGTTGCCTGCTGAGGCAGCATAATACTTAGATGGTTAGGAAGGCTTGCCAAGCTTCAGCCTGCCCCCTTGCAAAGTCCACCTCTTGATTCTGCCCCCGGGACCAAACACAACAAGCCCAATGCCTCTTCTACTTGACGCTCCTTCAGATACTTGAAAGTGGCTCTCATGTATCCTTGAGTCTTTTCTTCTCCAAGAAGAACATCCCCAGTTCCTTCAGTTGAGCCTCATTATATCTGGCCTCAGGGCCTTTTCCTATCCTAGTTATTCCCTTCTGTATACTCACCAGCTTCTCTTTCTAAAAATGTGTCTCGTCACTAAATCCAACACTCCTGATGTAGACTGACAAGGGTAGAGTATGGTGGGACTGTGATTCAACACACAACATAAATTTATTAAGCTCCTACTGTGTATGACCCAGACACTATGCTCACTGGGAATACCAAGATAAGGGAAAAAAAAGTCCTGCCCTCAGGAGCTTACATTATGTTGGGGGAGAAACAGACATATATACATGGACAATCAAATGTAAAGTGGATACAAATGCATTTCCTAGGGGAGAGCATTAGCAACTTAGAGGATCAGAATAGGCTTCCTACAGGAGGTGTCACTTTAGCCAGGTTTCAAAGGAAGCTAGAGACTCCAGGAAGTGGAAGTGAGGTTCCATCCATGAATGGAAAGGGCAGAAAAAGGAGTTATTGGAACTTCTTGAGCAGGGGAGGGACGTGGTGAGAACTGAGATTTTGGAATACTATTTTGGCAGCTGTTTGAAAGAGAGATTGTGGAGGGGAGAGACCTAAAGCTGGAGAATCCAGGGGGAGTTTACTCTGATAGTTTAGGAAAGAGATTGTAAAATAGTGAATGAGGGTGATAAAGGCAGTTTGAGTAAAGAGAAGGGATAGATACCAGAGGTATTGTGGAGGAAGAATGGACAAGACCTGGCAATCGGATATAAAGAGGATGAAGGAAAGAGAAAGGTTGACGATGACTCCAAGACTGCAAAACTGTGTGAATAAAATGGTGATAATACCCTCAGTAGAAATAGGAAAGCGAAGAGGATTAGGTTTGAGGGGAAAGAGAATGAATTCTGTTTTGGACACATGGAGTTGGACTACTGGGCTTACTCATCTTCCAGAGTTAAATCTGGCATCAGACACTTCCTGGCTGTGTGGCCCTGAGCAAGTCACTTAACCTTGTTTGCTTCAGTTTCCTCATCTGTAAAATGAGCTGGAGAAGTAAATGGCAAACCACTCCAGTATCATTGCCAAGAAGACCCCAAATGAGGTCGGAAAGAGTCAGATGCGGCTGAGAAACGACACAACTCTTATGTGACGTTTAGTTGGAGATGTTCACTAGACAGTTGGCAACGTGGAACTAGAGTTATGCTTCTTAATGCAGCTCAAGATCCCCTCAGCTTTTTGGGCTGACAGCACAAGCCTGATTTATAGTGAGCACGCAGCTCACTAAAACCCTTAGATTTTTCTTTTTCAGACAAACGTATCATCCGACCATGCTTCTTCCATCTTATATTTGTGAAGTTGATTTTAGAATTCTAAAATGAGACTTTACATTTATCCTAAATTGTTTAATTTTATTTTAAAAGCGTTTTATTGAATTTTAAACATCGCTGACTTTTCTCAACAACCCTAAACCTCCTCTTTAATAAAGAAGTTAAAGAAGCTAGGTGGCTTGGGAAATATAGGCTGGGAGTCAGGAAGTCCTGAGTTCAAATCTAATCTCAGACACTAGCTGTGTGACAAGTTACTGGGCAAGTTACTTCACCATGTTTGTCTCAGTTTCTTCATCTGTAAAAGGAGCTGAAGAAAGACATGGCAAAACACCCCAATATCTTTGCCAGAAAAGCCCCGAATGGATTCACCACAAGTCAGAAACACCTGAGCAATAACAAAATTAAAGGAAAACAAATGGACACATTGAATGAATCCAGTAGCATTTACCAGATTCCATAGCTGTAGCTAATCACTTCTCTTGTTGATAGGAGGGATTAGATTTAGCCTAGGGTTCTAGCCTATCGGGATCTTTTTGGATCTCCTCTGTCATGCAGTGAATTAGCTCTCCCTCCCAGCTTTGTGTCATCTGCACATCTGCTAGAAGTTAAACTAGACGATCCATTTCCCTTCAAGGTTTTGTGATCCTCCGAGCTGCTGGTTTCCTTTGCTTTTTGAATCCCCCAAAGGGTCATCTGAGCCAGCACCTTTATCTGCATGAGCCGTCAATTATAGTAAATCAGGTAAAACAGGGGAGAGTACAACGGTCCTGTTCGAGAAGAGGATGTTCTCCATTAAAATCCTTAATGAAGCTGTTTTTAGCACCTGAGGCCCTGCGCACCGGGGCTCTAGAGAAGAGGTTGAAAGCTCAGTTGCTATGGCTTTTGCAATGGAGAGGGAAGGATTAGTTTCTTTATACTATCTCATTATTTTATAGGGTATTCTTAATTAGGCTTTGTTCATTCTTTCCTGGATGAGAACTGGATCATTAACCTGGATATGAATAATTTTCCCTGGGAACAACAGTGATTAAAAAAAAAGGAAATTATAAAACTGTTTCCCTCCCCACCCCCAGTGTTGCTGTAATTTTTGACTTGTTGCTCCAGAGTCCAATGCACTCATTCAACCCAGCCTTATGGCTTGGCATGTCAACCTTGAAGCTGTCACCTGAGGGGAGTGCTGAGCCTACGATATCTGTCAGCATCTCTCTCTGGGCCTGAGACAGTGGCTGTTGAATTTGACCTGAGGATATTATGTCTTTCTGCAACCTGAAAACATTTAGCTTAGCTAACGTTTAAAAGGAATCCATGCAGAATCCTTCTTTTGTAAAGTGAATAGTCACCCCGAAACATAGATGCCTTTTCAAAAATTCAGAGTTTTGTGTATTAGGTTCCCTTCAACCTAGACACAAAACTGCCACTCCTCTCATCGTCAGCTCCCCTGGTGCCGGAAGATGGCCCGTGGATCTTCTGCTGGGTCTGTCAAAGACTCAGAAGGATCTCTGATCTCATTGTTTCAGAATTCCCTCCAGACATGCAGATTACAACCCATCTATGGCTACCCATAGTGTGACTCATGTCCTTGAATCTAGCACAGAAAGGGGTCCACTCAGCATTCTCAGAGTTTCTTCTCTTTCTCCTGACATCTGGAGAGAACCGGTGGTAGTTCTGCGTGTCTGGTAGTCATTCCGTACCCTTATGGCATAACCAGACCATCTTCTGTTCCTATCAGACAGTCTTCCCATTAGGTCTTCTCCTGTTTTCTGCTTCCAAGTCCCTCCTTGGTTAGATGCTGCTGCCCACTTACACCCATCTATTGCCCTCTAGGTCATACTCATTTTCAGCTCTCTCTCAGCCATACGACCGCACTGATAGAATGCTCTTAAAAAGATGGGCCTTTATTGCCAGGTCATGCTAGGAATCATTAACAGAGCTTCAGGCAGGGCTGTCTACAGGAGTATTGTCGCAGTTCCTTTAACAGGGACTTTTAAAAATTTATTCCTCCTCTTTAGCATTTCTTCTTCATGATCCCTCTGTGTCTTCATCTCATAATGGTACTTCTTGCTGCCATAAAGGAGGGGGTCATTTCCTTATAAGTGACCATCCTTGGATCTTCTTCCCCATGTGGATAAAACAGAGTAAATCCCATTGCATATTTATCATTAGGCAGTGCTGACTGATAGACTCCAAGGTTCAATGGGATATGCAGGCATTCTCATTCTAGATGCTTTGGCTGAAAACTTGTGT
Organism: Phalanger gymnotis; assembly: GCA_028646595.1. Lineage (NCBI taxonomy): Eukaryota > Metazoa > Chordata > Mammalia > Diprotodontia > Phalangeridae > Phalanger > Phalanger gymnotis. Next base: position 331,451,592 of record CM053622.1, read on the forward strand.
CATTCAGTCATTTCAGTCATGTTCAACTCTTCATGTGCCTCTAAATGTGCCTCACTGGATATCTCAACTGATGAAAAATTTGTTGCATTTAAATACTATGTAAAACTACAAACATTAATATCAGCAAAATCTTTCTCAAAGACTTTACAGAATCATTTGGGCCATTAGGGCTTTCTTGGTGAAGATACAGGAGTGGATTACCATTCCCTTATCCAGCTCATTTTACTGATGAAGAAACTGAGACAAACAAGGTTAAGTGACTTGCCCAGGGTCACACAGCTAGGAAAAGTGTCTGAGGCCAGATTTGAACTCAGGAAGATGAGTCTTCCTGACTCCAGGCCCAAAGCTCTATCTGCTGCACCACCTTGTTGCCCCTTTGTCTCATAACTGCTCTGGCTCATCCAGTTTGGTTAGTTATCATCAATGCTTCTACCCATATTACCTCCCTCTGTGTGAAATGGCCAGTGTTTGATTCCTTGTGAAAAAAAATGCCACAATATAGAGGTTTCTGGGACTAAAATTGTGCCTGCACCTTCCCACAAGAAAGAGGTCTCCCAGCTTGTCTCTGAATTACCTGTCACGGCTTGACCTCGTCAATAAGCTGGCAGTGGAATCTTATCTTTCTGTGCATCATCCATGCCAATTTGTTCACAAAAGATTTGCTGAAAAAACATCCTCTGTCTGCTAAATAATTTAATTTATGAATCAAGCCTTTCATTCATTGTTTTATATGTGGTTGCATGCTTGTCATAACTAATTATCTTTCCAGCCTGCAGCTGATTTTTATGGAGAAAATGGTTGCCTTAAAAAAGTGATTACTGTAGAGAGAGAGAGGACCATAATATTCTTCTCTGGATCTCAAGACCAACAATTTTTTAAAATACAAGAACACTTGTTTCATAACTAATGTAATGATATGTAATGTAATACATGTACCAAGGCTTTTTCTCCATTCTCCTGGAGTAGTGTGTCAACAGAAAATAAGGAATATAATTTAGATGTGCCTCACCAGATATCTCAACTGCTGAAAAACCTGTTGGATTTACATACTATGCAAAACCCCGGATATTTATATCATCAAAATCTTTCTCAAAGAGTTTACAGTATCATACAAAATAAATATTTAACCCTTGCAACACACCTAGAAGGAATGGGAAGAAACACTTCTGAGTGCAATTAAGATCATTCCAATTCAATAAACATTCATAACCAACTGTGCCATTAAAAAAAGGAAATATGTTATATTGAAAAAGAGCCTGGAGGGACTTTGGGTGCTAAGATGGTGAAGTGAGGAAGGAACCCCCTGAAGCCTTCCCAAGTTCTCTTCCAAACAATTAGAAAACCTCCTAGTCTAGGAGCAGGGAAGCAGCTTACCAGCCCAGCAGGAAAGGTCGGACTCACTGTGATAGGAAGAGCAAGGTCCAAGAACAGCAGCAGCAGCCAGTCTCACAGCAGGAGGCCTAAAGCAAAGCTCCTAGCCTGGGGCAATCCACCAGCAAGGCTCCTCCCTCCTGCAGCCTCCTACTCAAATGAATAGACTGTAGCAAAGTGAGGCCCCATCCCAATGACCCCCTTCCCCCAGCACAAGCCACCAGCAAGGCCTAGTCTCTATTGCTGACCAGTAATGAAATACCACCCTGGGGCTGCCCAACGGAGAGACCCTGCCCTTGGAGCCTACCAACAGAGAGAGACCCAATTTCCATAGCAGTACAGCAGCAAGGCCTCACCTCCAGAGCAGGCCATCAGCTAAACCCTATACCCAGAGGAGACCAATGGGAAGGCTCTACCCTCCCCCCAACCCCCACAGGAGCCTACCCTCCTGAGAAAGCAAACAACTACACACACGGTAAAGCCAAGTGAAAGCCAGGAGCAAGACCCAGCACAAAAAGCTTGGGACAGTCCAGGAACAGAGCCTAGCTCTCACACAAAAACACCAAGTCAGAAAAGCAGAAAAAAATAAGCAAAAAACAAAACAAGAACTTGACATTGGAAGTTACTGTGGTGATAGGGAAGATCAAGGTATAAACTTAGAAGATGACAATAGAGTCAAAATGGCAACATGTGAAGCCTTAAAAGAAAAATGTAATTTGGTCTCATGCCCAAAAAGAATTCCTGGAAGAGTTTAAAAAGGATTTTAAGAAGCAAATTAGAGAAGCAGAAGAAAAATTGGTAAAAGAAATGAAAGTAATGCAAGAGAATGATGAAAAACGAGTCAGTAACATCAGAAAAGATACATTTACTGAGGAAAATAACACCCTAAAAAAACAGAATTGGCCAAATGGAAAAGGAAGTACAAAAGCTCATTGAAGAAAATAATTCCTTAAAAATTAGAATTGAACAAGTGGAAGCTAACAACTCTGTTAGACATCAAGATACAATAAAATAAAATTTAAAAGTAGAAAAATAGAAGAAAATGTGAAATTTCTCATTAGAAAAATAACTGACCTACAAATAGATCCAAAAGAGATAATATAAGAATTATTTGGTTACCTGAAAGCCATGATCCAAAAAAAAAACCTGTACAACATCTTTCAAGAAACTATCAAAAAAAAAAAAACTGCTCTGATATTATTAGAACCAGAGGGCAAAATAGAAATTGAAGGAATCCACCAATCACTGACTGAAAGAGATCCCAAAATGAAAACTCCCAGGCATATCGCAGCCAAATTCCAGAACTCACAGATCAAAGAGAAAGTATTGTAAGAAACCAAAAAGAAACAATTCAAATATCGTGGAGCTACAGTCAAGATTACACAGGATTTGGCAGCTTCCAATTTAAAAAAAACAGCAGGCTTTGAATATGATATACTGGTAGGTAAAAGAGTTAGGATTACAACCAAGAATCACCTACCCAGAAAAACTGAATATAATCTTTCCGGGGGGAAATGGACATTTAACAAAATAGCAGACATTCATGCATTTTGAATTAAAAGACCAGAGCTGAATGAAAAATTTGACCTCAAAAATATAAGATTCAAGGGAAACAAAAAAAAGGTAAAAAATGAAATAAGAAAGAGAAAACATAAGAAATTTAATAAGGTTAAACTGTTTATATTTCTATATGGCAAGATTATATCTGTAACTTAACAACTTTGTTACTAGAAGAGTAGTTAGAAGTAGTCTCTGTTGACAGAGAGGGTGGATATAAGGTGACTTTGATGGAATGATACCCCAAAAAACAAAATAAAGGGGTGAGAAAGAAAATTGCACTGGAAGAAGGAGATGGGAGATTGAATGGAGTAAATTATCTCACATAAAGAGTTATGGAAGAGCTATTATAATGGAAAGGAAGATGGGGGTGAAGTGGGACAAAGCTGAACTCTCACTCTCATCAAATTTGTCTCAAAGAGGGAATAACATATACATTCACTTGGATATAGAAATCTATCTTATCCTATAAAGAAAAAGGGACAGAGATAATAGCAGAGGGAGGGGCCAGATAAAAAGGAGGATATTTTGGGAAAGGTGGTGATAAGAAGTAAAACACTTAAGAAGAGGGGAAGGGTGGGAAGTAAGGGTGGGGGATAAACAAGCAAAAAAGATAGCATGGAGGGAAATACACAGTTGATTATCATAACTACAAATGTGAATGGGGTGAACTCACCCATAAAATGGAAGGAAATAGAATGGATTAAAAACCAGAATCCTACAATATGTTGTTTACAAGAAACACATTCAAAGCAGAGAGATACACACAGTGTAAAGTTAAGGGGTTGGAGCAGAATATATTATGCTTCATCTGAAGCAAAGAAAGCAGAGGTAGCAATCATGATCTCAGACAAAGCAAAAACAAAAATAGATCTAATTAAAAGAGATAAAAAAGGAAACTTTCTTGCCAAAAGATACTATAGACAATGAAGTCATATCAATACTAAATATATACACACTAAAAAGTATAGCATCTAACTTTTTGAAGGAGAAGTTGAGTGAGTTACAAGAGGAAGTAGATAATAAAATTATACTTCTGGGTGACCTCAACTTTCTCCTCTCAGAATTAGATAAATCTAGCCAAAAAAATAAATAGGAAAGAGGTTAAGGAGGTGAATAAAATTCCAGAAAAGTTAAATATAATAGATCTCTGGAGAAAATTGAATGGGAATAGAAAAGACTATATCTTTTTCTCAGCAGTACATATCACCTACACAAAGATTGACTATGTATTAGGACATAAAAGCCTTACAATCAAATGCAATAAAGCAGAAATAGTAAACACACCATTTTCAGATCTTAATGCAATAAAAATTACATTCAGTAATGGACAAAGAAAAGAGAGATTAAAAATTTATTGGCAATTAAATAATCTAACCCTAAAAAATGAAGTGGATCAAAGAACAAATCATAGAAACAATTACTAATTTCATTAAAGAAAATAAGAGTAATGAAACCACATGCCAAAATTTATGGTATGCAGTCAAAGCAGTACTTAAGGGGAAATTTATATCTCTAATTCTTATATCAATAAAATATAGAAAAAGCAGATCAATGAATTGGACATGCAACTAAAAAAAATAGAAAAAGAACGCATTGCAAATCTTCAGTTAAACACCAAATTGGAAATCCTGAAAATCAAAGGAGAGATTAATAAAAATGAAAATAAGAAAACCATTGAACAAATAAATAAAACTAGAAGCTGGTTTATGAAAAAAAAAAACAATAAAATAGGTTAATTTGATTTTAAAAAGGAAAGAAAAAAACCAGATTGCTAGAATGAAAAATGAAAGGGGTGATTTCACCACCAATGAAGAGGAAATTAAGACAACTGTTAGGAGCTATTTTGCCTAATTATATGCTAATAAATTTAACAATCTAAATGAATATCTACAAAAACATGAATTACCCAGATTAACAGAAGAAATAAAATACTTAAATAACCCAATCTTAGAAAAAGTAATTGAAAAAGCCATCAATGAACTTCCTAAGAAATAATCCCTACAACTTAATGGATTCGCAAGTGAATTCTACCAAACATTTAAAGAACAATTAATCCCAATATTGTATAAACTATTTGGAAAAACAGGGGAAGAAGAAGTCCAACCAAATTCCTTTTACAACACTAATATGGTATATTAGAAATGTTAGCTATAGCAATAAGAGAAGAAAAAGAAACTAAAGGAATTAGGAAAGGCAATGAGGAAACATTGCCTTTTGCAGATGATATGATGTTATCCGTAGAAACTCCTAAAGAATCAACTAAAAACTAATTGAAATTATTAACAACTTTAGCAAAATTACAGAATACAAAATAAACCCACATAAATCATCAGCATTTCTTTATATGTCCAAGAAAGCCCAGCAGAAAGAGATAGAAAGAGAATTTCCATTTTAAATAACTATAGACAAAATGCTTTAGAGTCTACCTGCCAAGACAAATCCAGGAACTATATGAACACAACTATAAAACACTTTTCAAACAAATAAAGTCAGATATAAACAACTGGAAAAATATTAAGTGCTCACAGGTAGGCCAAGCCCATATAATAAAAAATGACAGTCTTACCTAAATTAATCTATTTATTCAGTGCCATACCAAACTATAAAAAATTGTTTTATAAAGCTAGAAAAAATAATAACAAAATTCATCTGGAAGAACAGAAGCTCAAGGTTATCAAGGGAATCAATGAAAAAAATGTGAAAGAAGGTGGTCTAGCTGTACTAGATCTCAAACTGCATAGTAAATTATTGAAACAATCCACTGCTGGCTAAGAAATAGAGTGGTGGATCAGTGGAATAGATTAGATATAAATTACATTATAGTAAATGACCATAGTAATCTAGTATATACTAAACCCAAAGATCCAAGCTTTTGGAACAGAACTGTGATATATGATTGTAATGGAATATTGTTGTGCTGTAAGAAGTGACAAGCAGGATGATTTCAGAAAAACATGGAAAACTTAACATGAACTGATGCATAGTGAAATGAACAGAACCATTGTACAAGTAACAGCAATACTGTTCAATGAAGAATTATGAATGACTTAGCTATTCTCAGCAATACAATGATCCAAGGCACTCCCAAAGGACCAATGATGAAGCATACTATATGCCTCCAGAAAAAGAACTGATATTGATTGAATATAGACTGAAGCATACTATTTTTCACTTTCTTTCATTTTTTTCTTTTACTTGATTCTTCTTATACAAAATGACTCATATGGAAATGTTTTAGGTACTTGCACATGTATAAGCTATATCTGATTGCTGACTGTCTCAGGGAGGGGTAAGGGAGGGAGGGATAAAATATGGAACTCAGAATTTTAAATGAAAGAAAAAAGAAAAAAAAGAGCCTTGACAGCAGAATCAGAAAATCTGGATCAGAGATGGATTTCAACATTTTCTAGTTGTATAATAATGGGCAATATTTTACCTCTCTATGTGTCATTTCCATCATTTGCAAAGGCGATGTTAGAATTGGTACAGCCTACCTTAAAGGTTGTTGTAAGGAAAATACTTTGTAGAATTACAAAGCACTATATAAATGTGAACAATTACTAAAATAAGTTTTAAGGGTTTTGTGTGAGAAACGAGAATGTGCCATTCATTTTTTTAAGGATAGGGACCAGCCTTGTTATTTCATCTGAGGTGTTTCTTCCTCTGTCAGTGAAAGTTGGAAACTTCTCTATGCTTACCATCTCACAGAGTTGCTTAGGGTATTGAGAGTTTTAGTGATCTGCCCAAGGTTTCATAGCCAACATGTATCAAATGCAGGATTTGACCCAAGGAGATTAATAAATCCTTGTTGATTGATTGGTTCTTGGCTCCCACATCAATTCTCTGTGCATTGCATCATGCCCCACCCCCCCCTTTAAAAGAAACAAACTCTTAACTGTAGTTTGTTAATATTTATGTTCACTCTGCCATGTTCAAATTAATTTTCAAGCTTAAAGCCATTCAGTGTATGCATATTTCTGGTTTATAAGTGGTGAATGTTGTTTTTCCACCTCCTTGAAGTAACTTCTCACTTGAAAGAAATTGGTGGCCACACTACAGAGAAGCTTTCCAAACCACGGCTCTGAGTACTGGCTTCTTGGCAACAATATAAATTGGTCTTTTGATTAATGTCCAGAAAATTAATGAATTATCCTTCTGTTTATATTAGAGTTCCAGAAGCTAAATGTTAGTTCAGCTCCTGCTGTATGCCTTAATCACAGGTGTTTACTAAGCATAGTTCTCTAATATAAAATGCAAGATTTAGGGATTTCAAATACTGTTTGACTTACAGATGGCCCGCAAACAAGGTACAACTTTTTAGCGCCACCCCCCTAAAAAAAATCAGTTGTTAGTTGGTTTGTTTGTAGAATAAAACAAGACAGTTCAAAGCTTTCTTCTTGATTTGCACTGAGAGGTTTTAAGTCTTAGTGAAGCTGTGATCATTCCAGTAGGTTCACACTTGCAGATATCAGGGAGGTTATTTAATAAGTTAATGCCAGCTTTGCCTTAATTCCTTTAATATACAGCTATTCTTTGCATTGTTGGTGGATTTGCAAACTGATCTAACCATTCTGGAGAGAAATTTTTAACTGTGTCCAAAGGGCAACCAAACTGTGGATACCCTTTGATCCAACAATACCACTACTAGGTCTGTATTCCAAAGAGATTCCCCCAAAAGGGGAAAGGACCTCTATGTACAAAAAATATAGCAGTTTTCTGTGATGGTAAAGAATTGGAAATTGAGGGGATACCCATCAGTTGGGGAATGGCTGAACAAGTTGTGGTGTATGAATGTAACAGAATACTATTGTGCTGCAAGAAATGATAAGCAGGCAGATTTCAAAAAAACCTGGAAAGACTTACATGGACTGATGTTGAATGAAGTGAGCAGTACCAGGAAAACATTGTACACAGTAACAGTAACATTGTGTGATGATCAACTATGATAGACTTAGCCCTTCTTAGCAATGCAAGGATCTAAGACAACTCCAAAAGATTCATGATGGAAAATGCTATCTGCATCCAGAGAAAGAACTGATAGAGTCTGAATAGAGATCAAAGCATACTATTTTCACTTCTGGGGGGCATTTTTGGGTTTTTTTCTTTTTGTTCTGTTTCTTCTTTCACAGCATGACTAATGTGGAAATATGTATAACATGATTGCATATATATAACCTATATCAGATTGCTTGCCATCTTGGGGAGGTGGGAGGGAGGGAGAAAAAATTGGAACTCAAAATCTTATTAAAAAATGAATGTTGAAAACTCTCTTTACATGTAATTGGAAAAAAATAAAATACTATTTACATTTAAAAAAATACATGGCTATTCTTGAGCTGAGGAGGTGTAGAGTAGATCACTAATATAAGAATCTGGGAACTATCATTTCTCTGTGAAGACGGGTTCATCTCCTTTTACAGTGTTCCGTTTTCCTAGACTTGTATACATAAGTGGGGCCTTCTGAATTTTACTTGCTATTAGACAGTTCTGAGGTAGTAAAGAGTTATAAAATTGTAGTTGAAGTAGTTAGAAGCTAGTGGCTTAACGTAGTTAATAGGTAATATATAACTAAGGAAAGAGACTTGAAGAAAAAACATAGTGTTTCCATTAAGGCTTGTATAGATGCTTCTCATTTGAAGTATCAGTAAGGAAACCAAAAGTATTAATTAAAATTAAGGAGACCTAATATCAGGGATCCAGGAGGTTTTCTTTAAACTTTGAAGATCAGAATAAACTGCCTATATAGCATGGTTTGAAGGACAACAAAAGGTCCATTTTTCATTTACGCCCAGATGTCTCCCTAGGTCTGCCAGAGTCTGTAAAGCCCACCTCTTATAGGTGCTCATTCTACCATAAATACCTTAGTCCTGGTTAGTGTTTTATTAGATTAGCTCTAACAAATCTCAGAGGCCTGAGAAAGCAGGGCACAGGTTTAGCTTTGTTAACTTTTGATGGAAGAGTGAGAGGAAGGAGGGAAAGTCTGCGGTATGATTCTATTTCCTCTGAGGAAAGCTGGCCCAAGAAGAGCAGCACTGTGGGAGGCCTGGGGCGGGCAGGTAGCAGCATGAGATGCCCCACCCTGGGGCAAAGAGAAGAGGAAAGAGAAGAACGTACTAAGAGAGAAAGGGGGTGAGAGTCATGGAAAACAGACTTCCTATGCTTTATACTTTTACCTAGGTCCCAGATCACAAATTCCTACAGGATTATATAGTTACTTCAAATTCAACCATTCTATTCAATTCCACCAGTGCTCTTTAAGCACTTACAGATGCATATCCTGCAACATCTGTCAGACCATCCACATTCACCCAAGTTGAATGTAGCTGGGCTCTTAGGACGGCATTCATAGTCTGGTCTTGAAAACAAACTGTAGAAAACATACCTGTAATCTTCCGTGTGCCCATTCAGCACAATCTTTGAACATCAGATCTGACACAAAAATCCTAATATGTGAATTGAAACTAATACTGGAAGACCCCTTTAGGGCCTTTGGATTATTAGGATATTATGGAAACTAGAGACCACAGACTTTACTTCAGTCATTGCTGTGTTATTAGTTATCAAAGATCAATTATACGATTAATTACTATTGTTAATCTCTCCAGTTGTCTCAGCAGAAGTCAGTATCTGCAGAAGTTGGAGTAAGTCTAACTTTTTCCACTCAGCTATGGGAATTCTGCATGCTAAGGTGTGTCCTCTATTGTTTGCCTCAGTGTCCTCAACTGTAAAATGAGCTGGAGAAGGAAATGGCAAACCACTCCAGTATCTTTGCCAAGAAAACCTCAAATGAGCTCAGAGTCAGACACAAGTGAAACGTCTAAACAACAACAAAATAGATTAGTGGTACCTGGTTTGAATTTTTTCAGTTTCTTAGTGAAAGACACAAGGGAAATTCGGAATAGCCTTCACATAATAATAATTTTCTAAATGAAATGTTGATTTCTTAATCAAACCTAAACAATTTTAGTATGCTGGGGAAAGTTACTTTCTAGAGAAAGGCTTTGCACGTTTGTTTTATGACTTATAAAGAAATTTATTTTAAATAAGCATAAACTTACGTCCTCTGTCCATTATTAGACTCTAGTATAAAGTTCCCCATTCCAAACTACATCATGGGGTAGAGAAAAAATTGTTTTCCGCATATGACATGAAATCACGTTTTTGTTTTTGTTTTTTTCAAAGTATATATAGCAAGGGAGCATAAGTCCTGAAATGAAGACAACTGATGAAAAGATAGCACAGTCTTGTTGAGTTGTTTTTATATTAGGTAATCATATCTCTGTGTGAAAATAAAGTTTAAAGAAAGTTTAATGATACTTTTTGCTTCTGGATCACAGTTATTTCAACACATACTGCCGACCTTTCTGGCAGTATTATAAAGAAAGATAGCAAAGCCAGAACATCTTAACACAACATATATAACATTCCACATCCGTATCCCCCGCACCTCTCCAGAAAAAGGAAAATGGTAAATTATCACTTTTTTCTAAATCTAAGATTGATTAGTATTGATTATACAGAATTCATCTATGTTTGAGATATTTTTATTTATGTCGTTATACTTATTATGTAAAGGGTGTCTTGGGGCAGTTTTAAGCTATTAATGGTTATATTGTAAAATCTTTTCCTGAGTATGGTATAATGTTTTTCTTGGTTCTGCTTTCTTTACTATGCATGCTTCTCTGAATTCTGTGTCATTTGTTTCTTATGGCACAATAATATCCTCAAAATAGACTGTCAAAAGAAATTGCTAACACTGATTTTAAGAGTGTAAGACAATTAGAAAAGGGTAGAAAGTGATATCCCTGAGGAATCATGAAAAAGAAAGCTGGAAATGGACCAATATTTTCCAGATTTGTTGACATTCCAATCAAGATTCAAATAGAAATTTGTTGTAGGTTCTAACTTGAAATTTTAAAACACACAACCATTTTCCTAAGAAACAATTTCACCGTAATTTATTTTTTATTCTACTGTGAAAAAACTGACAAAATATTTCCAAAGCTAGTTATTAAAGTGAAACGATATAGATGATGTTATTGCTTATACTACAGCCTCCCCAAAGACTTCAGAGACCTGAAACATTTAATCTCTTCATTCTTCATTCCACATAAAATTATTCTGCTCTCTCTGAGCATTCATGTAATAACATATGGGTTTACTCTTGTCATTGTAGATTATCAAAGTAAATAGGGAGTACTCATGAGTGGTTGGCAGAGTTTAATAAGAAGGTGTCTGTGGATTGAAAACTAATCAAGTTTTTCTCTAAAATGTCAATGTAAGGAGACAGCTAAGAAAGATGTTAAAGCAATTTTATGACTCATATACCTCGAGGAGAAATGTACTCATACTTCCCGTTGTCCTTTTGCCCATGTTGTTGGACATAGAATTTGTGTAGAAAAAGAAATCACATTCAAAGAATATGAGGATTGCGGACATTTTAAATCAAAATATTATAATTAAATCTTGAGGGGACAAAGTATCCCATAGCAACTGTAGGAACAAGGATTCAAGTTAGGTACAAGAAAGAATCTCCTGACTAAAGCTGTGGAATGGCACCAGGGGGACTATGAACTGTTTTCTCAAAGATTTTTAGAATAAAAATAGGCATCCATCTGTCTGAGGATGTCGTCTCCATTCTGAAGAAGCGTTCTGGACTAGAGGCTGTTTAAGCCGCCTTTCAAAGTTTGCAGCAATTCTGTAACACTGAATCAAATATTACTTAATTACATGTCATTTTCTATTCTTCCTATTGGTGTATAGTAATCTGTACCTGATCTGGTAAAACTATAGAATTCTTATTTTGTATTTTCTTCACTGCTGTCACTCTTAGTTTTGGAGGGGCTGTTGTTGGCATTGGGGCTACCAATAGAAAGAATTCCAGAGAAGGATTAAACAATTCATAGTCATCAGCCTAGAGACTAGTTTCATGACAAGGGCTAGGAGGGTAGAAAGAATAAAAGCTGGAAGGATGAGGGGAGGCAGGTAATAAAATTAAGAAAGGAGAGTCAGGCCTAAATAGGGAAAAGAATAGAGGGATAACCATGGGCTCTGTGGGACACCCATGCTATTGGATTAAGGGATGTTAATAAGACAGGAAAAAAATGCTAATGGGCTAATGAGAGAGGAAGCAGAAAGCACCAACAGTCAAGCTTCTACTTCAGTTTCTTCGTCTATAAAATAATGGATTAGGCTAAGTGGACTTTGGTTATTCTTTCGAGCTCTAATTTTTTTATTTAAAAATTATTGATATCTTTTTTATATCTATTCTACTTCCCAATATATTTTATATCACCTACATTACCCTTTCATGTAAACATTTTTATAACAAAAATTTTTAATAAAGAAAAAATAACAGTTCAGCCAAATTTACCAATATATTAACCAAGTTTGGTGTTATCTGTAGTGTTCCACATTTCCATAGCCCTCCACCTCTGCAAAGAAGGGAGGGAGGTCCATTCTCGTATGTCTTCTTTGGGGCCAAGCTTGGTCATTATATTTGCACAAAATTCAGTTTCTTGTCTAGGCTTCCATTTACAGTGTTGTAGTCATTGTGTATGTTGTTTTACTGGTTCTGCTTACTTCGTTTTATATCCTTTCTTATGTCTTTCCTCCTGGTTTTCTGTATTCACTATATTCATTGTTTTTTACAATTCAGTAACATTCCGTTACAATTTTATTCATGTTCCATAACTTGTTTAGCTAGTAAGTCAACACAGTCAACACAGCCCTAACTTTCCAAGCATATAGTGGGAGATTGGGCCTAGACTGGTGATTTCATTGACAGAGGGTGCTGCCTGAGGAAGAAGCTCCCTTTACCAATGTAGCTCAGCCATCCTCTCTGCAACTAATAGTTGCCTAAGACTAAAGCACCAAGAGGTTAAATGACTTGCCCAAAGTTACAAAGCCAATACATGTCAAAGGTGGGTCTTGAACCCAGGACTCCCTGGCTTCAAGACTCTGGAGCTTATAGACTGGACAATAGGTCCCTGCCCTCCTAGCACAGAGTAAATGTAAATACTAAATAGTAACTGTTTCTCTTTTGGCCAGGAACCCTGAGGGTCTTCCCCTCCCAGTTTGACTTTTTTGTGAGTTTTGATTAAAGGGGCCATCCCTTGATTAACTTCTTAAAGAGTCCTATTCACTGAATGGGAGTTACCTCACTCACGGAGAGCACCTGAAAAGACCTTAGCCTAAAAGGGCCAGGGTCTCCCATTACCTCCTGGGCCATCTCCAGTCCTCCTGGTGAATATCAGGCCACTGCACCCAGATGGCTCTGCAGGAGAAAGTGAGGCTAGTGACCTCGCACAGCCCTCCCTCACTCAAATCCAAGTCATCTGCAAGTCATGTCATCGTTTCCTTGATGTCACAAAGAACAAAGGACAAACACAACCCCAGCTTCAAGACTAACCTTCTGTCCACTACACTATATTGCCTCCAAGAATATGAACATCACCAAAAGTAGTCAATTGCCATTATTAATGATCATCCTGGAAGCAGCCGGCTAGCTTAGCTCAAGCCAAACAATCTCAAAATACAGCCTCAAATCTAACAGGTTTCTAGTATCCCAGGCTCTCCTCCAATGACCATGTTATGTATGTGTCTCATTATTCCTTCTACCTTGTAAGCTCTCTTACCTGATCCAAAATGAATCATGAAGTCAGATGGGAGTCACCAATCATGGGCAGTAACCAATAGGCCCTTATTATGCAAATAAATACAATTGAATTCATGCCAAGGGCCTACATAGAAGGTACTATGTTATAAGATAAGATGAGGGAGAGCTCACTTCCAGGTGGAACAATCATGAAATACTCCTCCTCCTCTTCCTCCTCCTATAATTTATATAATACTTTAAAGTTTGCAAAGCATTTCACATGTGTTATCTCATTTGATTTTCGCCATAACCCTGTGAGATAGGTGCTGTTATTGTCCCTATTTTACAGATGAGAAAATCGAGGCAGACAGAAGTTAAGTGATTTGCCCAGGGTCGCGCAGCTAGTAAGTGTCTGTGGCTTGGTTTGAACTCAGTTCTTCTTCACTACAAATCCAAGACATTATCCACTGAGCCTGCTATCTGCCTAACCATAAGGTTAGCATATCCTCCCCTCTTAAAAGGTAAGCTACTTGAGGGCAGGAAGCCTGTCTTTTGCCTCTTTTTTTTTTAATCTCCAAAGCTTAGCACAGTGCTTGGCATTTAATAAGTGTTTATTACCTACCATTCTAAGAAAGGGCAAGTAGGTGTCACAGTGGGTAGAGTGCTGTGTCTGGAGGTAGGAAGACTCATCTTCCTGAGTTCATTTCCTGCCTCAGACACCTACTAGCTGTGTGACCCTGGACAAGTCACTTAACCTTGTTTGCCTAAGTTTCCTCGTCTGTAAAATGGTAAACCACTCCTGTATTTTTCCAAGGAAACCCTAAAACAGGGTCACTGAAAAATGATTAGACCACAAAAATTCTGAGAATATAATAATGAGGAAATGAGCAGCCATTTCTCCTTTCTCTGGAACACTTTATTTTCTATTTCTAATGGAGCACCTCAGTGAACTTCCTGAAAATACAGCTGAAATCACACGGAGTGATGTAGATATCATCATCATCATTGTCCTACAGACTGTTTATCTCATGGTCTAGTTCCTTTAAGCCCAAGGTAAACATGACAACTCGCGAGATGGGACAAGCTGTACATCAACAAATAACCCAGCTCAACTGAAGTAACTGCTCTGGCAATAAATGTAGAGACTCGGGACGCTGTCGAATGGGGAGTCAAAGCAATGACTTCATGCATCACAAAGTAGTCGGGGTTGCACAGGATTTGATTGGTCCTCTGTAAGCAAAAGTCAGGAAGGCTTCAGACATGATTAATAGACAAGTGAGTGACTGTAATCTTCTACCTGGGGAAGTAAAATGTGCCAGTGAACTCTTTTGGAATTCTATAAAGGGAGGAAGGCCATTCCTGAGATCAGGTCAAGGGGGAGTTACCATTTCTCATTCTATAAAGGATTTCCCCTGACTCAAGGAAGTAAGGTGGGCTAATGATTCAGAACCAGATGAGAGAGGCGACGTGATGTAGCATGGGCTCTGAGTCGGGAAGATGGGGATTCGAGGCTGCTTTGGCACATTGGCTGTGTGACTATTCTCAGTGAGTCACTGAGCCTCTGGGCGGGGGTCCCCAGGCAATTCCCTAAGGTGGTGTGACTCAAAATATTTGCTGATTTGCATTATGAGGAGTCCCCTATAACTTTGAAATCACATGTCTATACAAAATAAATAAATGGTGATTAGAAGATGAGGGTAAAAAGCAATACAGCATTTGGTTTTAAAAACCTGAAAAGAGTTGATTTTAAGGGAATCTCAGCCAGTAGATGGAGTGATGACAGAAAAATGGGGAAGTCCCCACCTTGCATTGAAAACAGCTAAGCAAGGCTGGAGAACAAAGGTTTCATGCCCCATCTGGCAGAGGGAAGGATTGCCTGTATAAAATGTGCCCCTGTACTTAGCAGAGAGGCCTTAGGTGGACTTCCCTTCTAACCATGATTCCATGTATTTGCTTTGTGTCTGGGGCTAGGCACTTCAGACACCTCCCCATGCCTGGAGCTAATATAATTAATAAGGATAATACCTGCCATTTGCGTACTGTATGCTAGGTACCTAACAATTATTATCTCATTTGATCCTCATAACTCACAAAGCTTAGGCAGCTGGGATTTTCAAAGACTTCCCATTAGAGTGTAAGCTCCTTGAGGGCAGAGACTGTCTTTTTCCTCTTTTTTATGCCCAGGACTTAGTATAGTGCCTGGCACATATAAGGGAACTTAGTTAATGTTCATCGATTGATTGAAATCATGGTATAGTATAGACGGGTCAGACACATGTTGCCTGCATCACCCCCACTGCAGGCTGAACCAGGTTAAAATGTAATTGAGAAATATTTAACAAGATTATTAAGTAAATATTAAGTAATTAAGTAGTAAATAAAATACAATAAAACATAATGTTAACATAGAGATTATTATCCCCATTTTACAGATAAAGAAACTGAGGCAGACAGCAGTTAAATGACTTGTCCAAGTTCACAGAGCTAGTGAGTTTCTGAAGTCAAATCTGAACTCAGGTCTTCCTGACTTCAGATTTGGCACTCTATCCACTGGCTCATGTGGCTAACGCTTCAAACCTACTGACAAGTTAAAGGAAAACCTGGAAATACAGAATTTTAGAGCAAGCAGAGACTTAAGCAGACATCTAATCCAACCTGCCCTGGGAACAAAAATCTCCCTTGCAATAAGATCTCACACAATTACCCACTGCCAAACAAGCATTTCACACATTCCCCTGCTTTTTAAGACCTTGCAACTGCAATGGTTGAAACAAAACAGATACAGGGAAACCTGTATCTTGAATACCAAGTCATCCTTGATAGATGTACTGAAGAGAGCATAAAGTAGATTCCGCCCCAGCAAGTAAAGCACTCGTGGTGTGCAAAGGAGCCCTTTGTCTATAGGAGAGAAGACGTGTGCCCTCAGAGAGAGTAGGGGCTAGTGAGGTCGTTATACTTCAAGGATTCATAAGGTCACAACTACAAGGAACTTCCTCATTTCACAGATAAGAAAACGGGGGCACAAAGGTGTTAAGGTCTTACGCAGAGACACGTAGCTATAAATCTCTGAGGCAGGATTTGAATCCATATCTTTCTGACTCTAAGTTCAGTGCTTTTCCCCCACCCCACCATGGTTACCCATGATGTCAAGCTCAAATAGAACCATATGTAAGGAACCCTGTGTGTGCATATTGACTTAGAAAACCACATGTTAAAATTATTTATGTTTTATTGTATTTTTACTTATCTTGTTAAATTTTTTCAATCACATTTTAATCTGGTTCAGCCTGCATTGGGAGTATTGTGGGCGACATGTGACCCTCCAGCATTGTGTTTGACCCATCTGTACTATACCATATTACACCATATATATACTATGCTGTATTGTATATTTCAATCATTCAATCAATAAACATTAACTAAGTACCCTGCTTTGTGCCAGGCCCTGTACTGGGGATAGAAAAAAAGGCAAAAGATAGGCCCAGCCCTCAAAGAGCTTACAATCTAATGGGTGGTCTTTGAAGATCCCAGCCACCTGAGCTTTGTGAGCTGCTACAGATAATGATATTAATCGTGGGCAACCCTCTGGTGATAGACTTCCCTACAGAGAAGCAGGCTGGTCATCAGACATTCATCCAGCCCTGAACTGGGCAAAACCTGAAGCCTTTCAGATGATAATACTAATAATAATGATAGCTGATATTTTTGTAGGATTTTAGTGTTTACAGATTCCTCTCCATATATCATGCCAGTGAGGAGGTGCAATGGATGGAGTGCTAGACATGGAGTCAGGAAGACATGAGTTCAGATCCTGTCCCAGGCACTTGTAAACAGTGTGACCCTGAGCTAATCACTTAAGCTCTCCTAGACTGTTCATAATAATAGTACCTGACTTACTAAGTGGTCCAGAAGATAAAATGAGAGTGCCACATAAATGGTAACTATTAGCATTTCACTTAAGCCCCACCACAACCCTGTGAGGTACAGGCATTGGGTGTTATGAAACCTGTAGAATTTAGGACATTCACCAGCAGTCCTTGACAATTACACAACAGGAAAATTAGGTTGGTAGGTGGGGGTGGTATTGGGAGACATGTGATGCAAAGTTAGAAACTGCTTCGGATCTCCACAGTTGTGTACTCTGCCTGGGGCTGTTGCTTCATTTTCTGTTTACTCCCTTCTCTCTCCTGCCAACCTCACAGTTAGGAGGCTACTGTTTTTAGAATGTCATTGAGGAGATGTTCTGAAGTGAACTCATGTTATGCGTCAGTGTGGGTAGTTGTGTACAGATATGAAGAAATAGAATCACTTTAGAGGAAGCCATTGATCAGCTGCTGTTGGAGATAGGAGGCTGCTAGAGTGATCCTTCTGTGGTGAAGACAAGCCAGCCTGCTAGAGTGAAAAGGGGGAGAGTCGTGGAAGCACAGGTTGGTATTGGCCTTCTAGGTCCTCAAGTGTGGCCCTCTGACTGAATCCAAACTTCACAGAACAAATCTCCTTAATAAAAGGATTTGTTCTATATAACTTGGACTCTGTCAAAAGGCTGTACCCAAGGACCTAGAAGGCCACGTGTGGCCTCCAGGCTGCAGGTTGCCCACCGCTGTCACAAAAAGGTTAAAGTCACTTGTCCAAGGTCACATAAGCTGGTTAGTTATGCTAACTAACTATAATTTCATGGATTTCTTGTTCCAATTAAACAAGCTTATCATAGAGTCTAAGATCAAAACAAAAGTTTTGGCCACTCAAAGAGCCAGTATTCTAATGGCGAGTAAGGGTGGAAGAACAACATGTCTGGTGGGGAGAATGGCTTGTAGGTGTCACTTGACAAGGTAGAACCTTGAAAGGAGGTCATGATCCTCAAAGGCCAGCCAAGGAGAAACAGGAGAGCCTTCCAAAGATGAGGGTCAGCTTGTCCCAAGGAAAGGCATGGACAGATACCAACAAGGAGGCTAAGCTGGAGTGGGGGAGGAGTAGTATCATAAAATTAGTCTAGAAAGAAAGGTTAGGAGCAGATTATCAAAAGCTTTAAATTTCAGGAAGAGGGGTTTGTATTTTATCTTAGCAGTAAGAGGGAGCCGCTAAAGCTACATGAGCAAGAGAGTGCCATGGTAAGACCTGTGATTTTGGAATATAGCTTTGGCAGCTTGTAGAACATGGACTGGAGGGAGAAGAGGGAAAAGGAGGAGGGAGACCAGGTAGGAGGCTTTTGTTTTAGTCCATAAGAGAGGGGTATGGAGACCTGAAGTAGGATGGTGGCAGTGGGAGTGAAGGGAATGGCAGAGGCAAGAGATGTTGTACAGGTAGATGACATTTGAGTGAATACCTGCAGGTGGCCCCTGGAGAAGGAAAGGAATCTATGAAATGGCAAAAGGACAAAGGGTTGGGGTATTTTAAATCCTGCCATTTTGTTTCTCTCCTTTTATTCTCTTAATTAATTATTTTTTTAATTTTTTAAACATCAGAATCATTAAGCAAAATCTAAAAAACAAACTAGCTCCTTAGGAAAGTATATACCATGATCCCATATCTGTAGGAGTTAGTTCTCTAGCCCTTGGTGGAAAGGAGGCAGACATGTTCCTCTTTTCTTTGGCACCAAGATCATAGTTAATCTGAGTTAGGAGGCATTTTGGTGTTATTTTCATTCATATTATTGCATTCATTGCATGTATATGTACATGCAGATATGTTCATGTATATATACACATATACATATATACATACATACATATACATATACGTATGCATATCCACATACACATACACATGTACATATTTCTAATCTATTTGGGCAGCAAGGAGTGCCCTGCCTAGAGTCAGGAATACTTACCTTTGCAAATTCAAATCTGGCCTTAGACACTTCCTAGCTCTATGATCCTGGGCTAGTCCCTTAACCCTGTTTGCCTCAGTTTCCTCATCTTTAAAATGAACTAGAGAAGGAAATGGCAAACCACCCCAGTATCTTTGCCAAGAAAACACCAAATGGGGTCACAGAGTTGTACACAACTGAAAAGACTGAACAAAAACAAAATACTTCTATTCGTTTTATTCTCTTTGTTCTGTCAATTTATTTTATTCCTATGCCTCTTAGAATTCCTTATATTTATCATTTCTTACTAATGAATAAAGAAATATTTATTTAGCACCCATTATGTGCCAGGAACTGTGCTAGGTGCCAAGAATAGAAGTATGAAGATTAAGTACATATAAACATATATACAGCATAAATATTTAGCTAACACACATTATATGATGTATGTATACACACATGTATTTTGTATGTATATACTTTTGTACGTATACATACATCTGTTTGTATATATTTTGTATATATGTAGACACAGGAAGTAGTATGTAATTTTAAAAAATAAAATATTCATTGAACTCCTTCGAGTAGATGACTAGTAGTGGGATAGTTAGATGGTTTCATCAAAGATTATTAGTGACTTGTCTTGCATAATTACAAATTCTTTCTGAGGACAGTTGGACCAATTCATAACTCCACTCATAGTGTAAAATTGTGCTTGTTTTTCCATAGTCTTTCCCATAATTTTCCATTGGCATTTTTAATCTTTGCCAATTTAATGGGAATAATATGAACATTAGTGTTGCTTTCATTTGCAACTCTCCTATTAATGAATTATAGAACCCTTTTACATGATCGTTGATTGTTTTCATTTCTTTTCTTGAAAATTTTTTCCATCCGTAGACCAGCCATTCATCTATGTGACACTCTTTTCATCTTATCTATTTTCTCAATTGTCATTCTATATATTGGATATCAGACTTTTATCAGAGACATTTGCTGTGAAAAAATTTTCCTAGTCAGTAGGTTTTTTTCTATTATACACAAGCATTATTTTTCAAAAAAATCTTCTTTGAAGATTTTTATAAAATCTTTTTTTATTTAATGTAATCAAAACTGTCCTATCCCTGTGTTCAATTCTATCCTTTGTTTGGTTTTTAATTCTTTCTCAGCCAGTTTTTAAATGTATCTTTTGGGGTTGACCTCTATTTTTTTAATGATGAAACCTTTAATGGTTTAATGGTCAAATAGTTATTTAGAACTTACTATAATATGTGGCATAATATGTTCGTCTATAGCAATTTTCTCTCAAACTCCTTTCCAGTTTCCGTGGCAGATTTCGTCAAACAGTGAACTTTTCTGATAATAGTTTGTGTTCTTGGGTTTATCAAAACCTGGCTTATTATTTTGAGTTGCTTCTGCATCTTATTTATTTATTTGGTTCTACTGATCTTTTCAATTTTTAACCAGTACCAAATAGCTTTGATGATTATTGCTTTATAATGTATTTTGACACATTTCATTCCCCCTTCATTCATACTTTTTTTCTTGAGATTCAACACCTTTTTACTCCAAATTAATTTTGTTATTGTTAATTTTATAATGTAACTCTTTAGTAGTTTTAATGGTATAACACAGAATATATGAATGAGTTTAGGTAGCCACATCATTTTTATTACATTGGTTGAACTCATCCATAAAAAAATCTCTATGATCATTTAAATCTTTCTTTGCTTTTGTAAAGAGTGTTTTTAGTTATATTTATTTAACTAATGAGTATATCCTGGTAGGTTAACTCTCAGATGCTGTACGCATTGTAAGGTTATTTCATAAAATATCTCTGGTAAATGGCATTTTTTTTGAATTTACCATTCCATTATTTCCTCCAGGTTTTGTGACTATTGTATAAAAATAAATTATTTTTATGAATTTATTTTGTGTTCTATTATTTTGCTGAAAATTTTGATGGTTTTGATTTGTTTCATTGTGGATTCTCTGATGTTTTCTAAGTAAACAATCATGTTGAAGATGGCGGCTGGAAAGCAGGGACTTGTGTGAGCTCCCCTCCACGTCCCTCCAAAAGCCTATAAAAAATGGCTCTGAACAAATTCTAGAACTGCACAACCCACAAAATAGCAGAGGGAAGCAGGGCTCTAGCCCAGGACAGCCTGGATGGTCACTGGGTGAGGTCTATCACACATGGAGCTGGGAGCAGAGCAGAGCGGAGCCCGGTGTGGGCTGTGCGGACCAACCAGACCAGGAGCCGGGCGGAACAGGCCCTAGTGCCCTAAATCAGTGATCCATGGCAGTTATCAGACTTTTCAACCCACAAACCCCAAAGACAAGAGAGAAGGTTAGCGGGAAAAGCTGCAGAGACAGAGTGAAAGGAGTTCCTGGTTCAGCCATCCCCCTAGAGACAGCAGAGGTGGTGCAGCTATAGAACTACAGCTGCAGTTGCTTCAGGCCCCAGGCCCAACTGATGGGAGGAATTAAGTGGTAGATCACAGCAGGAGTGCAGAGCCTGCTTAAGATTTGCATCAGGTCCAGGTTGGTGGTTCTTGGGGAAGGAGGAGCACTGGTGTGGCAGAGCTGGCTGTATAGAAATAGCTCTGCAAACAGTGCATCCCCTCAACCTTGGAACAAAGTACTCTTTACTCTATAAGCAGTCATACCCTGATGAAAAACTCAAGGGTCAAGTAAGTTGGCTGGGAACATGGCCAGGCAGCAAAAAGGCACTCAGATTCAGATTCAGACTTTGGAATCTTTCTTTTGTGACAAAGAAGACCAAAACATACAGCCAGAAGAAGTCAACAAAGTCAAAGAACCTACATCAAAAGCCTCCAAGAAAAACATGAACTGGTCTCAGGCCATGGAAGAGCTCAAAAAGAATGGAAAAGCAAGTTAGAGAAGTAGAGGAAAAACTGGGAAGAGAAATGAGAA
>CM053622.1:331474362-331550103 GCA_028646595.1 Phalanger gymnotis
CAAAAGCAAACACATTTGAAAAGGGACAGGGTCAAGGGAGAAAACTGAATAAAGGAGGATAGGTTTGGAAGGAGCAAAATGTAGTTCATCTTTCATAACATGAGTGTTGTGGAAGGGTTTTATATGATGATATGCATGTGGCCTATGTTGAATTGCTTGATTTCTTAGGGAGGGTGGGTGGGAAGGGAAGAGGGGAGAGAATTTGGAACTCAAAGTTTTAAAAGCAGATGTTCAAAAACAAAAAAAAATTTGCATGCAACTAGGAAATAAGATACACAGGCAATGGGGCATAGAAATTTATCTTGCCCTGCAAGAAAGGAAGGGAAAAGGGGATGGGAGGGTAGTGGTGTGACAGAAGGGAGGGCTGACTTGGGAATGGGGCAACCAGAATATACACCATCTTGGAGTGAGAGGGAGGGTAGAAATGGGGAGAAAATTTGTAAATTCAAACTCTTGTGAAAATCATTGCTGAAAACTAAATATATTAAGTTAAATTAAAAAAAAACAAATCATGTCATCTTCAAATAGAAATGGTTTTGTCTACTTTTTGCAGATGTTTATAACTTTAATTTTTCTTTCTTATCACGTTGCTATAGCTGGCATTTCTATGCCTATGTCAAGTAATAAGGGGGTAGGGGTTTGGGAGACAAGAGGAAGTATCCTTGCTTTACTCTGTGTTTATTGGGAAATCTACTGTTTCTCCTATGCAGGTAACAGTAGCATTTGCTTTTGGCTATTTATCTGTCTGTCTTTATTTATATATGAATAAAATATATTAAGTAAAGACCTTACAATACTTGTTCTTTGGGAATTTTTTTAGCCAAAAGTGATGTTTTCTTTTGTCAAAGGTTTTGTCTATAGCTCTCGATATATTCATGTGATTTTTCTTGGTTTTGTTTATCATTTGGTTGACATTTTTTTCCTAATTTTAAACCATTTTTGCAACCCTGGTATGAGTTCAACTTTGTCATAGTGAATTTTTTTTATATTGCTGTAGTTTCTTTGCTAAGTTTTATTTCAATTTTTTTGTACTGACATTCATTCATTAGTGTGATTACACAGTTTGCTTAATTGATGAAGTCTCCCATTTCTGGTTTATTCCTTCCTGGTTTGCTTATCAGAACATAATTGTCTCATAAAAAGGAGTTTAGTAGAATGTCTTCTCTGTTGATGATTGTGGATGTTTTTTAGCATAGGTATTAATTGTTCTTAAACATTCGATAAAAATTAACTTGTAAATCTGTTCTTCAGATTGTTTTTTCATTTTTTCCCCTTTGATAATTTCTTTATGACTTGTTCAGTTTCTATATGCGAGAGGGAGTCATTTAAGAACTCTCAGATTGGGTCATTTAAGAACTCTCAGTCTTGTTTTTCAGAAGAGCTTATGAGGAAATACCTTTAATCAATGGCACCCCTTAAATTTAGAAATGGGTACCAGTGGAAAAGCAGTTTATGCCCTGAAACCACGGATTTTCACACACAAACTTTCTTTATTATCCTCAATTTTTACTTCCTCAAATACCAAAATTAAGCATTTGACTAATTTTTAAGATCGTGGTAAATGTTCATCAATAAAAGAGTGAGCAACCATGCTAAATATTTTTTAATTGTCATAACAACAATAAAACAACTGTCAGATTATGCAACGCATGCATTATCCAGTAATTTGTTATAATCTTTTATCCTTCCTTTTACTTCTTAAATGACAGCACAGCACTTTTATTATCCAGAAGTGGGATTCAAAACAATGTCAGGATGAGATAGAGAACACTTTTAAAAATTCCTGCCTAGGTGCTGAAAGACAAAAAAGCTCACTCCAAGTAGGCTGGACTCATTCCATCCACAGCATTAGCCCCACAAAGCCATTGCTGCTGCTTTGGGTGCTGTCTCATTTCAGATGAAATATTTAAGCTTATTTGATTTCTAGTCATTCATGATCTTAACAGCACCTTTCAAAGGATTAAGTTGATGACTATGGCCTCCAAGTTAAGCTCTGTCCTATGTAGTTAAGGATAAACAGCTTTCAAAAATCTACTCTTTGGAGAGAAAAATCCTAAAATGACAAACTAGTTTTCCTTAGATTTCCCTAGTTTTCCCAGATTGAGACCTCGTGTACCCTGTTAGATCCACAGTGAGATAGAAGTATTTTCCCTCAGATTCTAACCCATATCTATGAATTTATTATTCAACTGAGCTCATTTTGCTCTGTTTTTCAAATGTTTGTACATTATTTTTGTAGACTACTCTAGAAAATTTTTTAAAATCTTTTTTTTAAATAGCAAAGATGACCACATTGAAATATGGGCAGCAAGGGAGTTAGGCAAGATGGAAATGCTAAAGTCCAGAGGGGCAGCATCAGATGAGGAATCTTGTGATCTGAGGAGGGAAGAGTTCAGTCATACAGCCACAGGGTGCAGGCCCAGAGAATCTTATTATATTGCAGGGAGAGCAAAAACAGAGAAACAAAATTATAGTCCAATTCCTCTCATGAACATTAGTGCAAAGAATTTTAAATAAAATACTAGCAAGGAGTTTATAGCAACATATTAAAAAGATCACACACTATGAGCATGTGAGATTTATACCAGGAATCCGAAGCTAATTCAATGTTAGGAAAATCATAAGCATAATTAACTATAGCAATAGTAAAAATAACAAAAATTTTCTCAATAGATGCAGAAAAAGCTTTTGACAAAGCACAACACCCATTCCTATTAAAAACACTAGAAATCATAAGAATAGATGGAGCTTTCCTTAAAATGATGAGTAGGTTCTATCTAAAACCAAGAGCAAGAATTATTTGTAATGGTGATAAACTAGATGCCTTCCCAGTAAGATCAGGGGTGAAGCAAGGATGTCCATTATATCTATTATTCAATATCGTATTAGGAATGCCAGTTATAGCAATAAGACAAGAAAAAGAAATTGAAGCAATAAGAATGGGCAGACAAGAAAACAAAACTATTACTCTTTGCAGATGATATGGTGGTATACTTAGAACTCTCTAAAGAATCAACTATATAACTAGTTGAAACAACAACTTTAACAAAGCAGCAGGATAATAAAATAAATTCACATAAGTCATCAGTATTTCCATACATTGCCAACAAAACCCACCAGGATGAAATAGAAATTCTATTTTAAATAGCTGCAGGCAACATAATATATTTGGGATTTGACCTGACAAGACCAACCCAGGATCTATATGAACAGTTATAAAACACTTTTCACACAAATAAAGATGGATCTAAACAACTGTATAAATATTCATTGCTCATAGGTAGGCTGAGCCAATATAATAAAAATGACAATACTACCTAAATTAGTTTACTTATTCTGTGCCATACTAAACTACCAAATAATGCTTTTAATAGATCTGGAAAATAAAATAAAATCTATCTGGAAAAACAAAAGGTCAAGAATATCAAGGCAATTAATGGGGAAAAATATGAAGGAAGGTTGCCAATCAGTACCAGATTTCAAACTATATTACAAAGCAATAATCATGAAAACAATCTAGTACTGACTAAGAAATAGAATGATGAATTAGTGGAATAGGTGAGGTACACAATACACAATAGTAAATGACCATAGTAATCTAGTGTAATCTAGAGCTCACTATTGATAAAAATTTCTGGTAAAACTAGAAAGCAGTTTGGCAGAAACTAGGCAAAGACCAATATCTCATACCATTTACCAAGATAAGGTCAAAACAGGTACATCATTTAGAAATAAAGGGTGATATCATAAGCAAATTAGGGGAGTATGGAAAATTTTACCTGTCAGATCTATGGATAAGGTAAGGGTTTATGACCAAACAAGAGATAGAGAGGATAACAGGAAATAACACAAATAATTTTGATTGCACAAAATTAAAAAGGTTTTGCACAAACAAAATCAATGCAAGCAAAATTAGGAGGGAAATAGGAAACTGGGAAAGAAGTTTTACAAGTTTCTCTGATAAAGGCATCATTTCTCAAATATATAGGGAACTGAGACAACTTTATAAATGTATGAGCCATTCCCCAATTGATAAATGGTCAAAGGATATGAACAGGCAGTTTTTAGAAGAAGAAATCAAAGCTGTATATGGAAAAAATGCTCTAAATCATTATTGATTAGAGAAATGCATGTTAAAACAATTTTGAGGTACCGCCTGACATCTATAAGATTGACTGACATAACAGAAAGGGAAAATGAAAAAACCTAGAAGAAATGTGGAAAAATAGGGATAATAATGCATTGTTGATGGAGTTGTGATCTGGTCAGGCCGTTTTAGAGAACAATTTGGAACTATGGCCAAAGGAATTCGAAATTTAAAAAAAATTAAAAATAAATAAACAACAAATTTTAAAAATCTTGAGGACAGTGGTTCAGATTATAAAATAATAGCTAATAATGAGTAAAATGCATATAGCAATTTCAGGTTTGCAAAATACTTTATCTCATTTTATTGTCTCTACAACCCTGAGATAAGTGTTATCATTATCCCATTTCACAGATGAGGAAACTGAGGCAAAGAGTTAAGTG
The DNA here is from genome assembly GCA_028646595.1 of Phalanger gymnotis. Lineage (NCBI taxonomy): Eukaryota > Metazoa > Chordata > Mammalia > Diprotodontia > Phalangeridae > Phalanger > Phalanger gymnotis. The sequence goes on from CM053622.1 coordinate 331,478,893, forward strand.
ATTTACTCAGCTTCACAGAGAAGCAAGTGTCTGAGATGGGATTTGAACTCAGGTTTTCCTGACTCCAAGTTCAGCACTGGTTGCACTATGTCCTAGAGAGTACCTCAGAGGCCATCTAATCTAACCTTTTCCTCTTAGAGATTCGAGTCTGGATCCTCTGACTTTGGAGTCACTGTTATTTCAACTCTACCACCTTAATTTGTATGTTTTTAAATTGTATAGCAAAGAAAAGAGAAAGGATGAAAATTTACATTTCAAAATAAAATTATGACAAAAATTTTTGTGCCAATTTACATGTTTGGTCATTCTAGTGTTAAGGTTCTTTTTTTTATCATTGGTAGCAAGGGAGAACATGAGACTATCCTTCCAAAAAAAATTTCTTGGATGTTCTCAGCTTAGAAAGATTTCTCTATAGGTTCTGTTTTCCAGCTTTCGGTCATTTTTGTTGGTTTCTGCTACTTCTACTTCAAATTCCCCATGTCCTTCTTAAGTGCAATGTCCCAACTAGGCCAGAAGTCTTTCTTAAGGGGTTGGCTAATTAAAAGACATCCTTGTTCTGCCACTAGTTCACCAGGTGGCTTTGAGCAAATCACCTAATCTCTTTGAGTCTCGAGTTTCCTAATATGTAAATGAACAGATTGGGCAAAATGAACCTAAAGATACTTTCTAGCTCTAATGGTCTATCAGTGTTAGAATTGAGATCTCTAATCCTCGGGACTGGCCTATCAATTAGACTCCTCATCACCAAGCTGTTAAAATGCTTCATACCATGTTGCTCCATAGGACATGAAGCTTGTCGCGTGGAATGAATCATCTTCAACTGTCAGTGAAATGTCATCCAGAATACAGTGCCGTATACAAAGGAGATATTTAAATGTTCAGTGATATTGTTATTATTTTAACGCATATTTTTGCTTGTTTTGATAGATTGAATTCCTTTCAGCTAGTGCTGTTAGACCTATTTGTCTGAAAGGTTGAAGGACATGAGTGCCATTTGGCTTCTTGCCAAAATGAGAGCAAACCAAAAACGTGATGTTGAGCAGCAGGAATGTGACTGTTGCACGGGGCAATTCTTTCGAGAAATATCAAATCTCAGCCCACAGAGAGCTTTGAGGTAGTCTAGCTCCTAAGTGGCGATGAATGACAGCGGGAACATGATCAGAAGTTTGTCATACAAGGCAGTGTGGCGGAGTGGAAATAACACTGACTCCAGAGTCATAGGGTCCAGATTCAAATCTCATGTGATCTGTATGACCTTGGGCAAATCACTTAACTTCTGTTGGCCTCAGTTTATTCACCTGCAAGAGGAAAAGGTTAGACTAGTGATGTGGTAGAGAACTGGCTGTGATTCACAAAGGTTAAACAGTGCTAAGCACTTACTTTCTACTATGTTACTGTTAATATTCATGGCTTGCTCTTTAGTTCCCTGGGTGACAGTTTCCCATTTGTGTAAATAAATGCATTAGACTTGGTCAGATTGTGTCATGGCTCCTTTTGGCAGACTGGTGAAGCCTAACACCACTGTGGTTTGTTACTTATATTCATAGTTAAAGGAGAATGCTGGATTTTAGTTGGGATTTCATGAAAATAAAGTTTGTGAAAATAAATAAAGAAAAACTTCTTTTCCCATCCAAGTCTACAGACCTCTTGAAATATAACCATGGATCCCAAAGTGTTAGTGGACTACAGGTTAAATACCCAGGATTAAACGATCTTTAAGATTCCTTCTGTTTTGTCGTTGTTCAGCTATTTCTTTGTATCTGACTCTTTGTGACCCCATTTAGGGTTTTCTTGCCAAAGATATTGCATTTGTTTGCCATTTTCTCCTTTAGCTCATTTTACAGATGAGGAAACTGAGGCAAACAGGGTTAAGTGACTTACTGAGGGTCACACAGCTAGTCAGTGTCTGAGGACAAATTTGAATTCAGATCTGCCAGACTCCAGGGCTGGCACTCCATCCACTGTGCTGCCTAGCTGCCCCCTAGTTTTAAAATGCCTTGATTCTATGAAATTTTATTCTAGACAGTTTAGTATGCGTCTGTGATGGGAGAAGAGGGATAAGGTAGGGTTGGTACATCTTGTTCCTCATCCTTCTGGATCTTGCTGATACTTTTGAAAAACAATAAAGATAAAAGAACATGGAACTAGGTTTTTTTAATATGTAATTCATATTTACACAACATTTCTAGAATAACTATCCCTCTGTTCTCTTTGATAGTAAAGTAATGTGGGGGAGGGGGCATTTTTTAAAGCTCTGAAGTCTTGGGTGACAATGGTTTTCCTTGCTTGTTCACTTATTTTTGTACCGCCATGAATTTCTAGAAACATACATTTAATATATATGAAGTATTTAGTATGTGCCATGTGCTTGGGCTTGGGCAGCTAAGCGGCTCAGTGGATAGAGCACCAGACTGAGAATGAGGAAGACTCGTCTTTATCCCAGCCTCTTTGCCAAGAAAACCCCAACTGGGTCATGAAGAGTTGAACATGACTGAAAATAACTGAACAGCAAAATGGATTTGGGGAGTGGCAAGGATAAATACAGTACAATAGTCTCTCCTGTAATGAGGTATACAATATAGGAGAGGACATTGGCTATATATGTAGGTAACGATAATTAAAAGAAAATACGAAGACCCAGTAAGAGGTCCAAAGTGCTATCCATGGAGTTAAGAGGAGAAAGAGGTGATTTTCAGAGTATTTATGTTATAGAGTCGATCAATAATGCAAAATACCAGCATTTATTAAGCACCAAGTGTATGAAAGGCACTTAGTATGTGGAAGGCCTTTATTAGTCACCCCATAGTGTCGAATTGTTTGATTTTTCATTTTCGAGTTTTACCTTCTTAAGCCTTAAAATAGTTACATGGAAATGAGTGTAGGGGATACAATGTCCTGCAGCTCCAATCATTCTGTAGTTTTCAAAGAGGTTCACTTTAAAAAGAGTCTTTCTCTTACAACTATTATTTTATACATGAATTTTAGCAATTTTTAACAAATAAAAGTTTTTTCCTGCACTCTTTAAACTGTTCACATCCAAAAGAAACATGACTCTAAATCCTTTACATGGTGATTTGGCCTTACATTTATTTAACAATTTACTTCCTGCACCTTTTGCAACCAAATTGCTCACCACCTATCTGAAAACTAAGTCCTTATATTCAGATTTAGCAGTTCGGTTTTTTAAATTAAATTTCTTTTTTCTATTACTTTTAGCCACCAAAGTGTTCGTGTGTGAAAGAGGTAAGACCTCACATCCTTTATCTTTTGAATTAAGTTATTTTTCCTTATTGCAAAAGTACTTTTTCCACCCCTTTCATCACCAAACAGCTCCAATGTGAAAGGGCAGTACCTAAAAGGGACTGTACCTTACATTAAGATAAATCTGTCCATGGTATATAGGATGAATTATAGAGCATTCAAATGGGGAACAAGGTGCCAGCTAAGATACTGTTGTTATCATCTGTTTTGCTGTTCAATCTTTTCAATTGTGTCCAACTCTCCATGACCCCATTTGAAGTCTACTTGGCAAAGATATTGGAATGGTTTGCCATTTTCTTCTCCAACTCATTTTACAGATGAGGAAATTGAAGCAAACAAGGTTAAGTGACTCCGCCAGGGTCACACAGCTAGTAAGTATCTGAGGCCAGACTTGAACTCAGGAGGATGAGTCTTCCTGACTCCAAGCTCAGCACTTTACCCACTGCTGCCATCTAGCTATCTATTTCTAATGATCCAGGTAACAGTTAATATGGACCTGGACTGGCTGGGTGATAGGGGAAGCAGAGGGAGAGGAATAGGTGTGGAATTACAGAGGTAGAAACAAGAAGACTTGGCAATTGTTTAAACGGTCGGACTGGACAATAATTCTGGAGAGAGGGAGAAATCAGAGATGAGTATAGCCCCTCCTCCACTCCTTCATTTTCTTTAAATTAACTTTTTCTTTGGGGGAGGGGGAGGGGAGGAGAATTTCCCTAATGAGCCTTGGTGATGAAAAACAAGAATTCACAATAGATGGTTATTGTCATACTATTACAGTTATCATAAGGGTGATGTAATCCCTTCCAGAGCCTCCTGCATCCTATTAAGCAAACTAAGGGACATTGTTCTTGTCTAAGAAGGCAGCAGGGATGAACAGCAGGTATGATAGGGCCATTGTGTCGAGCATTCGGGAACTATTTGTTAGCTTTAGAACTTTGCAGTTGAACACGTCCAGTTGTACTTCACTGTTTTTTTGTGGGTCAAACCTAAAAATGATGCTGATGACAGCTTGGGTCACATACCGTGAAGAAGACACCAGAGGAAGACTCATCTTAGCCTGGGCCCTAATCATCCAACCTAAGGGACAATGGACAGGCCAAAAAAGGGCCTAAAATACTACTTGAACCTAGACCCGAACTCCCTGGGTCCACAGACCCTACATCCATGTAGTCGTGCTGAAAGACAATGGGTCACTTCCCAAAGTCCAGACCTGGTGATTGTAATGCCCTGGCCTACATTCCAAGGACTGGCCTTTATTTTTATCTTGTGCTTCAGATCTCAGTCCAAGATCTTCTCTGTCAGCCCTGTTCTCAGAGGAGACGCTTAATAAACCCTTGAGAGTTGATTGATGGGACTGATTAATTTAGAAACAGTCTCCTCTTTGCTCAAGTACCTTACTATTGCCTTTCAATGCCTTACTATGACTGTTTCATCTCTAGCTCTTGCTTTTATATTGCTAACAGACTTGGGAATCTTAGGAAAAGAGATTTTTGCTGACAAGGATATGACTCACGTAAGGATGAACTTAGGACTCTGTTAAATATGTTGTTCTTTGGACCGACTTTGCAAGCCTCATGTGAACAGGGCACGATTCATTAACTAAAAATATGATTCATACTTCAGCTTAAATTAGACTTCACCACACATCATGCAGTTAATCAGCAGGTTGGCCTTTTAGGCCTGGTTGGGGCTGGGGCAGCAGTTTTTCAGAAGTTGTAAATATAATTTTTTTCAGAGAAATAAAAAAAAAAAGTTTTCCAGAGGGGTAAGACAGGTGCTGCTAGGGGTCAGCCAGCTTTTGAGGCCTGGAAAACAGGGAATCCAACTGAAAAGAAAAACATGTTGTCTTTGCCTCATCCTCAGGAATACGAGGCATACTTCCTATCTCGTAGTCAGGCACATGGCCCTGATGAGAACACAGAGCTTTCTTTAACTCACTTTCAACTCAAGGACATCTGCTTTCAGTTCAGTCCCTCTTGAGGCATAGCCCAAGTCAAGAAAAGGTGGCTTGGGTCCTTTGCCAGTTAATTCAATTCAGTAATGAAAACTGGCTTCATTCCAAAAGATTAGTCAAAGGTTTACTATAGTCTACTATTCATTTTTCCACCTTGGCTTTACTTAAATTGGTTTACTTATATTCTGGGTCTCTAAGCAGAATTCCTCAGAGTAGATCCGCCCCTGCCTAACCTCTACCCCTAGAAATATCATAGGGTCATAGACTCATAAACCCATAGGTTCATAGGATTCTTTCACACAGCTGCCAAAACAATTTTCCTAAAGTGCAGATCTGACCATGTCACACACATACTCCACCTTCAGTAAATTCCAAAGGCCCCTCATTGCCTCTGGGATCAAATCTAAGATCCTCTGGTTAATTTGTTAGACCCTTTACCACGTTGCTCCAGCCTACTTTTCCAAATTTATAATCCATTAATCCCCTTCCTAAACTCAATGGTCCTGCCTAGTGGGCCTCCATGTTGTTCCTTACATTCTACTCTCCATCTCTTGTCTCCTTTGCATTAGCCATCGTGCCTCAAATGCATTCCCAGCTCATCTTCCCTTAGATTCCTTTTTTCCTTCAAGCCCCCTTCAAGTGACATCTTCTCCATGAAGCCTTTCCATATCCTCCCAGATGCTGGTGCCTTCTACCTCCCTAAAATTTAACTTATGTTCTTTTTGTACGATATTTTGTATATTTTATTCATGTTTATTTTTTTCCTCCTTCAAATGAAATGCGGGCACCCTGAGGGCAAAGTCTTCTTCCTTTTTGTCTTTGGATCTCTAGTACCTACTACAGTGCTTGGCACATAGCAAGTGCTTAATAACTATAAATGCTTATAGATCATAGATTTAGAACCTTAGAAGCCGTCTAATCCAACACCTTTATTTTACAGATGAGGAAATGACGCCCAGGAAGTAACTTGTCTAGGGGTCATGCAGAAAGCAGGTAGAAAGGCTGACCTATTTCTTGATAAGCCTCAGTTTCCCTGTCTGTAAAATGAGACGATTAGACACAGATGACCTTTAAGGATCATTTCGAATCTAAAACTTATGATGCAACTCTATTTGCAAAGATCTTTACTTTTACTCTGGAGCAGAGTGGAAGCAACAGGAGACATCTAAGCAAGAAATGAAAAAGAAAGGAGATAAGAAGGAACAGAGTAACAGAAACAAAATCTAACGGCACTGACAACAATAGGTAGTGGTGATGATTAGAGGAGGGATATAGATCAGAAATGGCTGAAAATATCAGACAGTGATAATAAAGCAGACAAGTAAGAGAGAACAACTCCATAGACATTTAGATGGTGCAGTGAATAGAATACTGGGCCTGGAGTCAGTAAGACTTGAGTTTAAATCTCGCCTCGGATGTTTACTAGCTACATGGTCCAAGACAAGTCACTTAACCTGTCTGCCTCAGTTTCCTTGACTGTAAAATGGGGGTGATAATAGCACTCTACTTCGCAAGATTGTTGTAAGAATTAAACAAGATAATATTGGTAAAGCGTTTAATGCAGTGCCTGGTATATATTCAGTGCTTAATAAATGAGAACTTAATAAATACTTGTTTCCTTCCTTCTTCTACAATCTGGGAAGGCAAATAACCATCTTCTCAATAATCTTTGAAGATAAGCATAGGAATACATCTTTTTTGTGTGGCTATGGGCCTGGACTTTGGGGAGAACAAGACAGACTTCTGTATCAACATGTAAGAACATGGAGATGTGGGACTAAGTCCTTAAGACCCATGTCACGCGAAAAATGTACCTGTATCTATAGCGTAATTCAGCAACTGATGTTTATAATTAGGCCACTGTTTAAAATATACACATTATAAGTGAAATAGAATTTTTAAGAAACAGTAGGTACATAAAATAATTGCCTTCTAGAATGCACAATAATTATAGATTCATTAAAATCTAGAGCTGTAAGGAACCTCAGAGATCTTCTATGCCAATCCTCTCATTGTATAAACCAATTAATCAACAAGTATTTCTTTAGCGCTTATGTCCCAGGCTTTATGCTTGGTCCTGGGGACAGAAGTACAAAGAATGAAATAATCCCTATTTGAAAGAAGCTTACATTGTAAGGAGAGAAACAAGAAATACTTTCAAAATATACATATACGTACAGCAAATATACAAACTGAATTAATATAAGTATATAGAAAGTAGTTATCCTTTCCACACCATGACTTTCCCCATCCTGGTTTCAGTATATTCCAGGTCAGCATTAGAAATTAAATGGGAATTTGGGGGGAGTTTTGCAAAAGCCTTAGGCGACACAAGAAGGTCAGCAGACAACACAGAACTTATGACCAAATACTTAACCCAAAGTTTACAATAAGCTACTGTAAATGCCCCATAGAAAAAGAAAAAATTCAGACTTCTTCTCTGGTACAAAAGGAGGGCCAAAAAAATTTTACACAGATTTTCCAGATCGTGGGGCACTGCACCCCTAATCCCTAATGTGAAAGGTAGTTGGGGAAAAGGACCAGGCAGAAGATGGTGCCTGAGCTACATCTTAAAGGAAGAAAAGAATCCTCGAAGGCAGGCAGGGGTAAGGACAGAGTGCATAACAGTCCTATGGATGGCCACTGAGGACATTAGGGCCCAGATATGCAAAGTGACTTACCAGAGGCCATGCAGTTTGTTAGTGGCAGAACTGGGACAAAGCCCTAGCTTCAGAATCTGGGACCCTTTTGTTTTCCCACTTAACTTGTTCCATTGTACTGTGACATTGATTTTTTTAAAAGGAAATTTCTTAGAATTATATAATTATTAGTCATGTTCAATTACCCCCCCTCAATAAATAAAAGTAAAATTTAGTGACAATATAATACTCTTCCTTTGCTTACCAAAAGACTGGCAATGGTTGAAGCAATGCTGCATCTGAATGAACCTCTTTTGTAAACACCGCTAGTTTTCTACAACACTTAAGTAATTGGGGAAGGGGCATTTACTCAACCCAGAGGGAGCCATCTATTAAAAAAACTATCACATCAGCAATATTTCCTTATGGTATTTGTTTTTATATACCAGTGAAACAAAATTTTCCTGTGCTTAATAATTTTTTGCTGATGATTTTAAGTTTAGATTTCAACTTTGATGGCGATGCCTTCCTTCTAGACTCTCAATAATTTTTTATATATACTTTGGTCACATCACTTAGCCGTATTGAAAGCCAGTTTATAAATGTGAAACACAAAGGTTCTGCCTATCAGCTCTCTCTATTTCTGATTCATCCTTAGGATTAACAAGAAAAGAAATCGTAGAGTCAGGAGGCTGGAAAAAGGACCTTAATGGGCAAGAATGGAGACAACCTCCTGAAAGTGCTATTGGCCACATTCCCGTGGTGCCAAATCACAAGGCAAGGTTTCCAAGGTCAGTGGGTCATAGTTATTTCTTATTCTTTCTCTCTCTCTCTCTTCATCTCCTATCCAAAGTGCATTTTATCATAAGGATCACCTGGAAAATAATGTATTTCCTTTGGAATACATAGACTCCATTGAGAGTTCATCCCTTATGTTCTTCTGCTTTCAGGACAAACTACATTTAAACCACCCAGAGAGATTGCTACCTATACTTTTTCCTTAAAGAGGCTTTGCGGTTTCCATTAGTGATACAGCCTAGCGTCTCTCAAGCTTCTCAGCTGAGCCTGTGAATTCTAATCAGAATCTCTCTTTTGCTAATTTAAGTCCAGTCTGTCTTTTTCTGGCCACAATGGAAAGGGAGAACAGCTGGTCACTGTCACTTATGCTGCAATCCTGCCTACATTTGCAGCAGCCCCCAATGCAACCCTAACCTCCCCAGGCCTTGACCTCACCCTTCTTTTCTTTAGGCCAACGAAACCCAATTCTTTAGCCCTTCCTTACTCTTCCTATTCTAGGAACTCCTTTCTATGTTTTGTGCCATTTTGTAAATTATTTTGTTAGAAATCACTGTTCATTGTTATTTGTTCCGGATGGCATTTAATTTGTAAACTCACAGGTCTCTGGGCAATGTTCTTTCATTTGCATCTGCAGATGCACAAATTATAGCTATTCATCTTCATAAATTCTTCTTTTTAAAAAAAACAGGATGGCCTCCTTAAAGAATCTCCTGAGGGAAGCTTGGTAGGTCTTTTAATTCGTCAGCATTCACTAGCCAGTGGAGCACCTGTCTTGGTTAGCCATGAGGTACGGGACTTACCTCTGTGGGTACCTTGCAGGTTACTTGCAAAGAAGAGATCTGTGGAAATGGTGAATGGCAGCACTAGACACAAAAGGCCATGAGTAAGTGGCTCAGCCACCCAGAATAAGATAGGAATGATACAGACATGTCACGTAAGCATGTGAAAGGTAAGAAAGAAGACATGGAGTGGCCTCTCAGTATGAAGAATGGAGGTATAGGGATGACTGAGACATCCACGAACAAATGCAGCACTTATGAACCAGGTAACTTAGTTTATGCCTTGGTTCATTAAGCAGCTACGGTGTACAAAGCAGCATGCAGGGGATGGATGAGACACATGCATAGTTTATATCCTAACAGCTCTCTGTCCCTCACTCTACTATATAATACATTATGTAGGTTCAAAATAAAGTCTGTAGTGTATATCGATGCCACCTGTAGAGAATAGTTATCTCCACCCTTGATTCCTCCTCCCAGGAGAGCCCTGTGTGCTACCTGAAGCCATTTATACCATCTACCAGTAATGTCCCTTTCTTCTAACTACTGTGACCTTCTTGTGACTGGAAGAATTGAATGACCCTGCTCTGGTTTACCTCCCATACGTTTTAGTACCCCTATGGTACCACAAAAGTGTGTAGAGTGTATTTGCAGCCTTGGCTTAAGAAACCTGAGATCTCTTGGCAAACTCAGATTGAGCAATTTAATACACCTAATCATATTGACATTTGTGACAGCTGGGATGGCCACTATTGACATGTGCTTGATGCAGTATTATCCAGAGCCCTGAATAAAAAATGAAAAATCAGTATGAGTCAGAATTCTGTATCGCCTAAGGAAAACTCAGTCACTAATTTGATGAGCATCATTCACCTTGCCCCTGATCTGTGACTGGACCTGGTATTCACTGAGGTTCCCAGAACAATCTAGTTGATAGATAGACTTCCAAATGTGACAGAAGTCTTCATGGGAGGTTTTTTGACTTTTTCTTCGTCTGTTTTAAACAAGGCGTTTTCCTCACCCGAACTTTCCCATAAAAAGGTAGGATTGAATCCTGTTATGACATGGTGCATTTTCACACAGATTCAGGTATGACATGGATTTTAAAAGAAAAGAACAAACTACATGAAGTAAAAACCTTCTGTAACATTTAACCTGTCATCCTAGGGATCATCTGATCGTGTGAAAGAGTTTTAAATCATCCCACAATTAGAGCATTAAAGGATAAATGAAGTTTTTTGTTTTTGCTTTTGAAACAAACCTACTAATTGAAGAGAGACTACTACTAATATGTGAGAAAACTGAGATTCCATTTTGGTTGCTGAAAATGATGATGCCAGCTGATGTCACAGTATTCCTGGTGGAGGAGGCATTAATTGTAGCCCCAGGGCTAGCACCAAGTGTGCAGAAACAGTTCTGAAAGCAAACACTGCTACTTGTACTGGGGCTTAATGAGAATGAACCAAGAGACCTAATTGTAAAGTCCTTGAGGGTGTGGTAGAACCTGGTTTGATTATCTTATGTAATAAATGGTTACTGAAGGAATTCACGAGGTATGAATGTGATCCAATGAGGAACTGAAAATATATTCTGTTCTGGATTTTCTAAGCTTGAATTACTTATTTTTGGATTCCCAACAGCAAATGTTTAATTCTAGGCTCATTTATCCCTGTAACTTAACACTCTTAGCCTTGGCTTCCTTTCCACCGTCAATTGATCTATGCTTAGGGAATTCAAAGTAATATTATCAAGTCATATCATCTTTACCAATAAATACTTACTGAGTTATTTGTAGGGCACTGTGCTGGGCACTGAGGATATTAGGAAGTGTGAAATAGGTTCCCTGTCCCTCTTGAATTTATACTCCTAGTTGGGGAGATAGGACACATACAGACAAAAGATAAATAAGAACACAAGGTAGCTTGTGCCAGGTGGAAATGAACAGCACACACAGGAAGTGCTGCAGGATCCCATCACAAGCTAGGATGATTGGGGAAATCCTAATTAAGGTAGGCCTTGAATTGTTTCTTTGGGTTGGACATAAGTGGAAATGAGGAAGTAGGGTATTATTTGATAGAAGTGGATGGGAAGATGGAGGAATGTCATGAACAAAACTACATGGGAAGGAATACATGTGACCTGTTCTAGGAACAAGAAGTAGAGACCATTGGGTTTGGAATATGGGCTTTGTGTAGGGTCAACATGGGAAACAGAGAGATGAAAAGGTACCATTCTGTGAAGGATCTTGAATGCTAAGCCGAGAAATTGCTTTGTTTCTATTTTCTCTGCAAAAGAGAGTGTCCTTTATTCTGGAAATAACAGAACAAAAATGACTAACAAGGGGTTGATATCCAAGATAAGTAAGGAGATGGTAAGAAAGTATTTTACTGCCCTTGATTAATCTAAGTTGCCTAGTCTAGAACTACATCCACAAGTCCTGAAAGAACTTTCAGATGTAATTACTGAGCCAATGTCAGTGATCTTTGAAGGGTCATGAAAAACAAGAGAGGTGCCACAAGATTAGAGAAGGGCAAATGTACTGGTTTAGAGAACAGAGTGTGTAAACTATAGGCCAGTGAACTTGACTTTGCTTCTTGGGAAAGTTCTAGAAAGGCTCATTAAAGTAGAATGGGTGGGGGAGGCTCATTACCAGTAGAGAGGGGAAAAGTGAAACCAGCATAGCTTCATCAAGAACAGCTTCATGGCAGACTAATTTCATTTTCTTGTTTTATAGGATTATGAAATTGTAGATGAGAGGAATGCTGTAGATGTCGTTTGCTTAGATTTTTAGCAAAGCTTTCAATAAAGTATCTCATTCTGTTCTTGTGGAGAAAGTAGCTTAGATAATACGGATAGATTTTAAACTGGTTGGATGGTAGACTCAATGAGTAGTTGCTAATGATTCAATCTCAATATGGCAGGAGGTCTCCAGGGCAGAACACTAAGGGTCTGTGTTTGACCTTGTGGTATATTTAATATTTTTATAAGTGACTTGGATAAACTCATAGATAGCCTGCTCATCAGATTCACAGATGACACAGGATGGGAATAACTAATGCACTAGATGACAAAATCAGGATCCAGTAGGATCTGGACAGACTAAAGCTTTGGGCTAAATCTAACAAGATGAGATTCAACTTGTTGGAGTAGGAATTTCTTTGATGTATGGGTTAGATGAGGTGGCCACTGAGGTCCCTTCTGACTCTCAAGTCATTCTGTGAGTTTGTGAATTTAACATTGGCCGAATGGCCTGACTGATCCACAGTAAAAATTAATATATTGTTCCACTTTCCAAACTCTGCCCTCACTGCTGCTCCCCATCCTACCCCCCCCCCATCATATACTGGCATTCCTTGGTTTTCTTTGCAGCATGTTTCTGGAAACTATGTGATATACAAAGCTACAATGGTGTAAACATGTTTTTTAGCTGTGCATTTATACTGCTTGCTAAGACTGTAAGTTTCAGTTTATTAGCATTGATGAAGGACGTTTCTACTTAGGAACTCCTTGCACAGATGTAATCACAGATATGATTTTTTAAAATTATATTGCTACTCAGTCAGTCAGTAAACATCTCTGTGTTCCAGGCACAGTGCAAAGTACTGGAGATAGAAAGAGACAAAAGACAGTCCCTGTCCTCAGGGAGCCTACAATCTAATGAGAGAAACAAACAAACAACAAAACCAAATATATACTAATGAGGTGTATGCAGGAAAAAAATGGGAAGTAATTAAAAGATGTCACTAGAATTACGGGGATTAGGAAGGTCTTCTGTAGAAGGTGGGATGTTAGCTGTGACTTGAAGGAAGCCAAGAGGTAGAGATGAAGAGAGATAGCATTCTAGGCATAGGGGACAGCCAGAGAAAATATTTGGAGCCAAGACACGGAGTGTGTCCTGTTCATGGGACAGCAAGGAGGGCAGTGTCACTGAATTAAAAAGTATGTGGTAGAAGACTGGAAAGGTCAGAGGGACCTAAGTTGTAAAGGGTTTTGAATGCCAAACCGAGCATTTTATATTTGATCCTGGAGGTTATAGGGAGCCAATGGAGTTTTTGAGTGGGGAGTGTGACACAATCGGATGTGCACTTGTGGAAAAATCACTTTGGTGGCTGAATGGAGGATGGATTGGAGGAGGGAGAGACTTAAGGCAGACAGACCTGCCAACAGGTTATTGCAATAGTCCAGGTATGAGGTGATGAGGTCCTGCACCAGAGTGGTGGCAGTGTCAGAGAGAAGAGAGTGCATTCAAGAGATGTTGCAAAGGTGAAAATGGCAGGCTTTGGCCGCAGATTGGATATGGGGGAGAGGGGAGTGAGGGGCAATGAGGAGTTGAGGTTGATGTCTGGGTAGCAAGTGTGAGGGACTGGGAGGATGGTCTTGTTCTCAGAAGTAATAGGAAACTTATGGGGGTGGGGGGAAAGGTTTTGGGGAAAAGAGAATGAGTTCAGTTTGAGACATGTTGGTTTTAAGATGTCTACTGGATATCCAGTTCAAAGTGTCTGAAAGGCAGTCAGTAGAAACAGGTCAGTAGAGAGGTTGGGCAGGATAGGCAGATCTGAGAATCATCAGCATAGACATGGTAATTAAATCCATGGGAGAGAACGACATCTCCAAGTGAAGAATGGAGAAGAGAAGAAGGTATTTGTGGGACACTTATAGGGTGTGCCCTGGATGAGGATCCAGTAAAGGAGATTGAGACAAAAAGAGAACCAGGAGAGAGTGGTGTTCTGAAAACCTAGAGAGAAGAGAGTACCGAGAAGAAAAGGCAATAGTGTCAGAGGCTTCAGAGGAGTCCAAAAGAATGAGGATTGAGAGGGGATATTGGATCTGCCATTTGAGAGATCAATGGGAAGTACTGGGCCACTGCATAGTTTACGGTTATCCACAGTACCATGGGATGGCGTTCCTCCATCGGTAAGACAAAATAATAAGTTTGGAGAACCTGGAGAAACTGAGCAAGGTACTGAACCTGATATGTGAGCATATCAAGAACAGAAGCTGTGGGCTTTGTTTTTATTGGCATCATGGGGTAAACAGGCAGATGTGAATTGAAGCAGGAATAAAACAGGGACTGCCTGTTATACATTTTAAAATCATTTTCAGGTGATTGATTCGTGACATGTCCCATTCTATATAATTAATTTTTATTTGACTTTTATTCTCTCTGTTTATCTTTCCCAGAAACAGGAATGCATATAGGTGAAACGCAAGGCAGCTAGATAGATCAATGGAGAGAAACTTGCTGCATAGCAGCAGCAAACTCCCCTACAGTCTAGTATGACAAGGAGAGTAATGAGGGTGCAGAACATTGCCACATATGCCACTGCCTTGACACTAACCTATTTCCAAGCTGACAGGTCAGCTAGGTTAACATCCGACACACACATACCCCCCCCACACACACACACACTTTGAAACTACTTAAAATTCTTACAGGGAATTCTCTCAACTTTATTTCTACCAAGTATCCTAGGCAAATGAGGAAAGCATAGTCTGCAGAACAGATTTTCTGAAAATGCATTAACATTTTCTACTGTGATGCAATCAACCAACAAGCATTTATTAAGCACCTACTATGTGAAAAGAACTGTGCCAAGTATTAAGGATAGAGAGACAGAAGTGAAACAATCTCTGTCCCTGCAAAACTTTAAGGCTGGCCAGGGAGATGTTCATATGCAGATCTATGTGAAATAGATAAAAGATGATGGGGAGGAGGTGATATCAACTTGGGGTGGGGGTGGGGGGGATCAGGAGAAGGGAATCAGGTTAGAATGCAGGGCCTGGAGTCAGGAAGACCTGAGCTTATATCCAGCCTCAGACATTAACTATCCATGTGACCCTGGGCAAGGGTCTCTTTCTTTCTGCTTCAGTTTAAAAAGGGGATTATAACAGCATCTATCTCCTAGGATTGTTGTGAGGACCAAATGAGAAAATAATTGTTAAGTGCTTAGCACAGTGCCTGGCACATAGTAGATGGTATATAAGTGTTAGGTATTATTATTATTGTAATGGAGAATAAGTGTTCTTGGGACTAGATTTCCAGGGGTCTGTGAGCTTGGACGGGAAAAAAATTATATCTTTATTTCATCATAAGTGGTTTCCTTTGTAATCCTGTGTATTTTATTTTACACATTTAAATGTGTAAAATAAATGTGTTCTAAGAAGGGGTTCATAGGCTTCACTAGACTGTCAGAGGGGTTCATGACAGAGAAAAGATTAAGAATCCCTGAGCTGAGCCTTGAAGTCAACTAAGGCTCCTGAGAGACTAAGGTGAGAAGGGGCTGTATTCCAAGGAAGGGGGACAGCCAGTGGAAAGGGCATGTGTGAAGAAGAAAAAGAAATCCAGTTCATTTAGACTGTAGTGTGTGTGAGTGTGTGTGTGTGAAGAAAGTAGTATGTGTGTGTATGAAGAAAGGAGTGTGTGAGTGTGTGTGTGTTTATGAAGAAAAGAGTGTGTATGAAGGAAGGAGTGTGTGAGTGTGTGTGTATATGAAGGAAGGGGTGTGTGTGTGTGTGAAGAAAGGAGTGTGAGTGTGAGTGTGTGTGTGTGTATGTGTGTGTTTAGAAAGACGTAATTTTAATAAAATTGAAAAGGTAAATAGGGGCCGGGTACTTTAAATGCCAGACAAAGAAGTTTCCATTTGGTTCTAGAGTGGTGGTTCTCAGTGTAGTCAGGGAGCCTTTGGGAATCTGAAGTCAAGACTAGTTTCAAAATAATACTATGATGTTTTCATTTTTAATACAAAAATATCAATACATGTAACCTAAATTAATTTTTAAGATTGTAAAGGAGTCCTAATGACCAAAACTTTGAGAATCTAGACTATACTGTGTGTGTGTGAAGACAGGAGTATGTGTGTATGAAGAAAGGAGTGTGTGTATCTGTATGAAGAAAAGAGTGTGTGTGTATATATGAAGAAAGGAGTGTGAGTGTGTGTGTGTATGAAAAAAGGAGTATGTGTGTGTGGAGAACAAGACCATCTTCCTAGTCCCTCAGGCTTGCAACCCAGACATCATCCTCAACCCCTCACTGTCTCTCATTCCCCTCTCCCCTATATCCAATCTGTGGCCAAAGCCTGCCAATTTCACCTTTGCAACATCTTGAATACACTGTCCTCTCTCTGACACTGCCACCACTCTGGTGCAGGACCTCATCACCTCACACCTAGACTATTGCAATAGCCCGCTGGTAGGTCTGCCTGCTTAAGGAAGCTGTTCCAGAGGTATAGGGAACCAGTAGAATTTACTCTGTAGGGAAGTGACGTGGTCCAATCTGTACTTTAGGAAAATCTCTTTGGCAGTTGTGAGGTGGACAGAGTCGGGTAGGGAAAGGCTTGAAACAGGGAGACCGATAAGGAAATTTTCGCTCAGGTGAGAAGTGATGAGGACTCAAATTAGAATGTCAGCCATGTGAGTAGAAAGAAGGGGATGAATGAGAGAGAGGCTGCCAAGGTGGAAATTACAACTGAGTCAGTATTTAAGTGATTGCAGTTAAAGTTTCTGATTTCGCTTTCCAGTAAGATAAAGGATGGAAGCTTCTATCCCTTCAAGTTCTAGTTTCAGAATGAGTAGCTCTTACCAGAGTCAACAATGTGCCAATATCTTCAGTTTGTCCTGAAATCATTGTTTATACTATGCATCGTTTAAAGGCATTGAAGAGAACCTTTCCATTGCAGAAAGGGCAAGATTCCATGGGCTATAGGTTTCCAATCTATTTGATGGCCTGGTGCTGTTAGACTACAAGAAATCTTGGGTCAAAGAATGCAGGAAGTGTTATTGCTGCTCTTAAGGGAGTATTGTGGGGAAAAGGATAAGCACCTAATAAATTTTTGCTAATTGTTTGCTTCGCTAATAGAGGCCGTTATTGATGAATAATCAATATTGATACATTATTTTTCTTAGCACTTCATGACCCATTTTTTTCCAGCAATATAGTCACCCTGTGTAGAGATAATCTACTTTATGAATTATCCATGGTATATTTTAAATCCAGGTTGGTTAGCCTATTCCTTCAAATAACCCTACCACCACTACCACTCCTCCCCTAGATTACTATTACTAAGATATCTTTCTTAATAACATTTTATTTTTTCCAATTACATACAAAACCAATTTTTAACTTTATTTTTTTTTAATTTTGAGTTCCAAATTTTCCACCTTCCTCCCTCCCCTCTCTGAGATGGCAAACAATCTGATATAGGTTACACATGTGCGCTAAGATGTCTTTTCTTACTGAACAGTGTGTGATCAGAAAACACAGGTGCATTGCAGTGTTGGCCTAAGTAAAGCATAATATAGTATAATATTTTCATCATTTATGTTTTTCTCCCAGGTTAACCACATGACATACTGCAGAGTTAGATCACAGAATCAGAAACTTATAGCTTAAAGGGATCTTAGAAATCATCTACTGCAACCTCTTCATTTAACATGTACCCAGAGAGTTTATGTGATTCGTGCCCCTCGTTAGTGGCAGAACTGTGTCTAAATCTCAATTCTCCTAATTTCACATTCAGTGCTTTGTCTTTATCCATGTTATTACATTTTTCTGTTAGTCCAGATAATTAAATAGCATCATAGATTTGAGGCTGGAAAGAACCTTAGAGGCTACCTAGTCTAACCCCTTCATTTTACAGGAGGGTAAACGGGTTCGGTGACTTAGACACAGTCAAACAGAACGTGACAGGTGGGATCTGAACCCAGAGTCAGAGTTCTTCCCCCTGTAGCATACTGCCTCTCTCCACATAACCAACAACACAGTCATAGTATCTCACATTTGTATAAATCTTTTCAATACTCTTAAACCAGCATTACCTCATTTGGATCCAAACAAGAACTCTCTAAGCTAATCAAGGTAGGTCAGGGGTGGGGAAGCTGTGGCCTTGAGACCACATGTAGCCCTCTAGGTCCTCAAGTGTGGCCCTTTGGTTGTCAAAGGGCTGTACTTGAGGACCTAGAAGGCTCAGTCAAAAGACTGCACTTGAGGACCTAGAGGGCCACATGTGGCCTTGAGGCTGCAGGTTCCCCACCCCTGGGGTAGATATTGTTATCTCCATTTTATAGATGAACAAATTGATTCTCAAACTGCGGCAGGTAGGTGGGGCAATAGAAGGCCAGAAGACTTGAGTTCAGATCCCACCTAACTGTGTGACCTCGGGCAAATCATTTAACCTCTCTGTCTTCTCTAATTATTCCCTTACTGTGGGAATAATAATAGCACCTGCCTCATGGGATTGTTGTGAGGATCAGATGAGAGGCCACGCATGAAGTACTTGCAAGCCTCAGAGTACTATTTAAATACTAGCTGTTATTATTTTTGGTAGCTTGCTCAGATTCCAGAGCAGATATACAGCAGAAACCAGATTGTAACCCAGACCAGTGCTTTTTCTCCATGTCTACTCTGCTATCCTGGTTTGCACTGGTGGAAAAAAAGTGCAAGTGCCTGACTTGCTACAGTTTTGTTGAGGTGTGGTTCAGAAATCCCAGAGGTGTTTAGCTATGCATGGGCATGGCTCCAGTACGTGCAAGATTATGTGTAGAGAGAGCCAGCAAATGTAATTGCTAAGCCACTGTCTATGATCTTTGAAAAACCTTGGTGAAAAGGGGTGGTACAACAGGCCTGATGAAAGGTAAAATTTGTCCCAGTCCCCCCACTCTCCCCCCCAAAAAAAGTAAGAAAATCGGGTGGTATCTACAAGCTATAGAACAATAGGCTTGGCTTCAATTTCTCACAAATTTGTAGAACCCTTTATAAAGGGATTAAGTTGTTTTTATTCAGTCTTTTCAGTCCTGTCCGACTCTTCGTGCCCTCATCTGATGTTTTCTTGGCAAAGACACAGGAGAGGTTTGCCATTTCCTTCTCCAATAGAGTAAGGCAAACAGAGGTTAAGTGACTTGTCCAGAGTCACATAGCTAGTGAGTAACTGATGTCACATTTGAATTCAGGTCTTCCAGATGCCAGGCCTGGCTCTCTATTCACTGTACCACCTAGCTGTCTGAGGCAGATTTAGGACTTCCTAATAATTAGCTGTTCAAATAGGGAGTGGACTTGCACCAGTCCTCACCTGAGCTCTTCAAGTTGACTGCTTGTCAGGGATCTTGTAATAGAAAACTTTCCTGTTGAGCTCTAGATTGGCCTAGGTGGGCCCTGGGGTCCCTCCCAGCTCTTAAATTCTGAGATTCTGTGACTGTTGTTATAGACTCTAGATGCCAAAACTTTTTTAAAGAGCAAGCAAACTTTTTAAAGTTTTTTTTTAAATAAGGGTTGCCCTTTCCTTGGGGTCCCCCTGTTATCCTGCACTGCCCACCCTGGTGCTTTTTTACAATGGATAGATTCCTGACAAAGCTTAATGGAGTCTCCTCCCCCAGCAGCTGTTTGCAAGGACTCTGGCAGGA
Source organism: Phalanger gymnotis (assembly GCA_028646595.1). Taxonomy (NCBI): domain Eukaryota; kingdom Metazoa; phylum Chordata; class Mammalia; order Diprotodontia; family Phalangeridae; genus Phalanger; species Phalanger gymnotis. The sequence goes on from CM053622.1 coordinate 331,498,719, forward strand.
ATCCAACTTCCAGATACATCTTGCCTTTTCCTTTGTGGTCTTTCTTCCTGGCACCGTGGGCTAATCCTTCTTGCTTGTTTAGATCATAATGTCACGAATCTAAAGCTGGAGGGGACCTTAGATGTCATGTAGCTATCCTCTCCCCACCCCCACCCCCACTTTACAGGTGAGGAAATAGAGGCCTAGCAAGGTGAAGTGGTTTGCCCAAGGTCACACAGATGGCAGATTCAGGATTTGAATTCAGGTCCAGTGACTCTCATGCTTAGCGTTCTTCAATATACCACACTCCTTTTGTGTTCTCTTACTAGACATAAACAATTACATATATCCATCATTAATATTAGGTCATGCTTATTCATTCCATAGCTAAGTCTTTTTAATATATTAGGCATCGTTGTTGTTCAGTCGTGTCCAACTTTTCATGACCTCATTTGAGGTTTTCTTGGCAAAGACGCTGAAGTGGTTTCTCCTTTCCTTCTCCAATAGATTAAGGAAAACAGAGATTAAATGACTTTTCCAGAGTCACACAGCCAGTGAGTGACTGAGGGCAGATTTGAACTCAGGTCTTCCTGTCTCCAGGCTCAGCACTTTATCCATCATACTGCCTGGGGGACAAAGGGGAGAAAAACAGTTTCAGCCCGTAAAGGAACTTATGTTCTATTGTAAATTAACAATGACAGCAACAACATGACAATAATAAAGCTTTCTGATAATAGAGAATTAGCTACCAGCTTCACATCAAAGTCAACAGTCCTGCCCTGTTAATTCGTCTTTCCCTATTTTCTCAGTAATGTGGTATGTCTGAGAAAAATTATAGAATCTCAGAATCTATGAATTTTAAGGAAGTTCAAATGCCTCCCATTCCAACCTATACCTGAATAAAAATCCCATCTCCAACCACTGGCCCTTTATCTTTGACTTGAAGCCCTCCGATGAGGTAGAACACATGCTTTCCAAGGCAGCTTATCCTATTATGGGTCAGCTCCGATTTCCAGGAATATTTTCCTTATTTCAAATACCAGTTTGCTTCTTTGCACCTTTTACTTACCAGTCCTAGTCCAGCCTTTGGGGGCCCTAGTAGAATGAATCTAATTTGTCTTCCAAGACAGAACTTCAAACACTTGATAACAGATTATGTCTTCTCCTCTCCAAACTAAACATTTCCAGTTCCTTCCACTGGTCCTTATATGGTGTGATAATTAGTACTAGAGGTAGGAAATCCTAGGGTAAAGCGAATGGTAAAATGTATAACATTCAACAGCTTGGTCAAGGTTTTAGTTAGATTCTGCTGAGAGATCTCTGACTGCTGTTCCTTTCTAGGTGCTATCATAGAGGCAGCTTCTGAACCTAAGTGATCTCCCAATAATGTTTTGGACTGGGTAGCACTATACCCAGCTAGGTGGTACAGTGGATAGAGTGAAAACATCTTCCTGAGTTCGAATCTGGCCTTAGACGCTTATTAGCTGTGTGACCCTGAGCAAGTCACTTAATCTTGTTTCCCTCAGTTTCCTCATCTGTAAAATGAGCTGGAGAAGGAAATGGCAAACCATTGCAGTATCTTTGCTCTCCCCCACCAAAAAAAACTAAATGGGTTCATAAAGAGTTGGGCATGAGTGAAACGACTCAACAACAACAACAAAAAACATGGCAGAGGAAAGACAGCTTGGCTTGCTACTTACCAGTTCACCAGCTGTTTTGACCATGAGCCAGTCATTGTACTTCTGGGCCTCAGTTTCATCATCTGTAAAATAAGGGGGTTGAAATAGATAATCTCAAAGGCAATTTCCCACTCTCTTGTCTATGCGCCCTTGCTTTTAGCCTCTTGGCTTCTCTGGCTTCCTTTAAGTCTTAACTAAAATCCTGCCTTCTACAAGAAGCCTTTCCTAAGTACCCCCTAATGCTAGCCCATAAATCTATGAGCTTATCTCCAAATTTATATAAATGTATACATATGTGTGTGTGTGTGTGTGTGTGTGTGTGTGTGTGTGTGTGTGTACATGGGGAGAGAGAGAGAGACAGACAGACAGAGAGAGAGAGAGTTTGTTCATAGTTGTTTGCATAATGTCTCTTCCATTAGACTGAGCTTCCTGAGATCAGGGACTGTTTTTGTCTTGCTTTGTATACCTAGTGTTTAGCACAGTGCCTGGCACAAGATGAATATTTAGTAAATTATTGTTGCCTTGACTTGACTTGTAAAAAAAACCTATGAATAAGTGTAATGTTTTACTTCATATATTTTTCAAATTATCTCTGTACATAAAGTTCCTGGAACTCCCGCTGATCACAGAACACCAGATGTAAACTTAGAAGTGCAATCGTGGGGACACAAGGTCCTTGAAGGGTCGCCAATGTTATTTAGCACTAAGTTTTTGAGTGACATGTAGGCCTTCTCCTATTAAATGCTTGTTACAGTTGCTCAAAGACAAATTGCCTTCAAGGAATTTGTCAAGCTGTGTCACACCTAGGATGGGCCAGCACATGTACTAAGTGGCATCTTGACAGCAAACTCACTACTAAGAAATACCATCCAGTACCCAAGTACAGGGGGCTGTTTCACATGAGTTCAATGTCTTTCTAGGTCACACTGTACTTGGTTTCCTCCCTCTCTCAGAGTAATGGAAGGACTCTTCCCTAATTTTGCCCCATTTTTTTCCTGTCAACAATATAGAGCTGTGAGACCTCACAGAAGAGTTTTAGAGACCCTCACTTTGGCAGCACATGTACCAAAACTCAGGATCTTGAGAGAAATCAGGTTTTCAGCACTCCTAGTGAGAGATCCCATTTTTCTAGGACTTTTCCAAAAAAGGTTTTGCAAACATCTTACAGTGACCCTAGGAGGAAAGTGCAGATACAGATAAGGAAATTGAAACTCAGAAAGAATTGATAACTTCCTAGGGTCACACAACAAGTAAGTGTCTGGAACAAGATTTGAATCTAAATCTTCTTGACTCAGAGTTCAGCCCTCTACCTGTTCTGTCAGATTGCCTCTCTAGGGCAGAGCTGTGCAGCAACATGCTAAAGAAACATTCTCTTAAAGCCATTAGAATAACTTCTCGCGTGTCATTTTCTCAATGTTACCACAGTCACTTAGTTCAAAATTTGTGTCTTGGTCTGTGCTGGCCCCATGGATTCATAGAATTTTAGATTGAGTGATGGAAAGAACTTTAGTGATTGTCTAGTCCAGGGGCGGGGCACTTGCAGCCTCAAGGCCACATGTAGCCCTCCAGGTCCTCAAGTGCAGCCCTTTGAATCCAAACTTCACAGAACAAATCCCCTTAATAAAAGGATTTGTTCTGTAAAACGGACTCTGTATAAAGACCGCACCCAAGGACCCAGTCTAGTCCAAGTTTTATTTTATCTATGAGGAAACTGAGGCCCAGAGAAACAGTCGAAATGACACAGAGAGTGGCAAAGTTAGAACCAGAATCCAAGGTTCATGACTCCTAGTCCAGCCCTCCTTATATTGCATTACATGACCTCTTACTGTATACACTACATTCTATCCTATGCCCACCTCTTCCCTCTCTCTCCAGATTTCTTCTTTAACAAATTTTGATGTGTTTTCTCCTTCAAATTTCTGCAGGCCAACAAGCATTTATTAAGTGCTTACTGAGGCAGCTAGGTGGTGCATTGGATAGACCACTAGGCTTGGTTTCAAGAAGACCTGAGTTCAGATATGGTCTCAGATACTAACTGTGTGATGTCGTTGTCACTGAATCGTTTCAATCGTGTCCGATTCTTCACGACCCCACTTGGGGTTTTCTGGGCAAAGATATGAAGTGGTTTGCCATTTCCTTCTCCAGCTCATTTTACAGATGAGGAAACTGAGGCAAACAAGGTTAAGTGACTTGCCCAGGATCACACAGCTAATAAGTAGCTGAGGCCAGATTTGAACTCGTGAAGATGAGTCTTCCTGACCTCAGGCCCAACACTCTATCCACTGCACCATCTAGCTGGGTACCATGGTACCTGGTCCATAGAATACCTATAACTATTTTGGGTGCTATGGGGAACATAGAAGAAGTAATAAGAAGGCCCTGCTTTAATACATACACCCACCCACCTAGAGACTGTGAACAAATGAATGATAATCATTGCTACCTGACTTCCAAGGGAATGATCAGCAGAGGAGACAATATCTTGAACTAGGTCATGAAGGAAGCAGTAGATATGGGTTGGCAAAGAAAAACCAGGAATAAATTAGAAATGAGAGACGGGGATGGGAGGGAGGGAGACATCTCAGGAGCAAAACACTGAATGTAGAAATGACTTAGCTCACTGAAGTCGCCAAAACGTGTTAGGCTTTCATTGAAGCCAACTTTATTCACCTCTTTGGCTTTTTTTTTTCTTTTCCTTCTTCCCTTACCCCATTTAAAGAATGTGCTTGTGGTGACTTCAGTTATTTGAAGCGTGGGCTCCCTTTGTGAACTAGCTTAGAAGGTGGATCTACAATTAAAACTGATTGACCTTTTCCATGTTCATAGGATATAAGGCACAGGCACTATTTTCTGCCATTACATTAATATTTTTTCTTTACATCTCCCTCCTCTCCTACTTTCCACGTAAAGAGGAAAAGCCTGACTTCCTTATCAGTGTTCTCCATTCCTCCTCCCTTAATAAATTACCTTGGCCTTCATGTAGAATGCTCATGGACTGGATGGCAGATTTCTCATTCCCGTGTACTTGAAATAAAGCCATATTTATCTTAGCCTTTTGTGCAATGTGCTTGCATTCCCTGCCTTTCCTTCCTTATCATTATTTGCATTTGTTCTGTAGCATTTCCAAACTCACAGTTCATTCCATGGGGCAAATGCTGTTTTTAACACTGATGAACCTGGACCTGGTTGTGCCACTCCCTTGTTCCCCACTCCCCTACCTGGAGTTACTTTTTAGGTATTGCAATTGACTTTTATCCTTTTTTTAATATTAGTTTCAGCTTTTTTTTTGACATGATAGGTATCATTGAATGAGAATCTGATCTCTTATTTGGTAGATTTTCATCAATTTTCATTTCAGTAATTCAGTTTAATAAACCTTTAGTGCCTAAGGCACTCCAGGCATTGTGCACAAGCATTTCATTCAACTTTCCCATATCTTTTGAAAAAAGGAAAAAGCCTAAGATAGAAATGGCCTTAAAGAGTTTCTCATTAGATGCACACATCTTGAAAATTTGCTCTTTGTTGCCTACATCTGAAATCAGTCATCCTGATCAAAATGGATCAGACATCCAAGGTGTCCAGAGAGGTTAGGAGACACATAAACTCGCATTTCCACTAGTTTCCATTGAAGTGTGTGCATGTGTGTACATGTGCATGTGTGCATATGTGTTTAGTCTAAATATGGTCAGAGAGCTGTTTCTGTTTAAGGCAGTTACTCCTCCACCATATGTTTTCCTAAGAATTAATCCAGATATGTTTCCCTCTCTGATTTGTGGAACCCAAAGAGGCTTCCCTATTTCTCCTTCTTCTTGCTTTTACTACAAGTTTGCAGATATAATGCATGGTCTATAATACTAATACTCTCAATGTCCCCATTGTGGAAGGCACCTCCTATCCTGTCATGCCCTAGCCTGCTACATTCCCTCCTCCTTCTGCCTGCTCACCCCTGCAGGGGACCTCTTCTGCATTCCCAGAGCCATGTTTACTCAGTACAAGTTTGTGCCAGTTGACACAGAGTCAAGAAACTTCTTACACAGAGGCCTGTTCTGTAGAGACTGGTGGAATAGGCTATACTTTAAAGGATCTCTTGCACAATTTTCCAATGAAAATGAAGACTTAAAAAGGGAATGTGGCTATAAAGGACCTTTTCTTCCTCATCCCATCTACCATGTGCATTAGCAGGGTGATAACAGGTGAACAGGTAAGGATGCTAGAAGTCATATGTCACAGTCCTTTGCCTTCTTGCTTCCAATACTAGCAGTAGCCTAGAAGGAATCTCTAGGTTTGGGGGTTTTGTTTTTTAAGTGGTAAGGTTGCTGTACAGGTTCTCTGTGGTTGTCCTCATTTGGCTTCTTTCAAGTTCTGACTACTGACCCTGGGTTGTGACACATAAAAGACCAATATCCTTTATTTAAGATGGCTTGGCTCAGTGGTCCCCATAGTTAAGTAACTTGGACCTTAAATTTGTGTTTTCTCAGCAAGTGTAGTAGCAATTTAGATTTGAAGATCTTTCCCACCCATTAATAGGCCATGGGACCTGCTTACATCAAGGAAGCCTAAGACACATGTGGTGGGAGGAGCTTCCTTACCAGGAAAAGGAAGTTGTGTCACAGGAAATGCTGAGAGAGAGAGAGCGCGCGCGAGCGAGCAGTTATGGCTGCTAATGGCTGCCCTCGTGATGGTTAGAACTGAACAGGCTGACTTAGCTGTACTGTGAGTTTTTTTTGGAAGAGACCCCAGCAGGGAGTCGGAGAGGTTTTGGGATGGCGAGGCTTCATGCTATGATATGGTGTTTTAAGTTCTTTGCTGTTATGATAAAGTGGGCTGACTGGCTGTGGGAGCTGAACATTTGGTTATGGGATATGATTCTCTAGTGTCTGAATAAATATTATACTTCTTTTACCTTCTTTACAGAGAGTTTCTCATACTTTGCGATACAGAACTACATGGGCATATTCATGATTATCACTGATGTTGTGTTTATTGCCTTACTGATACAGCAAGTTCCATTACACATGATGCTAAAGTGACTTTACATGTAATGCCATGAGAATGTAATCATTGTTGAGCTGTGGTACCCCCAAGCTCCAGTTCAAAGTCTATACTTCATAGAGCTCACTCACTATTTGGCAATATTTATTAGATTATAATCATCTCTATCTCCCTTCCTATCCTTTCCTCTATCATCTCCTGTTTCCACACGCACACATATAAATGCAATCACCTTTTTACCTTCAGTTGCAACAGCTTAATATATGTAATCCATACTTCAAGAAGTCATAATTCCTTTGATCACAGCCCTCCTCTGTCTTAGAAGACAGTTCTCAGGGTTTCGTGTGCTTCCCATCACCATCTGGGGCCAGCTTTCTGGAGAAGAATGATCTTGAGCTAGGCTAACCCTACAAAAACAAATAGAGTCCATCACTGTTGACCCTGCCTGAGTCAGCTCAGCACCAGGATGAAGTATCAGACATTATATATGACCCTACTCCACTCATTAATGATTTTCCCAGCTAGGCAAGTACTGAAGAAATCATGAATCTCTAAAGCATTGATAATATATGTACATATGTAGGCATATGCTATACATATAATTTTCATTTCAGAAGCTGACACAGTTGAGGGTAAGAAGAATATGTGTTTACATATAATATCCAGTACTTCATCAAATAAATAACATCAGTTTACACTGATATATGTACATATAATATGCATATATGTGTATTATATATACATATATACATGTGTATATATAATATACATCTATGTGTATTAATTATACATATATGTCTATTAATTATTTCATATTTATCCTGAAGATAGCTTGCTTTGTATATATTTGCTTGCATGTTCTCTCCCTATTAGATTATGAACTCCTTGAGGGCAGAGACCATCTTTTGCCTCTCTTTATATCTCTAGTTCTTAGCACAGTTCCAGGCACATATTAGATGCTTAATAAATGTTGATTGGTTGATCAATATGTAAAGTGCTTCACATCACTTATATTGTGCTTTAAATGGCTGAGCAAAGAATCCAGATATAAACTCTGTATAAAAGCTAATAAATATTGTTAGCACTGAAAAACAACACATTAGTATTTGTTTTGGTCAATTTGTAGAACTCTTAAATAAGGTGACTATGATTGGCAAAATGCCTCCTACCTAAATATATGGAACCATTTACCGATATCTAAAACCAAAATGTAAGTAATCTTTTCAAAAAGGATTTATAAAATGGCAAGTTACCTATGACTTATTGGTAAGCCTTTTTCTTAAATGAAAGATTCCAATCAAAGACAACTGTGACACATTCAAACTTTGAGAATTTTAGTAAGTATAAAAATTAGTTCCTTGGTAGCCATTGGCTATTTTATTTATAGGATCTCAGAGTTGGAAGGAACTGCCGAAGTTATAAGTTCAACTTCTGTTTGAGTAAGAACCCTGTGTATGTTAGCCTCAGGAAGTAGTAATGTAGCCTCCTAAAGATCTCCACAAATGGTGAATATATTACCTTCCAAAGTAGCTCATCCTGCTTTTGGACAGCTCTCAACTGTTAGGAAGTTGTGTTTTTTTTTTCCTTATCTAGTTGAAATCTACTTCCCTACAATTTCCACAGATTGCTCCTAGATCTGCCCTGCAGTGCCAAGTGAAACAAGTTTAATGTGACAGCCTTTCAAATACTCGAAGACAGCTTTCACTTCCCCCTTCTGTCTTCTCTGCTTCCTCCAGCCTAAACATTCCCAGTACTTTCAAACAATCCTTGTGTGACATGCTTCCCAGGCCCCTCGCTGCGCTAGACTCCTTCCTTTTGGATATATTCATTCAGCTTGGTGCTGTCCTTCTTGAAATGTGGCCTCTGTAACAGAACTTAATGATGGCCCATTCGTTGCAGAACAGACCTGTCATTTCCCTTTGACTAACGTGTGCCTCTGACTGCTGTATCGTATTATTTTCTGGCCGTATTTTTCTATATTCTGTATTTCTATAATTTTTTGAACCCACATGCAGAATTTTAAAATTTCTCCTTAGCAAATGTTATTTTATTCCATCTTGTTGAGATATTTTTGAGTCCCAGTTCTGACTTTGATCATGTTAACTATACTTTCGAGCTTCTCCATGTCATCTCCAAATTTAAGCTTTCTGTCTATGCCTTAGGCCAAAATAAAAAAAAAATCATTTCACTAGAAGCTTCTCTGTAGGATAGCCAATATTTTGTTCTGTTTACAAACTCCACATTTATTTCCTGTATCTGAATTACATCTGTAGCATTATAAACACATACTGGCTTACTGTCCACCCTTGTGGACTCTGCCTCTGATTGACTCCTGGCTCCTCCTGGTTCCTCCCAGAACTTCCATTTTAAGGAGGAGGCCCAGCCAAGTCACATCTTCCTCTCTAGGCTCCACTCTTGTCTCCCAGACTTTCTCTACAGTTCTTCCTCTCTTCATCTTCCCCCATCCTTTTCAGCTTCCTCTTGTGTTTTCCTTCAAGGACAGTCTTTCTTTCTGCTTGCATTTGTATTCCCATCACTTAGCACAGTGTATAGCATATAGTCTGTGCTTAATAAATGCTTATTGACTTAGCATACTGCCACTACAGTGTTATTTCTGTTTTTCCCTCCTTTGACCTTCACCCCAAACAAATGCTCTGTGAAGGTTCTATGCTTCCCCTTATATCTGGTAGTTTTTTTCCAAAGGTGTCTATTTCTTGACATACAATACTATCTTGCCATTTTTTATCTCATCTTTTCCTTTTAAGTGAAGTGTGCTAGTCAGAAGTTGTATCCCACCATAGTTCAGGGATACCCATGGGATTGAATTTACCTGCTTGTATTGAGATCTCCATGTCACCTATGTCTGTTGGCTGTAGACAGAGTATATACAAGTTTAATGTTTTGGCATTGACAGAAGTAAAGTTTTACAAAACTTTGGCAGAGCCTTCAAATCCTTTGTTCATAGGAATAGTTCTCTGTTAATGGACAGATTGCTACATCAAAGAGATAACTTTTCTTAATTACTTAGCTATGTGATTCTTTGTTGGTAAGTGTATTCATTTTCTTCTGCCTGTTTTGGAATTCCTGAAATCTTTGTTTTTGCTGTGGAATTATTTGGTGGCTTTCTTCTTATTATGATGTGTGTTTGGGGTATATTCCACCATCTCTATGGGGCTGCTAGGGGGTGTACTGGATGGAGTGCTGGACCTGGAGTCAGGAAGACTCATCTTCCTGAGTTCAAATCTGTCCTTAGACACTTACTAGCTATGCGGCCCTGGGCAAGCGACTCAGCCCTGTTTGCCCAAGTTCCCTCATCTATAAAATGAGCTGGAGAAGGAAATGGAAAACCACTTCAGTATCTTTGCCGAGAAAACCCCAAATAAGGTCCGGAAGAGTCAAACAACTGAACTCAAATAACTCAACTCTGCCATCTTACGAGTATATACTATACTGGATAACTGAAGCATGGGGTTCTTAGGCAGTCTTGTAGTTCCCAAAACTACTAGTTTATACTTAAGAACAATATTCCAAATTACATGTTGTGCCCTGAAGGTCCTACAATGGATTTACAGATCAAAGAGACCTTAAAGATTATCTAGTCCAATCCTATTTTTTTATAAGTTGAGGAAAGTGAAGCCCACAAAGGTTTAAATGACTTGGCCAAGTTCATACCAGATACATATCTATATCAATATTTATCTATCTATAAGTAAAATCATCTATGACCATATATATATACATATATGTATTTGTATGTGCATATATGTGTATTATGTATTCTGTATATGTTACATGGAAGCAGCTAGGTGGCTCAACGGATAGAGCACTGGGCCTGGAGTCAGGAAGACATGAGTTCAAATATGACCTCAGACACTCACTAGCAGTGTGACCCTGGGCAAGTCACTTAACCTCTGCTTGCCTTAATCCATTGAACAGCAACATATATATATCTCCCTTTTCTATCGCACACATGATTTGATGGGCTCTACCAAACTTTGCTTTTGTGACATAACTTTGATATGTACACACAAATGTATACATGTATACACACATATCCTTTACCTCTAAACGGGATTCTTTCTACTATACGATATAATCTAAACAATTTGCACAACCTCATACTACTTTATTCCTGAATTCCAGATTGAATTTATCTTTTTTTTTCTTTCCTTCGTACGAGACCCTTGCAGACCAAACAATGTTGTGCTAAGATCTTTCCCAAATGTGCTATGGCAGGGACATACTAGCCTAGGAATTCTTAAAACTGAGATCCATGGATCCCTGACTGTCAGTAATTGCATGGGGTCCATGAATTTGGATGGGAAAAATAAGTTCATTTTTATTTTCACTAACCTATTTCCATTTTCTTCAGTGATGAATATAGACAACAGACATTATTTGAAGAGAGGTACATAGGCTTTGCCAGACTGCCAAAGGGATCCGTGACATAAAAAGTATTTAAAACCCCTGTTCTATCCACATGAAAGGAGCCTCAGTCAATGCTGCTAACCAGTCTTCCAGGTCAGAGGCTGAAACAAAACAGTTGGGACAGGTTCCTGCTGGTCCCTGTGGTGAAAAAGACATGTCAGTTAGGAGTAGCAATTGAAAGAATGCATCAGGAGAGCCATGGGGAAGGGAGAAGAGGCTTTGAGAGATTTGATGATGTCTTTGGCACCTGGTTTCTCTATAGAGGAAGACAGTAATTAGAAACCCTTGTAAAGGGTCTTAAGAGATAAGAGCTGCTCAGGGCTCCTAGACCATATCAGAATGAAAAGTACCTCACGTAACAGTATATACTATCTTGTTATTAAAGGTTGGAAAGTGCCATCATCAGGTCAGACTGATGACTGAACTTGTGGGTATTATTGCTTCTTCTCTTTTATTATACTATCACCATTCTTATCCCCCACCTTACCCCACTACATCCCCCCACATGCCTGTGCCCAGCTGCTACCTACTAGGCAAGCTTGAGCCAGCAAGTGAAAAGCTTCATGCTGGAAACACCCAGGCATGTGCCATTGGCACATTGATGGGAGAGTGTTGTAAGAGGAAGAAGTATCAGAAGCTGGTGTGCTGCCCATAGCCAGGAGCCATCCACAGAAGAGGTTGCTGCCATCAGGACAGGAACAGAGTGTTCCCCCAAAAGATAAGAGCTTTCTAACCTGAAAGGAAACCAGAAACCTCCTGTATCAGGAATTTAAGGGAGTGAAGAAGAAAAGAAAAGCTCTGGCCTACCTTAGCCCCAGAGGACATAAATGTGTCTTAAACCATCCCCCTTTTTACCACGAATCAGGTAAACAATGGCCTTCTTATCTTTGGTGGTATCGTCTGGGAGTGGAGGGCGGTGGGGGGAGGGGAGAAAATATGGCTGAGTAGAAAGGAAGAAATGGAAAAACGTGGTCCTTGTGTCACCATGATCCCTTCTCATCATGAACCCACAGAACCCATTTTCCCATAAAAACAATGTCATAAATGGTGGTTAAGATCCTGAGCCAACCCACAAAAATCTATTTAACCCATAACATGGCTGCAGTAATACTATAGTTCAACTACATTACGAGTTAAACAGGCATTTGTGGGCTGGGCTGGGAAGCTAACCACCATTTCAAAAATTATTTTTATAGGAAAATGAATCACAAATTTCAACAAGTGAAAACAACCCTTATAGAAATTAGAAACTGTCTATACTTCCTTTATATCTCCTATTGTACCTAAAATAATGCTAGGCACATAATAGTTTCTAGATAAATATTTATTGAACTGAATTAAATGAAATTGAACAAAAGAACAGAGAGTCAGCCTTTCAAAAAAAGAAAAGCATCATAAAACAGAAATATTACACATGAAGATCTGCAGGGGTCCAGCAGCTGAAGCGTTTAGCCAAGCTGAGATGTGCATCATGGCATCTTTCTTTGTTTCTTTCTCACAACCTAATCTACATTTTTCCAAAGAGTAGAACTTCCAAAAATGTGTGAAATTTGACAACTTGATCCTATATAGAGCATAATCTAGTGAATTCTTGATTTCTTAAAACTTTGCAATTCAAAAGTATAGCCAGAAATCAGGAAATAAGCAAGAAAGGATTCTGTGCAGCTAAACTAGATATCATGAAATATCCCATGAACTAGAGAGGTCCCCAGACCCTCACATATTTTGTTACTTCGTAGAATTCTAATAAATTTAGTTATCTTATTTCTAAAATCTCAACAGGTCAGAATCAGACCATTAAACACTGGGAGGAGATGTTTCTATAAGGAGACATGCTGATAGCAGTAAGAGGTGCCAATTAACTGTTTAACAACAGGCAAGGAAGCAAAAACCATATAAAGACTACATATCAGACTACAGCAGCGTAAGGCAATGTAATGTAAAGCAAATCACCATATACCCAACCTTCAGTGGACCTAGAGGTCATCACAATATTAAAGCATGTAATCATTTTTTGTTACAATGACCCAAAAAGTTAAAAATTAAACAATTTTCAGTGTTCTCTGTTAAGAAAGCAGAGGAATGTTTTATGCATCTTCAAAAGATTTCCAAACAAAATATTATTTCCAACAGAATATTGATGTTTGTTGTTCTCACCTATCTAGAAATCTCTTATCCAAATCATCTCTAATTACAAAATTTAGGTTATTAATTTTAGATACTAATTGAGGACCTGGGGCACACCAAAATTTGTACAAATGGTTTTCCTCTGTTAAGAAACTATGGTGAGGGGGAGCAGCTAGGTGGCACAGTGAGTAGAGCACCGGCCCTGGAGTCAGGAGGACCTGAGTTCAAATCAAATCTCAGACACTTGACGCACTTACTAGCTGTGTGACCTTGAGCAAGTCAATTAATCCCAACTGCTCTGCCTGCCCCCTCAAAAAAAAAAAGAAACTATGGTGAAATGTGGTTATAAATTCATTCCTTGTACTGATCGTGAAACATGGTGGTCTAAATTTGGTGAAATTTAGAGAATGAAGTCTCATACTTACCATCACCCATATCTCAGGGCTCAATTGGTAAATGAATGAATGAATAAATAAATTTTTGAAAATATTTATTAAGCACTTACTATGTATTAGGCACTCTACTAGACATTGTGAATACAAATTCCAAAGCAAGATAATCTCTGACCTCAAAGAGTTTATACTCCAATGAGAACTGAAAATGAATTGGAGAGTGGTAAGCAGGGGCTAAAGTTTCAGTCTGGAGAGTTACAGGAATGATGACTTGATCCACAGGCAATCATCAGACATAGAAACAATTGTAGTATTTATTGATTTTAATAGTAGCAGGAGGTAGAAAAGGGGGATAGGGGCATGGAAGAGGGCCAATAGGGCATATGGCAAGATGGCCAGATGGGATGTAAAGTCTTGGGCTGGCTAGGTAGAGTGGGATAAATAAATTCATACTCATTCACCAATAAAATAGTCAGTAGCCAACTCAACCCCAGAGCAGGTATTTTAATAAATATTTTATAATTAAAAACAATTGTAAATCCAGTTGGTTTGGCAGGATTATTCTGTAGTTCAGAATACTCACCCTCTCTGTTTATTGCTAGTTAATCGCAGCTGGCATTTATAGTGTTTTGTGGTTTGTTAAAGTGATATATATTTTTTTAAATTTGTTCCTTATATCTTGGCATAGTGGAGAGCCTCAAAGACAAGAAGGCCTGACATGTCCTGACTCTGTGACCCTGGACAAGTCCCTCAACTTCTCAGGGAAGGGGGAATTTGGGAAGAGGGGGGTCGTTTGTGGGGGAAAGATAATGAGGTCAGTTTTGGATATGTTGAGTTTGAGACATAGACAAGATATCCAATTTGAGATGTCCAATAGGCGGTTGGAAATGTAAGACTGGAAGTCTGAAGAGAGGTTAGTGCTGGACAAACATATCTGAGAATCATCAGCATCGAGATAGTGATGAAACCATGAGAGTTATAAGACCACCAAGTGATAGTGTAGAGGGAGAAGAGAACAGGGTCCCGGACAGAGCCTCAGGAAACAATCACTGTTAACAGGCATCGCCAGTGTGAAGATCAGAAAAGGAGATAGAGAAGGAGAATTCAGACTGGTAGATAGATGGAAAACCAGAAGAGATCAGTATCATGAAAACGTATCAAGAAGAGAGTATCAAGGAGAAGAGGGTGATTGATGGTGTCAAAGGCCACAGAGAGATTAGGAAGGATGAAAATTGTTTTGAGAAAAAACAAGCTATTAGATTTGGCCATTTAGAGGTCATTGGTAACTTAGGAGAAGGTGGTTTTGTTGAATGATGAGATCAGAAGCCAGACTGCAGAGTTGAAAGTGAGAAGAAAGTGGAGGTACCTGTTGTGGATGGCCTTCTTAAGGAGCATGAAAGGAAGGAAAATGATACAGGATATTAGCTAGAAGAGAAAAATGGACCAAGGGAGGGTTTTTTGAGGGCAGGGAGACAAGGACATTTTTGTAGGCAGTAGAGAAGCAACTAGGAGACAGGGAGAGATTGAAGATCAGTAAGAAAGCAAGGATGAGAAAAGAGGTAATCTGTTAGAGAATACAGGCTAGGATTCATATTAGTCCCTCAATTTGACCCACTAATTGGAGGCAGTCATAATTTTTATTTGGCTTTAAAAAAAATTATGGTGCCCTTGTTCCTCTGTAATTAATGGTTGATTTAGAGGTGAAAGAGCAAGGCAGTGAAAAAAGTCAAGATTAGACAAGCAGGCTGTATGAAGGACATCACAGAAAGAAAAACTACAAGTTCACTTGGGAAATAGAAGCTGTGATCACAAAATACCCTTCACCTGGAAGCACTCTGTGTACTCCCAGAATATCAGAACCTAAAGGAACCTCAGAAAACCTATAGTCAATCCCCCTCATTTTACACGACTTAACTGTTTCTTGCCACCTTTATAGTGTATGCCATATGTTGCAAGTTGTTGCCTTTTTGGTCCCTTTTGGTGTGTTTCTTGAGGACGTGTCGTAGTATGTACGAAAAGTATATAGTGGTAGTGGCAGCAGCAGTAGCAGCTATTTATAGCTTTATTTATATTTAAAGTGCTATTTTATAGTGCTTTAAGGTTTACAAAGCGTTTTCCTTATGTTAACTCATAGGGTAATATGAGTAAACTCTAGGCCCTTTTATTTTCTCCCAGATACCATATGAACTCTTGAAACCAAGTGTGAATTTTCTTTGCACTGGTTCTTAAAAGTCTTTGTTCATTCTGAATGCTGGCTTAAATTCCCAGCTTCAGTATTTGAGGATTACTGAATTTCCTCTCGTGAAGGATAAAGCACAGCCACCTGGGCTGGAGCAGACACTTGACCTACCCAGAGGCGTTGGACTACAAGGAGATGTCTCCTTCCCAACCACAAAGTCTCCATAGGAAACCATGTACCTCTAAGGGTACATCATTTGAGGATTAGAAGGAGACATGTTGCCTTTAATAGGGACCACATGGACTACCTCAAGAGCTACAGCAGTAAAGGAATTAGAATTCTCAACAAGAGAAAGCAGAAGAGGAACCAGGGATCCCCATCCTCACTTAGTGCTGGAGAAAGTTCCATGGGCCACATTATCTTTTATCACCCCGAAGAGCTTTCATCCAAAAGATAGGCACAAAGAGAACAGTGAATACCAAGGAGCAACCTAGACATATGCCTTCTTTAAGTACTCTCAGGTGGTCATGTTTAAAGGAAAGGTAGAACACGTTAATCGATCAGTAAACATTTAATAAATGTCTATTAAGTGCTGGACACTGCGTAAAGCACAAAAGGGAAGATTACTTGATGTCTACTGCAGAAGGGAAGGAGAATTTTCTTTGTGTGTTTCTGGTACAAGCCCATTCATTTTGTGTTTTTGTCGGGCTAAATAAAACTTGTCCTATAGCTAATGGTATGCTGGTAAATGTTTAACAACCAGCTCTCCAGGAGGAAAAAAAAGTACCCATGACACTTGCTTAAGTTTAACTTGCATTATTAAAGTTTTCTCCATTACTTTCCTAAGTAAAAACATCTCCAGGGAGAATAGGATTTCCACCTTGAGAAGCAGGAGAGGCACTGGACATTTACTCCTTCACTATTCTATCCGCATGAGAGTATTGGGCTAGAATTATATCTGTCTACCATACATTGTATATTTGCAGGCTGGGGATACAGTGTTTTTTTGAAGGTCATAGGATTCAGGAAAAAAAAAAAGCTACTTTCCTTAGAATCTTCAAAGAGGAAAGAAGCATTTAGTTTACTCTGCCAACATAACATCCTTCCCACCAAAGACAGTCCTTACACAAAAGACAGTCACATACAGTGAACAAACCTTTATGAATAATAATAGCTAGCATATGGCACTTAGTGTGTACCAGGCACTGTACTATCTCATTTGATCCTCACAACAACCTTGAGAAGAAGGCTATGGTATTATCACCACTTTAAGGAAACTGAGGCAAGTAGAGGTTAAATGACTTGCCTAGGGTCACACAAAGTGACTGAGGCTAGATTTGAACTCAAGTCTTGCTGACTGCAGGCTATGTAATTATATCCTTTTGTGAATTTCTTTTGGTTTTATTTCTGTATATTTTTGTTGCTCTTGTTTGATTTGTTCTTGTCATTCTTTTCTTGGAAATGAACGTATGCTGTTCTTGGATCATTTTATGCCCTTTACCCTAACTGCCCTTTCTTAAAAGGCAAAAAACTAGATGCCTGAGTCTTTCACACCTGACACAGCCCTGGATACCCAAGATCCTGTCCATCACTGTGTGTAGGTCACCTTCAGTTGCACCATAATGACATCTGACATTTGCTGTACCCATGAGGAGTAGCCTAAACATGCCTTTCTTTTTTAAATTTTTATTTATTAATTTTGAATTTATGGAATAAAACAAGAATTTCCATATAATAAAAAAGATTGCACATGAAACTGAAAGTCTTATTATGTATAATTTATTATTCTTTTTAAATACATAATAAAGTTATGTACTTTTTTCCTTTTTTCACCCTTCCCCTCACCCTAGAGATGGTTATATTAGATAAAAATATGTATGTATACAAATATGGTTATATATATATATATACACACACATACATATAAAATCATTCTATACATTTATCAATTCTTTCTCTGGATGCAGATAGCACACACTTTTCAAGAAGCAGAAGAACAGGAGTTCTATACTGTGTGTGTGTGTGTGTGTGTGTGTGTGTGTGTGTGTAAGAGCTCTTATCCTTTTTTGTGTCATGGCTACCTTTGACAATCTAGTGAAGCCAATGGACCCCTTGCCAGAAGAATGTTTTATTTTTTAAAGTCAAAATTCAAAGGAAATATTAACTTTTAGTTAGAAGTGACTGAAAATAAAACAATTTTTCCCACCCAAGTTCATGGATCACCTGAAATCTATTCACAGATCCCCCAAAGGTCTCTGTACCCCAGGTTAAAAGGCCCTGTGGGAGAGACTCTTAATTGGCAGTTTCTTCAGGGTAGGGTACCTCGTTCTGCATTTACTCAGTGACGACAGGTGTTTTTCCTAAGACTGTTTCAGGATAGCAGGCGTCTTATTCGCTTGGCAACAAGTTTCTTAAAGATGGACAGAAATATATTGTTACACGTTGATTAAAAAGCAAATTCATTGAAAATTTACAGCTACATCCTTTGAAATCTCTCTGTTCTAGCTGCTAATCTGCAAATTCAGTACTATAATTTCTCAATTGGTGTCTAACATGAATTAGAAATTCCATTAAAAGGGCATTGTCACAGTTGACAACTTTTCTGGACTGCGTGATCACATTCTGGCTCTATTTCTTTCTTCACAAAATAAGAAGAAATATTAGACGACTTTAAGTTTAACCACAAACAAATAAAAAGTAGGTACTCGCCCTACTGACCATTCCTTTCATCTTAAGCAAGTGTTGTAGTAAAAGCGCTTATAATTTTCTGGTCATAAGCAAGCTTAAAGGAAAGAGATCAATATTTGGTCAAATTATCTCTGACGTTTAGCTTTTTGTGAGGATCCTTTTGACTCCTCTCCTTTATTTATTTGCTTCTTTCTTTATTCAGTTCTTTTTCGTTTTTCTTTCCTTTTTCCTTCCTTTCTTTTTCTTTTTTCCTTCCTTCTTTTCTTCCTTCCTTCCCTCTTTTCTTCCTTTATTTCTTCCTTCCTTTCTTTTTCTTTCTTTCTTCCTTCCTTTCTTCCTTCCTTCCTTCTTTCCTTCCTTTCTTTCTTCTTTTCCTCCTTTCTTTTTTTCCTAAGCGGTAAGTTGTTTGGAAATTTGGTTACCTCACTTTTCCTAATTTTCTGAAACTTTCTGTTAGAATCATAGTTTCTCCTTCTGGTTAACTCAGATTGACTTTGGAGACTTGCCTTTAGGAGGCAATGTGGCATAGAGGATAGGGCTCTCAGATACTGCCTAGCTATGACCTCGGAAAAATCACTTAATCTTTCTATGCCTCAGTTTCCTTCATTGTAAAATGACAAATTTGAACTTCAATCAAAAGACTAGACTCAAGTTGCTTCACTGGCACTTATCTGAGATGTTTTGCAACTTGGGGCATACTTTAACGCTAGGAGCCTTGAACATCTTTGGTAGATTGAATTGTGGTATTTTTAGGAATGGAAAAAAAAATTATACTATGCTATGTCACTTTCAAATACTTTACCTATATCTGAAATTAAATAATATATGCAAAGAATTTTCAAATTTCAAAGTGTTACGTGAATGTCATATTATTATCTGCATTAAAATGACTTCAACTGTAATCTTTAAACATAATGAATTGGATTTCCAACCTCCCCGCCCCCATATGTGTGTTTTTATCAGTTTCTCCCTACCCATCTCTCTGTCTCTCTGGCTCTGGCTCTCTCTGTTTCTATCAGTCTCTCTTTACCTGTCTTTCTGTCTATGTCTCTTTCTCTTTCTCTTTCTCTCTCTCTCTCTCTCTCTCTCTCTCTCTCTCTCTCTCTCTCTCTCTCTCTCTCTCCCCTTTATTTCCTCCAGTTTGGTCCCCTCACTGCCAATGATGAATGCCACCTTGAGCTAGGATTCTCCCCAATGAGATTGGAGTGATGGAGCTTGAACATGGGTGCATGACCTCAGAGCTCTTCCAAAGTTAAGTAGTGACTTGGGCATTTGCAGCAAAGCTTCTTGAAGTTGTTGCCCTCAAAAGCAAAGAATTCTAGACTCTGCCCTCATTTACATATTCTAATCTTATCTGTGCTTTGTAAGTGTTGAAATGATACTGCATCCTCCCAGACTTAATTCTCTACCGGGTAACTAGGAAAGTACTTCTGTATAGTGTTCCTGGAGCTTCTGTATTATAGGGAACATTTCAGATGAATCTGGGGAGGGACACACATAAAAACCACAGTAATAATTTCACTCATCATTCATTCCACAACTCATCTAGCACATATTTAATAATACTGCTGAATTTCTATTTGTTAAAGCCCAACTCAAAGAGCATGTCTTCCCTTAAGTTTTCCCTGATCCACAGAAACAGTCATGAAATTTCCTTCTTTGCAAGCTACATAATATGCTTTTTGTTCCACCCTAAATGCTCTACCTGTTAGACACCTCAAACTCAAAGTCACCTAAGCATCTCAAACTCAGCACATCCAGAACAGAAGAGATCATTCCCCCTAACAAACCCACCCTTTTTCTGAACTTCCAAATTACTGTTATACTAATTACTGTTATCCCATTCCTGTCTCAGATATCTAGTGCCCCAAGGCTTCCTTCTGGCCTCCCACAGGCCTGTCATTTTCTCTTCCCTATACCTCCTCTGCTCCTTGGGCAAAACCTATTACATTACCCTCTCTTGATCAGGTAGGTAGATGGATTTTAGAGAAAGTCCAAATCTCTGTATGATTCATAAATCTGCATAGAAGCATCCTTTTTAGCAAATGATTATCTAGCTTTTGCTTCAGCCCAGAGTTATTCACCCTTGTGAGTCCAGGTGTGCCTTGGGGGAAGGACAAATGGTAATGTTCACTGGGGACTTATCCTATGCTCCATGAATGTGCATGCTTAAACACCTGCAGTGAAGGTGAACTCACCTTATCAGAACTTATTTGTTCTGTGTGCCCTTTCCTTATAATCCTGGGGAGTTAGATAAACTAATTCATGATTAAGGTTTAAGGGATAGTAATGGTTTAATGTGTTGCCTCTCTCTGGCTTTATCTCAGAGTTATTTGCCCCATATTATTTCATCGAGACTTTTTTTTGTGATCTCAAAACCTCATGTAATGTTGCCTTGCTGCACCCTCTTGACTACTCTTAGCTACTGCCTTGAAGCCAAGTAAGTGATGAGGCCAAGCTGAGTGAATATTTCCAAGGCTTGTGGCCAAAGCAAGTGAGCAGGGCTTTAGTCGCAGATCTGCCTTGACTGTCTGTGTGGCCTCTAGAGAAGTCCCTTAAGTTCTCTGAGCTGGAGTTTCCTCATCTGTAAAAAGAGTTCGGGTTTAGATTATATCTAAGGAACTTTTCAGCTGTAATATTCTATGATGCTGTCTGAATGAAGAGAATAAACATAAAAAGAGATTCCTGGAGATCTTATACCTTAGCCCAGAGGAAGCCTTGAGCAATTTCAGATACCCCAGACCTAGGGAAAGTCTTTGGAGTTGGGGACTTTCCTGACCCTCTTCAATCACATTATTATATAAATAATTGCTTACTTCTCCTAATCCACAGACCCGTTTAGATATATGTCAGTGGGTCCATGGACTTGAACTGGGGTCGGGGCCGGGGAGTGGGGGAGGGCAGGAATTACATCTTTATTTTTACTAGCCTCTAGCTGAAATTAAGCATTTCTTTCAATTAATAAAAAGCATTATTCTGTGGAGGAGTTCAAAGCCTTCACCAGACTGCCTAAAAGGCCCATGAAATAAACAAGGTTAAGAACTCCTGTCTTAGAGCAAAGCTGGCTCTTTTGATACTATAAATCACTTTGCTGATTTGCTTGCCTGGTTCCTACTTCTCCCCTCAGGTAGTATTCTTTTTAACCACCAGGAGGTGAAGTTCATCCCAATCAGTTTGATTGCTTTTTAGCAATGCCGATAAGAAGTGTAAGGGTTGGGGAGCTAGTTAGAGAGGGAAAGGAATGAGATTGAAGCTATTGATTAATGAGGCTTGGACATTATCTATAAATTTCATTTATTTGTACTGTCTATCCCCCATTTCCAGGGATTAGTGGGGAGCTGACTTTAAGTCCTAATAGGGATTAAGACAAAGTTCTTTAGTATATGCTGAAAACACTTGAGATCAAAGTCAAAAACACATTTTGCCCCAGATTTTTTTTTAAAATCATTAACAGTGAGCAACTGAAATGCCTGGAGTCATCCACTTGTCTTTGGGCAAGTCATGTCACTAATGAGGGCCTCAATTTCCTCATCTTAAACATAAGGGAGTAGGGCTAGGTGATTTCTAAAGTCTCTTCCACATTCTGAGGCTGCCAGTTAGTACAAAGTACAGGAGACTGCCTGCTTCAGACTGGCTGAGTTACCTTTGGGAGAATTTTACCCCGGCATTTTAAAATGGGCCAAGACTTCCCATAAGCTTTTGAATGCAATGCTACAGCTCAAGATATTGACATTGGTCTTCCAATATCCTCCTGCAACCCCCCACCTAAGGTTCAGCTTTATTCATTGCAAGGTCTAGTCCAGGGCTATTAAGGATATCAGAAAAGGTTACCTTCCCCCAATACCATTTGGTTCTTCCCTATTTCTAGACCTTCTCCAGAAAACAAAAACAAAAACAGCTATCTCTTCCCTCCTGGCTCAGTCTGTTGCTCTCCAAGAGTTGGCCTATATTTACACATGCATGAGAACACATTCATGGACATAGAACCCTGTAAGGTCCCAAGTTGAAGGAAGAAGATGATCATCTGACCAAGAGAGATAGACCAATAAACAAACACATGCAATCCAACCAGAAGTATTCTCAACCAACACATATTTGGAGAAACTGGGTTTGAAGACTAGAAGTGGAAAGACTGAAAAATTGATGAAAGGATGTGGAAATGAGAAGACAGTCAGGAAGAGAAAGACCATGACTGGTCAATGAGAGGATGACTTCTGAAGCAAGAAGGGAAATTTGTAGAACAGGGTGTTGGGAGAAGCCTTATGACTCACTGTTGCTTGTGAAAAATCATGGAATCATTGTTGCTTCAGAGGGCAGAACTGTGACCCAGTGGCTTTCATGACTTCTATTTCACTCATCTGTGTGTTCTCTGCCATCATGTTTAAGGATTTCCATGCATGACTTCTTGAAGAGGAGATCTATTTGCCTGCCCTGTATTCAGCCAATCTATTTCTTCCCAATAAAACATACCCTTCTAATTGCCATGGTCCAATCACAAGTGCCATCCTACCAATCTGATCCTTGTGAGACCCCATTTGCCATCTTGGATTATAATGTCAAGCTTATTTTGTTTATTAGTGAAATGTAGAAATGTATGGTCATGACTTTAGTTCTCTATTCTTTCCCTTATCTTTTCATCTGAATTACTGAGAATCTCCACTGCTATTTCTTTTTCTGCACTATAACTACAGCATTTTTTAAAATTGAAGCATTTTTCTATTTTTTTCATGACCCTCAAATTTCAGTTTAAATGCAAAGTAAATAAAAGAATACCTTTGAACATAGAAATGATCCAAACTGTCAGAAGACTAGATAGAGATCTTAAAGTATCTAATCTTAGAAAATGAAATAAACATAGCTGTAAAGGAAGTACCAAAGGAAAAAAATTCCTAGTTCTGATAGATTCGCAGAAGAATTTCATCAAACTTTTAAAGGAGAGTAAGTACCTATACTTCACAAATTATTCTCAAAAATTGAGAAAAACATCCTCCCAGATTCCTTTTATGAGACAAATATAGTTCTAATACCTACCTCAAGGAAAGAAAAAACACAAAACTATAAGCCAATATCATTAATGAACATTGATTTAAAAATGTTAAGGAATTTCCTGTCAAACAGACTGTGATGACTTATCCAAGAAATCATTCATTGTGAGCAAGCGAGATTTTAAATCAGGGGTGCAAGTATGGCTCCACATTAGGAAAACAGTCGACATAATTAACATATTAAAAACCCAAATATCCAAAACCACACGATCACCTCAGTAGATTAAGGAAAAGCCTTTAACGAAGTACAACACTCTTTTATGCAAAAATCCCTACAAAATATAAATATAGAGAGACCTTTTTAATATTGTAAAAAGCATCTATCTAAAAGGAAAAGCAACCATCATAGGCAATGGAGAGGCATTCAAACTATTGGCAAGGATACTCACTCTCCCCTCTATTACTAGAGTTAGTTCTAGGAATTCTAGCAGTGGCAGGAAGACAAAAGAAAGGAATTAAAGAAATAAAGATAGCTAAAAAGGAGATAAAACTACCCCTATTTTCTGATAATATTATAATTTTCTTGCAGATGATACTTTCAGTAGAGTCGTAGGCTATAAAATAAATCCTCAAAGATCCACAGCATTTCTATATAATAGTAACAAAACACAGAAACAGTA
The DNA here is from genome assembly GCA_028646595.1 of Phalanger gymnotis. Classification (NCBI taxonomy): domain Eukaryota; kingdom Metazoa; phylum Chordata; class Mammalia; order Diprotodontia; family Phalangeridae; genus Phalanger; species Phalanger gymnotis. The sequence continues at coordinate 331,522,848 of CM053622.1, forward strand.
ACAGGAAGGGAAATCTCATTCCACTTAACTACGAAGTACATAAAATACATGGGAATCAGCCTACCAAAGTACCCTAAAAGACTTGTATGGATTTAATTGCAAAGTTTTCCTTAAAGAAATAAAGAACTTACCCTTTGATCAAGCAATACCACTTCTAGGTCTGTATCCCAAAGACATCATAAAAATGGGAAAAGGACACACATGTACAAAAATATCTATAGCAGTTCTTTTTGTGGTGGCCAAGAACTGGAAATTGGGGGGATACCCATCAATTGGGGAATAACTGTATGAATGTGATAGAATACTATTGTTCCATAAGAAATGATGAGCAGGTAGACTTCAGAAAAACCTGGAATGACTTGCATGTTTTGATACTGAGTGAAGTGAGCAGAACCAAGATAACATTGTACACAGCAATAGAAACATTGTGTGATGAGTAATTTTGATATACTTAGTTCTTCTAAGAAGTGTAATGAACTTAGACAATTCCAAGAGACTCATGATGAAAAATGCTATCCACATCCAGAGAAAGAACTTTTTTTCCTTTGTGTTTTTCTTTCTCAGTTTTTCCCCTTTTGTTCTAATTATTCTTTACAATGTGACTAATGTGGAAATATATTTAATATGATTGTACAGGTATAGCCTATATCCGATTACACACTGTCTTAGGGAAGGGGAAGGAAAGGAGGGGGAGAAAATTTAAAACTCAAAATCTTGTAAAACTGAACGTTGAAAACTAATTAAATAAATAAAATTTTTAAAAGAAATAAAAACTTAAATAGCTGGAAGAATATTCAGTGCTCATGACTAGGTCATGCCAATATAATAAAAATGATAGTGCTATCAGAATTAATTTAGACTTTTAATACTATACCTATAAAATTAAAATAGATGCTTTACAAAACCTAATAAAAGAATAACAAATTTCATTTGGAAAAACAAAAGATCTAGAATATCACTGGAAATGATGAAAAGAAATAGGGATGAAGTAAGAATCCACTTCCAGACCACACACTATGTTATAAAACAGCAGGGATAACTAACAATTGAAAACAAAATAGGTATCTGTGAATTGGAGGTTGCATAAACGAAATTGTGGCACACACATGAAATGGAGTATTACCTTTCTGTAAGAAATGATGTGTGTGATGAATACAGAGAAATATGGAAAGATCTGTATGAGTTGATGCAGAATGAAGTGAGCAGAGCCAAGAAAACAGTACATACAATAACTGCAGCAATGTAAATAGAAAGAATAACAACACATCAAAAAATTAAAAGTAAATGAAACAAAATTATTAAGGTCAAGCAGGAGTTGAAGCAAGCAAGAGCTGAGAGACCCACAGGTATTACACATTATTTTGGGACTTATTCAATGTATTCATCAGTGGTGCTGATTTGTTTCGCTTTCAAAAAAATTCTATTTGTTATATGAGGAAAAGGGAGGGGGAGAGGGACAGATACTTGAGATAACCATTATGATGTAATAAACAAAAGATATTAATAAAAACTTATTTAAAATTTAAAAATAAATTAGTTTAAATTTCCTTCCCAATGCTCACAAGATGTATTATTGCTCCCTTGCCAAGAACCCATCATTTTGAGATTTTAAGCCATAGTGCTGAAACCTAAATGTTCTTTAGCACTACTCAGGTAACCAATTAATTGGTTTCAGGTCCTCCTTTCCCAAGTCCAGAAGCTCAGATGGAAGGCTCTACCTAGAATCTTTTCTGGGCCAGCTCTGCCATGACATCCCATCTTCCATCTCTTATCTTCTTTACTCTGGCGGTCCTCCATGCCTAGATTTAACTTCCAATTCAGAGTGGGGGGGGGAGGGTGGAAACTCCTTGTCTTTTCAAATCTCATTTCCTTCAAATATCTGCTCAGGTGATAGTTTTTACATGAAGTCTTTTCTCATCTCCCTCAGCTGCTAGTGCCTTCTGTTCCCCCTCCTCCCCCCAAAATACTACTTTGTATTTATTTTATATCTGCTTATTTACATACATCTTTTCTTCCCTCAAAATTTTGAGGGCAGATACTGTTATATTCTTGTCTTTGCACTCCTGTCAGCTGGCAAAGTGCCTGCTATATAGTAGGTGATTAATAAATACCTGTTAATCGATCTCCTGTTGAAATTTTATCTGTCCTTAAGAATGCAGCTTCTATTTCACGAAAACTACCTAGATCCCCTTACCATCCTTGGTGATCCCTCCATCCTTGGAACTCTAATAGCACTGTGTCTTTACCTCCCTTCTAAAACTCATTTATATTCAGCCTTTTTGATGATGATGATGATGATGATTCCTATTGTATTTATTTGTGGGCCTATTTTAAATATCCAATCAGAGGATGTATAATATAGTGGAAATAACACATAACTAGTGGTAGAGTTCTAGTAAATAAATCTGCCATTGATTTTCTACATCAGTCAGTCAATCAATTAAGTAGAATATATTAAGAATCTACTATATAACTATTATGTGACCTCTGGTAGTCATTATTCTCTTCGGTTTCCTATTTGTAGAATGTAACACAACGTCACTATTATCATTTATTACTATGTATTGTATATCTGCTCTGTTCCACTGATCTACCTTTCTATTTTTCTCTTTCTATTCTTTTATTTTTTAGCAAGTACCAGATAATTATGATAATTACCACCCTATAATACAGTTTTAGATCTGGTACTGCTAAACCTCCTTCCTTTATATTTCTAATTAATTCCTTTGATAGTCTTGACCTTTTGTCCTTTCAAATTAATTTTGCTATTATTTTTCTTGCTCAATAAAATAATTTTTTGGTAATTTAATTGGGATAGCATTGAATAAGTGAATTTAGTGTAGGTAGATTTGTCATTTTTATTAGATTGGCTTAGCCCACTCAGGAACAATTTATTTCTCCAATTATTTAAATCTGACTTTATTTGTGTAAAGATGTTCTATAATTATGTTCATGTAGTTTCTGAGTTTGTCTTGGCAGGTATGCTGCCAGATATTTTATGCTGTCTACAATTATATTAAATGGCCTATCTCTTACTCTTGCAGGATTTCGTTGGTGATACTGATGATTTAGATGGGTTTATTTTATATACTGCTACTTTGCTAAAATGATTAATTGTTTCAACTAACTTTTTAGTTGAATCTCTTGGATTTTCCAAATATATCATCTGCTTCTCACCTCTTACCTTCTCTAAAATGTGATTTTTACATGATCAAGATCCATTTATTGGTCCCAAAGCACAGGTCATGAAACTCCAGTTCCTTAATCAGGGGGCAACAGGCATTATCCATAGTTGCAACATCTATTTGAATCCCAACTCTGTTCTCATTTAATGGAAAAATAGATTTCAGGGAAGATAATATAAAGGCCAGAAAAAAAAGCACAGACAAGCAGGACAGCTTTTGAAAGCAATAGGCTGAACTTATATGCTTAAAAAAGAAAAACAAGCACTATATAATAGATATCTGCTGTTTCATGTACAAAATAAAATAACATTTTCTAGCATTGCCTTTTCATTGGTGAATATACCTAATAAGCAATATTGTCACAATTCCCAGACTTTGCCCTCAGACATCCAAAGAGCAATCAACTTTTTGGGGAGTTATCAAATCATTATATTTGAACAGGAGTCTGGTGATCTCCCAGGTCAGGTAGGGCACTTGGGCACTGAAACTAGCAAAGATTTCAGCAATAAAAGGTGCCACCCACCTTTTATCAAAAATGCAAATGGTCCCTAGGCAAATGACCTGGGCCTAAGGATCAGGGAATATGATAATGCCTTTCACATCAGCCTTGTGCTATTTCTGTCTTTTACTTTTGGATAACATTGGAATATCTCAGCACGAAAAGCCTTTAAGTCATCATGGTTCTGGCAATCTGGAAAAAAAAGATGCCTACAAATCTTGGGGACTTCGTTTTTTTTTAGGTTTTATTGATACCTTTTGATTTTTATATCTTTTATTTTCCAACACTTACACACACATGCACACACACACTTTTGAATCTTCCTCTGTAACAAGGAAATTGTTGAACAGTGCATATCCTGTTCCAACAGCATATGTAACAGTTGGCTCCAGTAGACCCCACCTCTCCATTCAGAAAAGGGCAAATGGGTTTCATTATCTCTTCTCCAGGACCAAGATGGGTCACTACCATTCGTCTGAGTTCAACTTCCTTTGCATGTCACTTTCGTTTCCTTTCTTGGAATCATATTGTTACATGCCCATGATACCCCTGGTTCCGCTCACTTTAATCTCTATCAGTTCATACAAATCTTCCCATCTTCCTCTGAATTCCTGATATCAGCTGTTTCTAACAACACAATAACATCACCACAAATTCACAGGCCACCATTTGTGCAGCCATTTGCCAACCATTGACCAACTCCTTTATTTCCAGATTTTTTTCTCCCATGAAAAATTGCCTGCAGATCTTAAAAGCAGTTTGTTTTATTGGTGAAAATAGTTTGCTTTTTCTTTTTCATTTATTTTGGCCGGCATATGCTAGTGGCAACTTGATCCAGACAGCCACTGTTTACAATGTTTATCACTTTTTTTTTCCTCTAGTGCAATTCTCCCTTTATCTTCCTTCCTGTGCAGTCACTTTATGTGATAAGACCTTGGCAATTTCTAGTAGGTTGAGCTTTGGGACTGCAGCTTCTTTGGACATTTGGGTTTTTTTGGATCTTTTTTGGACTCTATATCTCTATGCTTTGGGTGGGATTGAGCAGAGTTTGCATCATTCTCCCTTTGAGCTGGGGGGAAAGAGAAGAACAGGTTGAGAATGTGCTCAGTTTTCAAGGAGGATTCATTTGCAACTTTCATTTTCCATTTTTTTTTTGCCCGTTGTCTCTAGTTTACTGGAATTCCATCCTGCCTTGACACCCTGGAGATGTTAGTAGATGAGGGGAGAAGTTCACACTGGCCGGCTAGGGTTTTGTGGGTTGTCTAATTGAGTATTGATTCCCATCCCCAAAGGGGAACTAAGGACCAAAGCTAGTCCTTAGCTTTGGCTTTAATAATTAGCTTAGGGAACAGCTCAGAGGGCATTTTGACCTTCAGCCCTTCCAAGGCCACTGCACACTTCAGTTTTGCCTAGAACATGTCTTTAGTTTAATTTAAGACTGTGTGCTTATTAAAACTTCCTCCAGATACCTAAAAAAGAAGATTATAACAATAAGAATTGTTTTTAATAAAAACAAAATGCTGGGGGAACAGGGGGAGGCGTTGGGTCATTACTGGGGTAAAGAGGAGGAAGTTTTTCTGTGTGCTTGTTTTTTCAGACATCTGAAGCAGATCTTTCTATTTGGGCCTGGCCTCTGTAAAGATTTCAATGGGTTAGTAGCTGGAGGGAACTAATGACCTTTAAGGGAGGCCCACTCTCAGCACAGGCCCATCTGCCCTGAGTGCCTGTGACTGGTGAAAGAGCTGGATTCAAGCCCAGTCTTGACCCTGTCGGATTAATGCCAGATATCAGTCAGCATCCTTAAAGTTATAGAATGCAGTGGGCATTTAAATAGACTACTCAAAAGAATTATTGCTGGAAGTAAGCTGAGAAATATACATGTTTGTTTCTAATGGTAGCCTTGGGTGGGGGAAGGGGAAGAAAAAAAGGAAAAAAAGAAAGTTACATGATAACTATATTATATATTTAAAGGGAATAGAAAATTGTATGTAATCGGTTTGCAGTTTCATATGCAATCTTTTTTATTATGTTATATAAATGCTTGTCTTATTTCACAAATTTTAAAAAAATAAATAATTTTTTTTAAAAAAAGAAGTCATCCTGTCACCATGCCCTACTTGATTTCCTTGATAAGAAAACCGAGGACCAGCAGTTAAATGATTTGTCCAAGGTAACAGCTATTAGGTATTAGAAGCAGTACTCAAAGTCATCGAATCCTGGATTTAAAGTTGGAAGGAACCTTAGAGGCCACTGAATCCAACATTTTACAGGTGAGGAAACTAAGGCCCAGGGTCATACAGGTGGAAAGTGCTAAAACAGAATTAGAACTCAGGTCTTCCTGACTCCAAGTTTGGTCTCCAAATCTCCAAATTCCTAATTTTCTGTTCTTCCTATTAGAACAGTGCCTCTTAAAACAAAGCTTTTAAAAATAGGATTACTCGATTGCCTATATAGTAGTCAGCCGCTTAACTATCTCTTTTAAATGTCATTTAAACCTGGATTTACCTCCTGCCTCTGACATATTCTGGCTGTGTGAGACCCCAGGCATGTCACACAAACTTTCAGGGCTCTGGGCCAGTGGTGTCAAACTCAACTAGAAACAGACCCATCTGTGGGCTGCAAATTAATATTATCTATGTTTTATTATATTTTTAGTTATTTTGTTAAATACTTCCCAATTACACTTTAATCTGGTTTGGGCCAAATGGGCAGCATAGGGCATGTGTCTGACCCCTCTTCTCTATGCAAGTCTCCATTGATAGAGAGAGTTCCTTGTTGTTCATTGTTTCAGTTGTGTCCAACTCTTTGTGACCCCATTTGAAATTTTCTTGGCAAAGATGCTGAGTTGGTTTGCCATTTCCTTCTTCAGATCATTTTATAGATGAAGCAACTGAGGCAAATAGGGTTAAGTGACCTGTCCAGGGTCACACAGTGAGTGTCTGAGGACAGATTTGAACTCCAGGAGATGCATCCTCCTGACTCCAAGCCTAGCATTCTATCCACTGAGCCAATTAGCTGCCCCTACAAAGGATTAGACTAGATTCCGTTACTAAATATTTTAAAGTACGTGGTGGTGAGTCAATTGAGGACTAGAATCGGAGTCAGGAAGACTTGTGTTTAAAATCCTACTGGAGACACTCACTAGCTGAAGGATTCTGGGCAAATTTCAGCCTTTCACTGGGTCATAGTTTTGGAGATGAAAGGGACCTTAAGAACCGTCTAGTCTATTTCCTCAATCCTCTATTGCGTTTATAAGGAAACCAAGGCCTGGAGAGAAGTTACATGACTTAGCCAAGTGTAATTCTAACCCAGGTCCTCTAACTCCATGTCAGCACACTTTCTACTGAACCACAAACCCTTGTCATTAATTATCTATCATTAGAGAAGGGATCTCTGTAAAGGGAGGAGACACTCTCGATGTCCTCTGACTAAGAACCCTTCCAAGTCTAAAATTCCGAGACCCCTGACAGAATGGTGTGTTCCTGTTGAAGAGGCCTGTTCTACAGGGTGTCTTTTTTTTTGCCTCTCTCATTAACATGACCCTCTTATGTTACAGAGCAGACACGTGCTTAAGGAGCAGAGAAGACTGGTTCATTCATTTATCCAACAAAGATTTATTTATATAGTAATGTCTTAGTGGGAGGAGTTTTGTGGGAAGTGGAGAGAAGAGGCACTTGAGGAGGCTATGAGAGAGGTACCCGATGATGCTGATTTCTTCTGGCGGGATTGTTAATAATAGCTGACATTTTCATAACACTTTACGCTTTCAAGGCACTCTACAGTCCCTACACTCCCTGTGAGAGAGGTGGCAAGTGTTAGGATTGCCAGCTTAGATCTGGAAGGGACCTCAATAGCCATCCCGTCCATTTCCTAGTTTTATAAATAAGGAAACTAGGATCTATTGGGTTAACTGGCTTGCCCAAGGTCATGCAGGTTGTAGGCTACAAAACCAGTTCACTGAGACCCTTGACTCCAAGTTACTCCTTCTTTCCATTGCCTCTTGCCTCTTACTCCTCATCACAAAGGTAAGAAGGGAACCTTAAGTGACTTGTCAAAGTTATATAGCTATTAAATGACGGAGCTAGGGGTCTAACTTAGTTTTTCATCAGCTGTCCACCAACAAAATATGGGAATGTTTGGGGTTAACAGAGTAGATTTCCTTCTAGGGTACCAGCAGGGAATAAGATGAAATAGCTAGAGTACCCAAAGGTACCAAGGGAACACTGCAGGATTGTCTGGGACAGCTTTCCCTTCAAATTGTAAAAAGATTAATGGATCCTGGGGATGAGGGGAGGGGAGGGTAGGCTGATGAGGGACAAGGTTGATCCTTCACATGAAACTAAGTTATTATATTTCCAACCTGCCCTCTGGGAAGGTTAGGAATGAATGACTCTTCAGTGCTTTGGAAAAATTCAAATACCAAACAGTCAGAATTGAGATTTCCAACTGAAGTAGGTAAAAAGGGTGAAGCTTTCCTCAGGTCATGAGACTTGTTGGTTCATTCAGGGGGCCATCGGTCTTTGTGGTCTCATCTGGAAAGAGTCACTAACTCACTGTGTCACCTTGGCAAGTCAGCTGATTACCCTGTGCCTTAGCACCCAGGCCAGCTACAGGAGGGCTTGAAAGCAGGACCTCACTGAAACCAGATGCTGCCTCTGTGCAGGGCTCTCAGCAGTAAATAATATCTTATATACTTTGTTCCTGGCAGCAGATACTAAAGTTTCATGGAGTATGAACTGTTATAACCCCCTGTTTTCACTTGCTTCTAAATTTCTGGAAATTTCTCCTTTGGGCTTGAATTTTTCCGTGCTTGGTCTCAGCCCAAAGCTTTTTGGAAAGTTTGATTAAAATCCACTCAGCTGTTTTTGCTGAGTTACAGAAGAATATGGGAAAATGTAGTGTTTTTCTGATCCTAAAGGCAACTTCAAATGCTCTTTGCCCTCTTATGCTTCAAAATGGTTGAAACAAAGTGCTTCCAAACTTGACACAGTTTACCTTGGAAATTCATGGTATATAATGATGCAAGGAAAATTTCTGAGCTTCTAGTCCATCCCTTTGCCTTTAAGTAAGACCACACATAAACCACTAAAGAGAGAAAAGGCTCTATCCTATTTTTAAAGACCTCTAATGGGAAGATGTCACACACTCCCTCAGGAATTCATCGTAGGTTACTGGTAAGCAACCTCAGTTACTATAAATCCTTCAGCCCTTTTTGGCTCCTTGCTATGTATTTTCAGGCCTTCATCCAAACCAGACTTCATGTCTGTATGTAGGCATGCCCCTCCTCTGCATTTTGAGTCAAGATTGACCATGAATGCTTGATACTTGAAGATATGCCAACAATCTCTACACACTTTTGATCAGGAGGTATAGTTATTCTAGTTGGAAATTTTCCATGTTGTGGTTAGGCCTGTTTTTGAGCTATCTCTTATTCTAAAGAATGCACAGAAGTTCTTACAGAGCAATCACAGACCAACTCAAATCATTCTTTCTTTGGAGTTCCATCTATTAAAGTTGAGACTCTGAGTGGACAACAGACTTCTGTACGTGGAAGACTTAATTCAAGCAGTTGTCAGCAACTATTAATTAGCCTCTCCTGGGGCTGTAAGACAGCATCTCTAGGTTCTATGAGTTGGTGATTGAGCATTGTGGGTGTCTTGGTGTGAGGTCTGGCTCAAGGGAGTATATTTATGATACAGTGGTTACTGAACGAGAAAAATAGAAAAGGATTTGAGAAAAAACAGAGCTTGGATCACTTCCATGATAGAGGAAGAAGGGAAGAGATGGAAAGAGGAAAAATAATTGGGAATAAATGTCTGGGAGAAAGAATTTGCCAGTTCGGACCCTGAGAGTTAATTCTTTGCTTAGAGTAAGTATGAGGAAGAGCATCTGTGTGTGTGAGACCTTGTGCGGGTCCCTGCTGGATATGTGGAAAATGGGCAGAAGCTGACACTCCTGACTGTATAGACTGGCCAGAGAGGGTATGTCATGGAGGGATATTATGGAGGAAATTGTGATGACAAAACTTTGGCAGGTATAGATATCAGATTGGCACAGTTCTTAGCCTATAGTGGTCTACCCATGGGAGAAGAGTGTGCCCAGGAAATACAAATAAAACCAGGGTTTAGTGAAAGATTGAGCATAATAAGATCCTACCCTTGTGGTCCCTGTCATTATTGCTGTACTATTAAAGAATTTATTAACTCATTTAGAGTATTGTATTATTATTAACAAGGCCAAGGTCAAAGATCCAGTGGGTTGGTTGGCTTAACTTCCTCCCATGGTCACAAGCTGTACTCCTACCTCCCAAATACTTACCTTGGGTCAAAAAGAGACAGTCGGAAGACTATGGATTTCAGAAGTCTACCACTGTGGTTGGAAAAACAACTCGGCATATATTCTTTGCTTATTTGTTGTTTTCAGTCAGGGCTAACTCTTCATGACCCCATTTGTGGTTTTCTTGGCAAAAATACTGGAGTGGTTTACCATTTCCTTCTCCAGCTCATTTTATAGATGAGACAAAGAAGGTTAAGTGACTTGCCCAGGGTCACACAGAAAGTGTCTGAGGCTGGATTTGAATTCAGGTCTTCCTGATTCTAGCCCCAGCATTTTACCCACTAGGCCATAGCTTTAGAGCTTGAAGGGAATTAAGGTTAGCTGGAAAGGAACTTAGAGGCCACTCCCTCAGAGGTGGCTGAGAGGTTGGTTATTCCAGGTAACAGAAGAGAGCACCTTATTATACAACCTCACCATATTTTGTTTTATTCTTGTCTTTCTTTGATTTTCCCCTGTTCCTGATGGCAGCAAGATATGATGGGAAAATCACCAGATGGAGTCAGAAGACCCAAATTTGAGTCCCTCACTGTCTGTATCAGCAAGTCACTTAACTTTGAGAGGTTAAGCCTCAGTTTTCTCATTGAAAATGGAGAGCACATTTGCACCACCCATCTTGCAGACTTATTATGAGCAAAGTACTTGGGGAAATAAAAAATCGGGAACTGTTACTTACATGAGAACCTAACACTGTGAAGAATGGAAGAAAAATTGGAAGGCTAGGTCAATTCTCAAGAGAATGTGTTAGGCTTCATCATTCCAATGGGTTTCCCAACATTTGGCTTTTTCAAATCACTTTCATAACCAGTTATTATGCACTTACTGTGTTGAGTGCTGACTTCCTTTTTATTTCTTTATTTCAAGTGGCTGTGATTTTATCAGGCTGAATATTCCCTCCACTAATATAGTCTACATCCCCTTAAAGATTTAGTTGCTGGTCACCGAAGGTTGCTATGGTTAAAAACTCCATGTTCCCGAGGGCAGTGGACTAGAGCTGGTCCCTGGGCCCACAATAAAAGCCTTTTCAGCCTGGTAAGACCTACTAAAGCTTGTGCTTTGTTGATGTAACTTTCAAGAGCCCAGAGTAACCTTCGAGATTGATGAGGGAGCAGAATAAGGGTGTCAGTGAAGCTAGGCTTGTGTTCTCATGTAACTTGCAGGCTTGTCAGTAAGACTGTGTCATGAACATATAGTATGATAATACAAAATATTACATGATAAATGCATTGGAAAGATGCAAGGTTAGATGGGGTAGAGAAATGTCATTGTTGTAATCCCTCTCCCACCCAAACCTGGGACAGTTTGGTAGCACTGTGACACCCATGCTTAGTATGCAAAGAGAGATATGACTCCTGATTGGCAGAGAGACCTCTGAGCCAATGACATAACTACCTTTTAGGGGAAAGACACTTCAAATAAGAAGTTAGGGTGGGAGTTCTTAAATATTTGTGTCGTAGACTCATTTGGGAGTCAGACAAAGCCCACGGACCCCTTCTCAGAATAATGCTTTTAATGCATAAAATAGATTACACTGAATTACAAATATAGCTAATAATATTAAAATAAAGATATACATACATATACATATATACATATTCAAACACACAAATGTATGTGTATATATGTGTATACATATGTGTATACATGAACTTGGTGGGGAATATATATATTTATATATATATATATATTCATTCATTCATTCATTTACTTATTTACTTATTTGTTTATTTATTTATTCCCTACCAAATTCGTACATGCTGAAATCTATCCACAGACCCAGGTCTTGAACCCCTAAGTTAAAGAGTTGGAGAATCAAGCTTCCGATCAAAGGTCTCTGATCCAATCAGGAGACAAGTGTCCCTCTCCTCACTTCATTCTCCTTCCAAAGGAGAATCCCTTAGGAAAAAACCACCCCAGGCTTGGGTGGGAATCTGGGTTACACTGATTAGCTGCATTAGGGAGGTTTTGTCAGGATATTAGTGCATCAGCTGTAGTTCTCAAAGCTGCCCCAGCTATGAGCTATCCCCCAGACTGTCTTTTCCAATTTACTTAGGACAGGATTTTTCCCACCTCTATTCTCCATGGTGGGATTTTGGTATTCTGGCTTCCGCACCTTCCAGATCAAATGTTCATATTCAGCTGAATGAGTCTTCCATTAATCACTGCCATGAAGCTCCAGATGTTGAAGCTGTATGATTCGTGTGATCTGGCTCTAGAATCTAGAATCATGAAATCATAGAATATTGAAGCCAGGAGGGATCTTAGAGATCGTTTGATCCACCGTCTTCATTTGTTAGGTTTAGGAGAACTGCCTCACTGCTTCCCATCAAGCAAAATATCTTACCTTAGATATTACTCCTCCTTACCCGAAGCATTTACAGGTAAATGAAACAGTTCTCAGTTTGCTCTTATTAATGATTTTCATCTGCCTCTGGTCTGTTTCTGCTCACTGAGTAAAAATTTTGCTTGGTTAGAATGTAGAACTAAAGATTACCCTTTTAAGTGCATCTTTTTCACATTGCTTAAAGAGATTTTTCTAAGTAAAATTCTTCCCTTCTTTGGATATGTCAAGAAAATCATTTTATAGATAAAGAGGAAAAAATGGTTTCTCCTTTTAGTTAACATGTGCCAGGTGCCTTGCTAAGTGCTTTACAATTATTATTTCATTTAATCTTCACAATGAGCCTGCTATTATATCCATTCTGCAGATGAGAAAATTGAGGCAGAGGTTAAGTGACTTCCCTAAGGTCATACAACTGTAACAACAGTGTTACTGGCAGCTGCTGTGGAGGTAAAAGCCCAACAACACCATCAACAAGAGCACACAGAAGGGCTGCTAGCATGGGTTCTTTGATATGCTTTTCTAAGGAAAGCAACTTTAAAGGGTTTACAATCTCCCTTTAATTAAACATACTTATATCATTTACTTAGTTCAGGGGGAAAAGTCAGCACCCTGAACTTCAGAGCAAATACAAACAAATTACAAACAGAGACAATATAAACAGATCAATGGACAGGTTTCTGTCTGACCATAGCATGCAGAGTTACCAGAGAAAGAGAAACTGAGTTTTATCTGAGTTTTCAAAGCCGGGCAGGGAGGGAGGGGGTCCTTGATGGCTACCCAGAGTCTCCACACCAACACTCTTCCAATGAGCGAGCCCCCAACAAAATGCTAACCTCAGAGTATATGTACACCTCTTCAGAGTCAGAGGGCGTCACAACCATGCAACTCAAACCCATGGGACCTAGGCCCTCCTGTGACTTAAGGAGGTCATCAGAGACTCTCAATTCAATCAAAGACTCTTGATTGTGCTCAGTGCTGAGAATTCAAACGAAAAACAACAAAAAGTACCTCTTTGCTTGCCTTACCTTTGAAAGGCAAGACTCAAAAGCACTTGATTGCCTTAGCACCGAGAATCACTCCTAAACAAAAAACAAAGGCAAAAAGTCCCACCCTGCTTGCCATCGTGACAACTAGTAAATATATAAGGTTGGCTTTGAACTCAGGTCTTCCTGACTTTAGGCCCAGCACTCTTTCCACTGAGCAACCTAGCTAGACACAATAGCACTAAATGTATTCAAAGCACATCAGCAATGTGCTTTGTCCATTCTAAGTTGTCAAAGCTTTGCAAAAACAAAAAAAAAAGACACTTTGGAAGTGTTTTAGAGGAGGGAAGAAAAGAACTGCCATCATGTCTGCCGCCTTTATCATTTTAGCAACTTTGTGTGAGTCTCCAGTATTGAAGATGTTCTTGAAGAGAAATAATCTAAGACCCCTATCCCCTCACCCTCCACATTTATGTTACTCCCTGAGCTTGACAACTGCGCATTATGAATTTCCAAGCAGCGTTTGCTCTAGAGGGAGTGTGGATGGAACCTTTGCACAAAGTTCCAGGGCCAAAAGAAACATCTCATCACTTTCTAGTTTTCTATTGTGCAAAGGAAAACATCCCTGCCATTATTGTACTAAGGGGATCCATACTACCAGCTTTGGAAGGAGAAGCCAGTGGCTGATGGAGACGCTTTGTGAGTGAAGGGCAGTGCAAAGTTTTTTGCCAAAGTTCTATCAACGCAAGAAAAAAAAACCCCACACATTTATATGCTTTCTTTTTTTTCCCTCTTGTCCATTTTTTAATTAATAAAAACTGGGAGGCAGCATGCTGTAGTGGAAAGAATGCTGGATATATCAGTAGACCTGGGTCCATATCCTGGCTCTGGCCCTTAGGTATATGGAGTTAGAACTCTGGCCATAGGCAGGTCATTTAACCTGTTGACTCAGTTTCCTTGTTGTTAATGATGATAATAATAATGATAACTGGCATTTTATGGAACTTTAAAGTTCTTTGTATACATTATCTCATTTGATCTCAACAATGTGTTACGCTACAATGGGCCCATCAGAGAAAGGTTCGAATCCCATCTCGAGCACTACCTCTGTGACCATGGGTATAGCACTTAACCTCCCTGTGACTCAGTTTCCCCTTCTTTAAAAGGATGGGGTTGGAGAGATGGGCCCTGAGGTCCCTTCCAGGCCTGGCTCTACGATTTTGTGACTAATCTCATGAACTCAGGAGTACAGGTATTACCGTTCCCATTTTACAGATGACAGTAAGGGTTTTATAATTTACATAACTAATCTATGGTCAGTCAACTAGTAAGTAAGAGTGGCAAAAACTCTACTCCAACTCCAGCCTTCATTCAATAATGCCCCCAATAATAATATTTATACTCCCTATCTCAGGATTTCTGGAAGGAAAACATTTGTAAACTTTAAAATACTATATGAGTATAAGCTATTGTTGTTTGGGCAGCTAGGTAGTGCAGCAGATAGAGCACCAGGCCTGGAATCAGGAAGACTCATCTTCATGAGTCCAAATCCGGCCTCAGACACTTCCTAGCTATGTGACCCTGGGCAAGTCATTTAACCTTGTTTGCCTCAGTTTCCTCATCTGTAAAATAAGCTGGAGAATGAAATGGTAAACCATTCCAGTATCTTTGCCAAGAAAATACCATATGGAGTCACAAAGAGTTGGATATGATTGAAACAACAAAAAATTTTGTTTGGGGTAAGACTTCCTTCTACTAATGCAGTACCTGCTCTGCAATTTAGAGTCTTAGGGCAGGGGTTTTTAACTTTTTTATGTCATGGACCTCTTTTAAGTCTGCCTAAGCCCATGAACCCCTTCTCAGAATCATGTTTTTAAAATGCATAAAATTAAGATACATAGGGTTATAAAAGAAATCAATTACATTGAAATATATATTTTAAATTTAATCATCAAAATATATTTTTTAAAAGTTCATGGGCCCCAGTTTAAGAGCTTCTATGTCAGAGTTCCCTAGGGCACTAGGGATCTGCCCAGAGTCACACGGCCAGTATTTGTGAGAAACTACTTGACTTCTGGCAGTGAGCTCTCTGCCCAGCCTGCCTCTCCTAAGCTATTACAGTGGTAATAATACAAACAGTGTGGAAAAGTCACAGAGCAATTTTCATTTATTATTTCATTTGATCGTGGGTGGTTAGTAATGAACAGAGGTAGGTTCTAAACCCAGGTCTTCTGGCTCTAAGCCCAGGATTGTTCTCCTGTACTCACCACCTTGCTCATTAGAACTTAACAGAAAAACAACATAGTATTTTTAAATGATTTTCATATTTCCTTATGCTTTGATCACATTTTAGTCAAAGTGAATGAACACTTGAGTCTAAAAGTCTCTGTAGTAAATACTAAGAAATTCTAATTTAAAACAAAAATCAGTCTTTCTACCATTTTGCAGTCTTCTCCTCACCCCCTCCTCACCTTCCCTTTTTTAGCTAACAAGAATTATGGTGATTAACTTATGGAGGCAGCATGGTATGCTGACAATGTCCTGGATCCAGTGTTGTGGAGTCTGGTCTCAAATCCCAGCTCTACTAACTATTACCTTTGAGATCTTGTAGTAAGAGTAGCAGTAGAAGTAGCAGCAGCAGCAGCAGCAGCAGTAGTAGTAGTAGTAGTAGTAGTGGTAGTAGTAGTAGTGGTAGTAGTAGTAGTAGTAGTAGTAGTGGTAGTAGTAGTAGTAGTAGTAGTGGTATGGTAGTAGTAGTGGTAGTAGAAGTAGCGGTAGTAGTAATGGTAGGAATGGTGGCGGTGGTGGTACTAGTAGTAGTAGTGGTGGTGGTGGTAGTAGTTGTAGTAGTAGTAGTAGTAGTGAGATGGTACAGTGGATACAGTTCTGGACCTAAAAAGAGGAAGTCCTGAGTTCAAACCTGACCTCACAGGCTTCCTGTGTGACTCTGGGCAGGTAATTTAACTACTATCTCTTTCAAACATAAAGTGGAGATAATAACCACACCCACCTCCCAGTGTCGTGAGGATCAAATGAAATAATATTCGTGACGTGCTTAGAACAACACCTGACACACAAGTCCTAGTTTCCTTTCTTATCTGTAAAATGAGGTCCTTGGACTAAGGTTCCTCCCAGCTTTGAATCTGTGATGCCTTGGACTTCCATCCACAAGCAGCCTATTAACTGTGGCCACATTTCAACCTCTGACCTGATGTGACAGCCTCATACTTAAAATGGATCAAAATCAGCTCCTTCCCAGCATTCCATTGGGTGGGCCTCAGCATTGGCTAACTCTGTGGCTTATTTCTCTTGCCTTCATGGCTAAACTATAGGGGGTCTTAAAACCCAGAGATGATGCGCTGTGTGCTTATATATTCTTAGGTACTTCTGTCCAACAGGAGCCTGGTTTACTAGCAGAGAAAATGTTAAATACCAACCAGTAATGATTATTTAAGCCCTTACTGAGTTCTAGGTACAGTGGAGATGAGGATATAAAGAAAGGCAAAAAAGGCCCTCCCTTTAAGTGTCTTAAATTCTAATAGTAATATTATAATGTTACCTAGCATTTATATGAGGCTTTAAGGTTTGCAAA
This sequence comes from Phalanger gymnotis, assembly GCA_028646595.1. Classification (NCBI taxonomy): domain Eukaryota; kingdom Metazoa; phylum Chordata; class Mammalia; order Diprotodontia; family Phalangeridae; genus Phalanger; species Phalanger gymnotis. Next base: position 331,539,784 of record CM053622.1, read on the forward strand.
GCACTTTGAAAATTTAATCACATTTTATCCTCACATCTACCCTAAGAGGTAGGAATTATCCCCATTTTACAGATGAGGAAAATAAGGCAGATGAGTTGAGCGACTTGCCCAGAATCATACAGCTATTAAGTTTTTGAGGTTATATTTGAACTCATACCTTCCTGATGCCAGGTCAGGTGTTCTCTCCACCATGGCACCTAATTGCCTCTAGTGACAGAGTAACAATGTCAGTGGTTGTAGTTTCCCATGCATTATTCAAGAGAGTGGAGGGGAGAAAGCAAGATCTGAAAGTAAAGGAAGTAAATATTTTCAAACTTCCCCTAGGATCACTAATACCTCCTCCTCCCTCTGTGTCTGAGTTCATCCCCTCTTAGGCTACACAGCTACAAGTCTCTCCAAGTCTGCACAGTATGTGTGCTTTGGTCTCTAGTCTTCCCTTTCCCTGTTTGGGACAGTGGACATCAATAGTCAAGCCTCAAGATTGAATTTAACCATGGTGTCTCAGACCCTGTGGCCTCAGATTCCTTCATCCCAGTATGAAACCTGGGTAAGTAGACATAGAAAGGCAACAGGTGGTAGGACATGGACAAAGAAGCTGGAACGATCCTGCCTCTTTTCCACAGTGGGTTACTTGATGAATAGACTGCTAGACTTGACTCCAAAAGGTTTGGACATGTAGGCCACTTCAGAGAAGTACCAGCAATGTGACCGTGGCCAATTCTCTTCACTTCTGAGCTTCATTCTTTGAACTGACATGGTGTGACCCTTATCAAATTTTGCTTTGTATGCAATTGATATGGGATAGTAGGACCATAGAATTTAGAACTGGAAGGAACCTCAAAGAAAAGCCTTAAAAATATTTAATGACTTGCCCAAGTTCTCATAGTAAGCTGGTAGAACAGGCATTTAAATTTACCAGCTCCAAATCCCATTCTCGCCTGCATGTATGATTTATCCCACCTCCCCCCTTTATATCGTAAGCTTCTCTAGTTCAAGAGCTGTTCCTTTCTTAACTCCCTGTGCCTCGACCTTCACGGTGTTGTTGTGAGGCTCAAATAAGACAATGCATGCAAAGCATTTTGTGAACTTTTAAAGCACTATAAAAATGTGAGCTATTATTACTCTAACTGGTCGGTCCATAATTAGTTGACCAGATAGGGGGCGTGAGGAATGTTTCAGACTAACTGCAGCATTGAACTGATCCAGTTCAGCATCTCTTACATTCTCACAAAATTATTTGGCTGCTGTTGCCTTAATTCTATTGCACAGACCAGACTGTAGCTCAGTTACCATAGGTATTCAAGAGGACTTTTCCTTTGTTTCTGCATAACTCTCTCGCCTGCCAGTCTTTCAGAAAAGCTGCTCACAATAAGGTCACATCAAGAGGCTGCTAAATATTCTGCGTCTCACCACCACACTCCTTGGGACTCGGTATAAATCATGATTCAGGGTACACCTGTTCTTATGTGGCGTGCTCTTTGGTGGTTAATGGCATAGGCCACATAATACATTAAAGGATAAATTACTGTCCCACACTAAAGCAATGACTGTCTCAATTTCTCATTTTTCTGAAAAGGGCAGGAATAGTGAAATAGATTTCTGGATATGGTTTTATGGTCCTCTACGCTTGCTATGCTCAGACTCCTTGGGAAATGTTTATTAAAGAGTAATTAACATTCATGTTGAGTAAACATGAGGGAAATTTTTTTAAAGAACTCCCCACATTTTAAAAGCACCTGTTTTAGAATAAATGTCATAATTTAGAATAAATACCATAATTAAAATGCCATGAATTCATGGGTTTTTAAAATAAATTTTTGTTGCTATCTTTTGATTTTATATCACATTTCCAGATATATCCCTAACTTCTTCCCTTCCTAGAGAGATATCCCTTATGACAATAAAAGATAAAAGAAAAAAGTACAGCTCAGCAAAATTAACCCATATATCAAAAAGACTAAAATTATATACAGTTTTCCATGGCCATAGTCTTCTACCTCTGCTAAGCAATTGAAGAGGCTTTTTCTCTTCTCTCTCTCTTGCTGCTAATTGGTCGTTATAATTTTGCAGCATTCAGTTACATTTGTTTTGTTATTGTTACAGTTGTTTCTGTTTGCATTGTCGTAGTCGTTGTGTGTGTTGTTTTCCTGGTTCTATTTACTTTGCATTAGGTCAAATAACTCTTTCTATGCCTCTCTGTATCCATCATGTTCATTATTTCTTCCATCTCATTAATGTTCTATTACATTTGTGTCCCTGAATTTATCTAACCAATCCATAGCCATCTTTGTTGTTTGGTTTTTTTTTTTTTTACATCTGCTTTGCTTGCAATTATTTGCTACTACAAAAAAACAGCTATAAATATTTTGGTGTCTATGGCGCTTTTCTGTCACTGACTTTCTTGGGGAAATCTCTGAAGCAAAGGTATCACTACTTTAATCACTTTCCTTGAATAATTCTAAAATGAGTGCAGTTTTTAAGGACTACTTTTGTCTGATGAGGTAGATTCTAAGTTGATGATTCCTAGTAGGTGCAGAAACATAAGATGGAACTCAAAAACCAATTTAAATATCTCCTACCCTCCCTATTACTACAGAGGACAATAATATCCTCTGACTCCCTAGGAGTCATACTTCACTATTCACTATCTCCCACCCTTCATATCCAAGCTGTTGCTAAGTCCTGCTGATTTCATTCTGTAACATCTCTCAGATATGCCCCCTTCTCTCCTCTGATGCTGCTACCATTCTGATAGAGGCTCTCATCATCTCACACCTGGATTACTGCAGTAACCTGCTAGTGGATCTGCCTGCCTCAAGTCCAACTCCAGTCCATTTTCCATTCAATCGCTACAGGGATTTTCTGAAAAAGCGAGTCTGATCATATCTCTCCCCCCACCCCCACTCAGTAAACTCTAGTAGCTTCCTATTTCCTCTAGGAGCCAATACAATATTCTGTGTTTAGCATTCAAAGCCCTCCATAACCTAACTCCCTCCAACCTTTCCAGTCCTCTCATGCCTTACCCCCAAACAAGTACTCTTCAATCCAGAGACACTGGCCTCCTGGCTGTTCTATGAACAAGACATTCTATCTTTCATCTATGGGCAGTTTTCTCTGGCCCCCATGCCTGGACCACTGTCCCTTCCTATGCAAAAGCTCTGTGCTACAAAATCGGGAGAGAAGGGTTTACAAAGATAAAAATGGCCTACTAGTGTGGGTACAGATCAGGCTTTTCAAGTGATAAAAGTGAAAATGATTCACTGGGTTTTTTGTGCATAGATTGAGATATTCATTGGTTCAGAGAAAGCTACCTGTGAAAGTTACATACAGCTGTCACCTTGGGAACTCTGGCATCTGCACAGCTGCTGACCAGCACTCTTTCCAGTTAATCCCTGCTTTCTTAATCTGTAGTTTTTCAAACATCTGACTCTAATTGTACCATACATTGCATGTTTGTGTATTTTAGTAGCAATATGAATTTTGCAGGAGACAGCCTTGATAATATTGGTAGGCTCATACATGATCATCTATAATCCTTCACAGAGAATTCTTTTTAAGGGAGAGCATTTGTGACCTCCTTAAATACAATTTCTTTTGATTATTCTTCGATTATACCCAGGAAAACCTAAATTTAAATCCTGCTTTAGACACTCACTAGTTATGTGACCCTGAACAAGTCTCTTATGCTCTGTCAGCCTCCATTTACCCTTATGTGTACAAATAGAGATAATAAAAGCACCTGCCTCACAGGGGGCTTTTAAGAATCAAATGGGATAGCATGTAAACTGCTTTGCTAACCTTAAAGTGCTAGAAAAATAATGCTTAGTATTATGAACAAACATAAGCCCAATAATCAAAAAAGGGAAAAATATTCCTATGGTATGGTTCAGGTTGCTCTGGGAATAAAACTATAACTCTAGACTATATGAAGTCCAGCTTGCTTTTTCTTCCTAGAGTCTGAGACTGGATCTTTATCAAGGGAATATTCCCCAGCCTCAAATCTGGGGTTGAAAAAGTTTCCTTTAATTTTAAAGGAGGGATAGGCTTAGCAGAGGAGATAATGTGTTCTGTTTTGGACATGTTAAATTTAAAATGTCTAGGGGACATCCAGTACATTTGCAACAGGCAGTTAGTGAGCTCAGAAGAAAGATGTGGGCCGGATGTATAGACATTTGGGAGTCTTCTGCAGAGAAATGATCACTGAACCTATGTTTCCAGATGAGCTCAGCAACAGATATAATTTAGAAAGAAAAGAGAAGAGGACCAAGGGCAGGGTCATGGTTAATAAGCAGACTCTCGATGATGATAATCCAGCAAGGAAGACTGAGATGAAACTGAACAGAAAAGAGAACTAAAACAGAGAACTACAGAAGTCCAGATAGGAGAGAGTATGCAGGAGGAAGGGATGGTTAACAGTGTCAAAAAGCTGTGAAGAGGTCAAGAATCATTACTGAAAAAAGGCCATCAACAGTAGCAATTTAAAGATAGGCAGATAGAGTGCTAGGCCTGGAGTCAGGAAGACTCATCTTCCTGAGTTCAAATCTGGCCTCAGACACTTATTAGTTCTGTAACCCTGAACAAGTCATTTAACCCTGTTTGCCTTAGTTTCTTCACCTATAAAATGAGCTGGAGAAGGAAATGACAAACCACTCCAGTTATTTGCCAAGAAAATCCCAGATGGGGCCATGAACAGTTGGACACAGTGAACGACTGAACAACAACAACATGTCATCTTTGAGAGAATAGTTAGAAACGTAACTGTAAGGACTTGAGAAGTGAGTGGGAGGTGAAAAAATGGAACCTATGAAGCATAGATGTTCCGCCATACTCTAGGATTTGACTATGAAAGTAAAGCAAGATATGAGAAGATAGCTAAAGGGGGCTAAAAGGGTCAAGTAGGATTTTTTAAAGTTGGAGGAGACCAGATCATCTTTAAACCATAAAGCCCTCATTGACTTCTCATTACCTATAGAATAAAATACAAACATCTTCCCTTGCATTTGAGGTCCTACCTTTCCAACCTTCATTTACACCGCTTGTCTTCATACCATCTATGTTCCAGCTAATCTCTATTCCTTATTCTTGTCCCGCCTCCCAACCCCATGTCTAAAAAACATCTCTGCCGATTGAAAATGGTCTATTCCTTCAATGTTCACCTCAAAGGCTGACTCCTTTATGAAACCATCCCTGATCCTCTCCTTCCTCAAATTTCTTTGCCACTTTGGATCTTCCCTTTGCCTTTATCACTTCCTCTATTGTATTGTATTTGGGATTATAGGGCATCGTTGAATCCTAGGAGTCATAGGAAGGAGCCTCAAAGAAGATCTAATTTATCCCTTTTTATTTTATGGATGAGAAATTAAGAACTAGAAAAGCTTTGCGACTAGTCTACACTGACGTAGTAAGTAACAGATCAGGATTCCAACTATTGACTCCAAATCTCATTCGCATCTGTAAATACACCTTCTCCCTTTCTTCTTCCTGTGTACTCTTAAGTTCCTGAGGGGAGGGATGGTGCCGTTTCTTTTTATCTTTGGAACCCTAATACCTAACACATAGCCACAAAGATGGCAGTAGCTTAATAAATATTGGCTTAACAAAACTGGATACAATTAAAAATTGAATTTCCAAGCAATGGAGAAGTTTGGGGGTGATTAGTGCTACCAAGACTCAGGTGTCACACAATGAAAAGAAATCCTTACATCAAATGTTGTGTGCCAAATTTATAGACAACATCATGAGACGTGCCTATCTATTAACATTATATATATATGTATATATATATAATACATATATATACATATGTATATGTGTATATGTGTGTGTGTATATATATGTATGTGTGTATGTATATATATGTATATATATATATATATATAAGAAGCAGCTTGATATAAGAGGTAGAGAGCCAACCTTAGAGCCAGGAAGACCTGGGTTCAAATCTCACCTACTTCTGACACATGCTAGTTGTATGACCCTAAGCAAGTCACTTAACTTCTTCACCCTCTAGGTAACTCTCTAAAATTGCAAAGAAAATACCAGCCTGCACCAGGAAGTTCCTACACCAGTAAAATAACAGTTGGTCCTTATCTCACTCCATGAGAAACACAAAGTAAGGAAGCTGAAAAATCTGGGAGTGGAGGAGTCAGAAGACCCAACTAGGTTCCAATCCTGCCTTTGTCACTTAGTGGTTTCATGACATTTGGCAAATCATTTGACTTTTCCGAGTTTTCTAACCAATCAAAGGAAAATTTTCTGAGTTTTCTAATCAGTAAAATAAGAATAATATCACTTTCCTTAGACCTCATGAGGTGAGATGTAGGCTTTGTAAAATGTTAGTACAAATATATTGATATTATTTATGAGCATCTATGTAACTTTGTTAAATTTGTGGGTTTTTAAATTCTCGGTCTTACATTTGGCATTGGCTTTTAAAAATGAACAAGTCTTACATGGAATGGTAGCATTGAAAATAGTTTGCAGATATGTTTGCCAGTGTTGGTGTGTGGATGAGGAGAAGGCAATGGAGAGAAGAACCATTTATGGTTAAATGTACCATGCACCTCTCTATCACTCTCTGGAAAATCTGAGAACTTTCATTGTTCAGAGACTGGGACATTCCATTGCCTGCATCCAAAAGGCATCACATGAAGAACATTGGTATTAAAAAGAAGGTCCTCTGTTTAAGGAGAAAGTATGGTGTTGTTAATAGCACTGTGCAGTTTTCCCGATACAATCCAAACTCCTCTGACTCTATCGTAGTGTATTTGTCAGTTTTTCCTGGCACAATAATTCCGTCAATAACATTCATGGCACAGTAACCTACATCCATATATCATATTTTGGTCAACCATTCACCAATTGATGCATACCCACTTTGTCTCCAATTCTATGCTAAAACAAAAAGTTCCAAACTACGTATTTTTGTTCATCCAGGTGTTTTCTTGCTGTCTTTGATCTCTTTGGGGTATATGCCTAGCAGTCATATTTTGCTGGGCCAAATTGTAAACACAGTTTAGCAATTTTGAGGATATGGTTCCAAAACACTTTCCAGAATACTAGGCCCCATTCACAGTTCCATCAATAATGCATTAATGTTCCTATTCTCCTATATCTCCTCTAGCAATTGTCATTTTCCTTGTAGTTCATCCTAGCCAATCAGTTGGGTGTGCAATAGAGCCTCAGAGTTGCTTTATTTTTCATTTCTCTAATAAGTGAGTAAGTGACTTGGAGCATTTTTTTTGCTCAATGTTGTTGATTTGGATTTCTTCCCTTTGAAGTCTTTGACCATTTATCTACTGGGAAATGGTTTCTGTTTTTATATATTTGTAACAAGTATTTATCTCTCTTGTATATCTGACCTCTGTAAGAGACATCTCCCAAGCTTTTTTCCCATCTTACAGTTGTTTGAGAGGTTATCCCTCAAAACTGTGTCACTATCTACACAGAGCTTCTGTGTCTGTCACCATCATCATCCATAAGATTTTACAAATACAGTCTGTATCTTAAACCGTTATTATCATTGGCTCCTGTATCTTTCTCTTTGGCAAAGATTGATCAAGTGTTTTCTGAAAAAGTGGCAATTGACTTATAATGGTCTATCTTCCTTAGGGAATGGTGACACTCTTTGCTAATCGATGATGATGATGATGACAATGATGATGATAGCTTTTATAGAGACTCCTATTGCCAAGTGCTCTAAAGTGCTTTACAAATATTATCTCATTTTGTCCTCAGAACAACTCTGGGAACAACGTGCTATTATTATCCTTATTCTAGAGTTGAAAAATGGAGATTAAGTGAGTTGCTACTGTCTGAGGCAGGAATTGAACTCACATGTTACTGATTCCAGGTCCAGTGCTTTATCCACTGTGCTATCTAACTACCTCTAATCTTCGTTTTTCGTTATCAATAGCTTATTTAAGCGAAGCTGAAGATTATTTAATTGCATGCCTTATCTTCCTCTCATTTCTACTGTGTCTTCTAATCTAGTGTTTATTTTGATATTTACTCTTTTGCTATAATAAGCCTGTGCTCTGACTGTACCCAGACAGTCCATTTGGCCTCTCTCATGTTTTACTTCCAAACTGTGTTTTCTGAAATATTTTTAGCCATCGTCCTCTATGCTCTCCTTTGCATTGGAATCACCAACTATTAGAATATATGTTGATTCCACTGGAGAGTCTTTTCAAATTCTCCATTGACTTTTGCCACAGTTTCATTGTCTGCAACCGATGTTGGCACATGGACTGCAATTGCCTTCGTGACTTCAGTCTTTTTTACAAAGACTTATTTGCAAATATTATAATATGAGATGTCCACAATGTCCCATGAATGGTGTCTTCCTGTTGACTTTGGATTCACCATAAACCCAACTCCATCAAATCTTTTATTTTCCTCTCTAAGAACTTATGAGTCTTGCTTCTATTGAGTTGAAACTTCCTCTTGTCCTCTGATTTCATTTTAAATGGGAAAGTCAAGGTGGTTATGACTCAGTTCATACAGTGTATATCTACCCAATGACTAGATCAGAATCTCACTTTTAGAGCATAAAGAGCTAAGTTAATGTTTGAGATAGATGGCCTAAAACCAAACGGATTCTTAGTACCCCCTGCCCCTCACCTCCTTTTGTGCTACTCTGCCACCATTACCATAGAAGCAAGGTGATTGTACAGGATCAAAAGGTCATTTTGCATTTTTCTGTTTCATGGGCTGCCATGACCAAGGAGCTCATCACCAAGAAACTAGCCTCCTGTGCTGTGTCTCTCCATCCTTAACTGTATTGGTCTAAGAAAGCAGACACAATCTGTGGGCAGAACTGCACCTAAAGCTGTTTCAGTATAGGTATCCTGCTAGTGCTTGTTCTTTGCTGGTGCAGCCAACAAGGACTTGCAGTCACACACACACACACACACACACACACACACACACACACACACACACACCACACTCACTGTAATAGCACATCATAGGAGGACTTTTGATTCTTAATATGCCTCAAAAGTATGTTATTCCTATTGTCATTATTATTAAGAATAAGACTATTAAGTGAACTGTATAATAAAGTCTCTCCTTTGACACTTTATAAAATTGAGTTGTTCGGTGGACTATTAATGTTGCCATCATTTTGATGTTATTAATTCAATGATAAACTGATGTAATTTTAACATACAATGAGATTTTCAACTGATAAGAGTTACAGTGATAAAAATAAATTCATTCTGAGTCTATAAAAATGTACAGTCAATACATGTGTTCCAATAGTCACAAATAGACTTCTTTACCCTTCAAAATAAGAAAAACAGTCTTTCTCTCCTAAAAGTTCTTCTATGGCAGTTTTCTTTTTAAAAATATTTATTTATTTTTACAATCATTTATTGTCCCTCCCTTCCACTGCCCCACATTGAACAATTTTTTAAATGAAAAATAAAACATTCATAATAAATATGTACGGTTCAGCAAAACAAATTCCCACATTGACCATGTCTAGAAATTTATGTCTCATGCATTTTAAGTCCATCTCTTCTGGCAGGAAATACCATATGAAACACATCTGTTTTATCTTCAGTTCTCTGGACTTATGGTTTATCATTGCATCAATCAGAGGACTAAAGTTTTTCAAAGTTGTTTTTCTCTGTAACATTGTCATTGTGAAAATTGTTCTCCTGTTTCTACTTATATCCCACTGTATCAGTTCATAGAGATATTCCTAATTTCCTCTGAAAGTGTCCATTTCATCATGTCTTATGGCACAATAGTATTCCATTTCATTCCCATACTATAACTTGTCTCGCCATTCCCCAATAAGAGGACAAACTCTCCTTATTTTCTAAGGTTTTGATACTACAAAAAGAATTGCTATAAATATTTTGGTCCACATATGTCTTTTTTGCTATTTATTTAATCTGTAGGAGATAGATTCTAAGGTAGCTTTCAATGTTTCAGAAGTTTTGTACTTCTCATAGGCCTATACCTAGAACAAACATTGGAGGTTATTATTTCACAGATGAGGAGACATAGATCCAGAAATGTGAATGAGTTGCCCCAGGGGTCAAGTGATGAGTCGTAGATTGAGAATTTGACCCCAGATCCTCTGGCTCCAGATCCATTGTGCTTTCCAGTATATCACACCACCCATCTCTTCAATTCAATAAATTCTTCTTAAGTTCTTATCATATATAGAAATATATATATATATATGTATATATATATACACATAGGTGTATAGAGACCTATATATGTGTTCAGATCTATATACAGATATGTATATATATAGATCTATATATAAATATGTGTGTATATATGTATGAGTATATATAT